>CH002331.1:268436-331740 GCA_000149265.1 Ciona savignyi
CCTGTTCTAAAAACCCTTCTCACTTCCTGTGCGTGTCAACGGGCTATAATCCCCATGCCATACGTTTTGCAAGCTGATGTTTTGTGTATAAAGTTTTTGCATTAATTATTATCAGAAACGCGTTCTGAAATGTAGACAAGCACTGCCTGCTTGAAGATGATATCTTCAAGCATGTATAATGAACCAGTTTAACTGTACGAATTGTATTGTATCAGATTGCAATATATCAATAAAGAAGTTTTTTATGGAGTCCGGATTGCCATCTATTTTAGTCATGGCTGAGGTATGTTAGTTGGGGCAACCTCATGCCAGAATTAGTTCAAGCACGAGGCGCAAATCCAAACCTGACCATAAGAAAAATAAGGAGGACCCCCACAGACCCATAACTACGAAACCTGAACGATAGAGTTTTAGTTGTTGTGATAGATCATCTTTGTTTCTTATGTAAGTATTTTAATCAGGGAGTCAAATCGGTTATTTTTACGGATTTAGTTTTGGTTCGGGTTTTTGCGGTTTAAAATAATGAGGTTCGGGTTTTGTTCCGGTTCGGGACAGAACCCGAACCTCATTATTTTAACGCGCTTTGAACCGGTTTAGGAGTTTAGTTAAACGGATAGGACATGCAACGCAAATCCACTTTTAACTAAATCCACATACAAAATTAAAGTTATACTACCAGTATTTAATTATAATTTTGGAATTGGCAGTTAAATATAGGTTCAGGCTCGTTTTAGGTTCATGCGACCATCCATTAAGCGGTTCAACTCGTGTTCGGGTTTACCACAATTTACACTGAGCGGTTCGGGTTTAGTTCCGGCTCGACTTCCTGATTTAAATAGCATATGCGTTAAAAAAAAAATTGGATAACACAATTGTAAACTTGTTCCAAAAATGTAACTTTATATATATCTCGTAAGCTTTTTTAAAGAACTCACACTACATCAAATTATCAATATATTCGCTTTGGGTTAAAATAAATCGGCTTAGATATACATAGATCGACGATTTGTTGTAGTATAAGTATGTCTAAATGGAAATTAGTAGATGGTTGCTTAAAACACTTGTAAATTTGTTTCCAAAAAATTAACCCAATATGTCTTTCCGGCCGGTTGGTCTAGCGGTTAAGTGCGTCGCCTTTCAATCGAAAGGTTGCAGGTGCGAAACTGGTTGCTAGCTAGTCGGTTGTCTCATTTGGCAAGGCACTTTACGGACATTGCCTGAAACCCGCGGATTAATGAGTTCTACCAAATTAAAGGAACGTGTCTATCATATACAACACAATGCAATAGCTCCGGTAACCCGACGGTGGGCGCGAGGTGAGACTATTACCCGTGTAATAACCTCCTTGGTCTTCCCATTCATGGGGATAAACATGAATATCCTATCCAATACGAGGATTAAGGTGGTTTATGTTTTGTTTTTACCCGTCGTCGCCTATTTAATAACTCTCATGCGTTTTCCCAGCCATGGGAATAAAACATAAATATCCGATCCTCATCGCACGCAACACAATGCAATAGCGTCTGCAACTGGACCATGGTTTCCCCACCCGCCAAGATATAAATGACGCACCCATTCAAGTTTTGTGTGCTACTGCACTGTAAAACGTTTTATTTTTTAAAAAGAGTTGTTGCATCCGATAGTTCATATTTTAATGTGTATTATAATATGCATAGAGATTGTTCTACGACGGAAAAACAACATCGCCAAACGTTAGCGTATGACGTGTATTTTACTGTACAATCCGATTTTTATTGTCCTTCTGTGACATGTTTACCAATACATACAGCACTTTTTTACCGGAATTACTCGATACCGTTATAAATGCCCTAAAGGAAGTTTTTGGCGCGACGTAAGTGTGCCCTAAATAACTGCTATAAAGTAAAAAAACAGAACTAACAAACCAGAACAGAAACTATGACTGCATAACGTGCTGTTTTGAGATGATGAATAAACCCTTTGCTGAAACAAAGAAAATAGTAAGAAGCAACGTTTCTGTGGTTTTAAATACGAGTTTTAAAGCCAAGCTTGCTCACAGCGTGGCTCGCCGATATAGCATCAACCCAACTGCTACAAACCGACGTTTCAATATTTTCATTTTTTATTGAAAATTATTTGTTGCGTATAGCTTGCAATAGTTTCACTACACAATAAAAAGCATGAAATTAAATATCAAAAGGAGCTGTTCAGCCTAAAGTGTTATGGTTGTTCAACAAATTTTAAAACCAATTGAAACAATCCAATCCCAAACATATCCAAATCATTACTGAGTGGATCTAATTCAGTTTGCAATGCTGCTAATGCTGTGAATGATATTGGACATGGTGTGACAGGAACAGTGACATTGCTGATATCAGCCAATCCACTTTGAACAGATTAATTGCTTTCTAAAGACTCATTAGTTTTCAGGTCAAATATATCTCGTATAGCAGTAAGAGATGAATTGCATTTCGGTAAGAGCTCTGCAATAAAAATTTGAAGGGGAGTCTTGGATGATTCTGTGCGAAGTCCATGGTATTCCATTGATTTACAAAATTTTCTAGATCACGATTTAGTCGGGATAAAAATATATAATGAAGAATCCATAAATGAATTTCATTGCACACGTCCAGCACGTGAATGTGCTCAAAAAACCTGTAATTTCAAAAAATCGATTTTAATGCAAATAAGATCTGCACCTTATTGACAAACAAAATACTGGTGAAGGACGGATAAAGTAAACATTTACGGTAAGTTGACTTAAATAAGTTATTGTCGTCATCCATTAACTATGACTGTAATAAACACGTCTGGCTTGCTTTGGTCTTAAGTTTTCTGTGTGGTATCAGTGACTAAAAAATGCTCGTACCTCTCTATCCCACTTTTATTAGGTGACTAAAACTTTTGGTCTATATCGGGTAACAAATTATAGCGATGAAACGAGTTAAAAAAGGATGAAAATGTGAAACGAGATGGAAACAAGGTGGTGAGTTGTAAACAAGATTTCTAAATTTAGGGCTCTATACAGGAAAATAAGAAACTGATCAATAAACCTGGTCTGTTTCTTACTGGTTTCTTAGCACTTTACCTGAAGATGTCATGATGGAGATTCACAACACCATTCCATTGGTCCAGCCAGAAGCGCTCAATACGCTGGTTATGGACACTTTTGCCTCTGATGCAACTACCTCTGCCAGAACCTCGATAGAGTTCCATAAATGAATTGATGTCACTGTTTTCGCCTCCATGATCAACACGAACACGGGATGGAACCCCATAACTTACAACTCCGGAAGTAAAACTATTCCATCATGTATTACTATCCTCCACCTAAAAGTTCAAAAAAATATTATAATATTTATATTTCACACAAATTTACTCTAACCTTTTATTTTAAACATGTAAAAAATGGACTAAGAATAGCTCAAATATGACTAAATTATATATTGTAAAATGGTCAGGGATAATTATATTTTATGACCTTGAATAAGAAAACACAGCTCAGTTATCATGCCTACCACCGGGTTTTACCAATGCTTTTTACAGTGTTGTATGTTTGGATCAACAGATTAACCCACTGGGTTTAGACTATGTCCACTAAGTGCATTGCCCAAGTTATATGGAATAGAGGTGCCCAAGTTTAACAAAACAATCAACAAATTGCAGGGCAGAAGGTTTTATGATAGGCTTAGACAAGTTTAAGGGCCACAAGCGAGAGGACATGTTAAATCAATTGTCTCATGATGAAGTAGTAACTGAAAATCAATGCTGATATATAGTTCAGACTTTACCTGATTAATTTATGGTTTCCATCGACATGCCACAAAGAATTTGGTCCCGCTACATTGTATTCCCTCCTTTTAATTGACTTGCACATGGAGCGTAGTGCAACTCCATCAGGATCAACCCTTAACATCGACTCTCGGACGCGACTTCTTTGTATGTTAATATTTTGGGACTTCAATTGTGCCTTCACAGCATTGGGCCCAATTAGCTGATTGCAGCGAGTCGTACTTTTTACAGTTTCATCCAATTGAGAATCTGTCAATTTGCTGAAATTCTCTGTGACTTTTATTCCAAATTCTCTGAATAAATGATTGAGGATAAATTTAATAAACAAATTATGTGCTACACATAGGCGCCGACTTTGCTAAAAAACTGGGGGGGGAGGTATTTTCCAAAATTGTTTTGGCTTAAACACATTTGGATTTTTATCATGATTATTAGTGACCATGCTGTGATAATGCCTTTTGCCTTTTAATTTTTTTTAAGATGCAGTTTCCAGATGCAGTTTCATTATTCTTGTATTTACCCGATTTAAAATATACCGGTAACACACTGTAAGAAGAGCTAAGGAATTTTAGTCCACGATTGCCTGTGTGATAACTCTACCACGTTTTCTGATTCACGGCGATAAAATATGAAAAGCCTATAACCGGTTTAGGGTTAAAGCAGGGCTCCCAATCAGCAAAAAGTTGTTGATTGAAAACCAACTCTTGGCTAGTTGGTTGTGTTTTTGGGCAAAACGCTTAATAAACGTTGCCTGAACCCAGTGGATTAATGCGATGAATGAAACTTTATACATCCTTTACTCTGTAACTTACCTTAATCTTCTTCGAATTGTTGACAGTGAAACATTAAATATATTGGCAACTTCTGTGCCCGAAAAACCAGCGAACTCAATTAAAAAAACTAGCTGTTCCCTAGTAATGTTGTATTTTGGTGGTCCCACGCGCCCCAGCAACTGCCTTATACCCTGTAGAGAACGTAACATAAAACATTTTTGGCCATTGGTACAAACCAAAATTAAAATTTCTTTGACTGCATTGATTAGCTTGTCATTTTGTTTGTTGGGCTAAAGTACATGCAATTATGTTAAAGTAAGCATGTCATACTTACATGCTAAGCAAAGCTTCGTAATGCAATAAAAACACACTGCAATATACAGAAAAACGTGATTACATTGGAACTTGTGAGAATCCCACACGTTTATAATTTTTGGTTAGTCTTCCCTTAGACTAGCTGCTCTCTCATATCTTTACCTATATACCTACTTAAGCTATGCCCTGTGTACAGCGCTCTTCCTTGCTGCACTTTGCGTAAATACCTAATAAAATACCTCACCTATGCTACCCCTTGTTTTTCCCGGCTCAAAAACCGTCTAAACGCAGAGCGCTGCTACAAACTTTCCCCTCTACCAAGCTACCAGCTATTTATTCCAATGTGGCAAACTTGGTTAGAATTTCAGCCTATGTTCTGAAACCACTTAGCCCGCCCAGTAAAGCAGTTTGGCGATGGAGGGAACTAGAGAATTATGACACTGATGGCAAGTTGAAAGGTTACCAGCGCGCTGGTAAATTGAGTGCGCGCATCTAAATTAACAGCGCGCTGATTTTACTGAATTGTGACACTGATGGCCAACGACGGTCGATGTTTTTGTCAGCAAGTTAAGTGCGCGCTGGTAATTTATGAACGCGTACTTAATTTGTGAACGCGTTGACAATTTTACCGCATGATGGCGTAAAGAGACGAATTGTGACACCTTTGGCGGGGTGAAAGGTTATGAGCGCGCTGCTAAATTGAGTGCGCGCTGCTAAATTAGGTGCGCGCACTTAAATTAGCAGCGCGCTGATTTTACTGAATTATGACATCGATGGCCAACCATAAGATATGGAAAAATGAAGTCTTTTGTGGGCCGGATTATTACATTAATATTAGTTAATATCTTAATTAAATAGTATATTACAGTCCACATTACATGGTATGGTTAGATACAGTCCAAATTACAATGCATGGTTAGATACAGTCTGCGGGCCGATCCAAATCTCTTCACGTGCCAGACCCACCCCGCGGGCCGTATGTTGCCCATGCCTGGTCTGGTGTGTCATGCTTAAGTTGTAAGGTTGTCGGATTAATATTCTGCGACCAAGGCACTTGGCATTAGTGCGGCGGAATGATTAATGCGACCGATAAAATTTATCTCAGGAAATAAAAACAATGACAAATCCTTTTGTCGAATTGTTTAATATGCCAAAGTAACGATTTGATGATGCTGATATTGCTAAATTCTTATTTTCTTTAGGATAACTTATCTCGTGCTTACCTGAACACCCACAGATTTAATGACATCTTTGATACGATCAGTGATGAAAATGTTTCCGTCCTTATCAAAGTATCCCATGTCGCCAGTCTTCAACCAACCTTCATCGTCGAACAAACTCTTTGTCGCTTCGGGATTTTTAAAATAATCCTTTGCCACCTGTAAATGAAATTAAGTGGGAAACTAGAGTGTCAACCACGTGTTTAACCACAACTATTTGTAAAACACATGTTGTATGCCATATATTCATGCTACAGGGTCCCTAACCACATTTTGTATTTTATACACTGTGTATGTAGTTTTTGTTTTTGCAAGCATAAACTCATGGGTCCCATAGTTATCAAACCAAACTTCTTCTCCGTGTGTAGGTAAACAAGAACAATCGTTTTAGATTTACAAAGATTTCATCACAAATGTTTTAAATTAAAACTTTTTTTAAGTGCTGTATTGAAATGAAGCTAATTTCCTTAAACAGTTCGATTTAGTTTTTCATGGCTTCGGGGAATTCCCCATGAGCTTGGTAAATAAGTTTCTGTTTTTACATATGTGTGTCATGTTAACTATCAATTCTTAAAGTTTTAATCCGATTTGACGAATCCTTGTTGGAGATGTCAGTGCAATGTGGCATGCTTGTCACAATCATGAGTCCGAAACATATCTTCGTTTTTAAGGGAGTTACCTTAAGTAAATGTTTTCTTTCTTTTAAGTGACACAGGGTTGCTAACGATCTAGCATTTCACAAAATCTTATCAAAATTAGAGCAGCCGGTTAAACGTTATTTTCCGAAAAGCTATTTTTTTTAGAAAAATAACCGATTTGGATTTTAACATCTCTGGGGAATTCCCCTAGATTTATTACCAACAATTTTGCTCCTGCGTATCTAGACCATGTTGTCTAACAAATAACAAAGCTTTATTTCTATTTTATTATTCCTTTTGGTAGATGTCGGGGCGTCATGCCATGCCTGTCACAATCACGATTTGAGAACAAAATCTTATTTTTTAGGGTATTTCCCTAGATATTTTTTATATTTTTCTAATTGTTAAATAAGTAGGTAATGCACTTACATTCCACCAAATCTTATTCAAATTGGAACAGCCGTTTAAGCGCTATGCCACAAAAAGCTAAATTTTTCCTAAAAAATACCGTTTTGGACCCATAACAAGCTGTGTTAATCTTAAATATGGTCCAGTGTTACACACTTTTATATAGTTTTCCGGTTTTATGTGTAAAAATATGTCACAAAAGCGGAAAGGTAAGCATACTTATTTTTATACTTAAAAATATAAAAAAATTGGGATCGCTAATTCACTGGGAATTGTGAGGATCATTTTTACACGTGTTTTAATTCCGTCCCGGATCGGCGAGTTAAACTTGAGAAATCCCTTAAAAAGAAACAGCCGAGTTAACTGAAAATACATTTCGCCAGATACGCTACGTTTGAGATTACAGCCGTGCTGAATGATAATTGTAGGCCTAGAGTTTTATTTCAATACAACGATTTATGTTAAAATAAAACTATAACTATTATTTTACCATATAAAATACCCTACTTTAAACATGGCCAAATAAACAGATAAGAAAGGTTACATTTCTTATGCCACTGGCCCTTTAACCATGATTTCGCCTGTTTCATTTGCTTTCAGCTTTTCTCTTGTTTCTACGCTGACAACCTTTATGACAATTGTTTATAGTTTTTATAGCGGGCAAAGTTTCGAACCCATGATGGGGTCATAACCAATAGGCTACTAATTTTGTATAGAAATCCTTTTTGCATAAGCACAAAGCGCAATACCATACACACAGGGTTGTAGACTCAAAACGGGTCACTAGCTAGTCAGTTGTGTTATAGGGTAAGACGTTTAACCCAGTAAAATAAGAGGTTTTACTACATGTGATAGACCACTCTCGCACTTGTGTTTTTTAATTTACATGATACAATATATAATTTTCTATAATAGGGCTTTTTTGAAACGCTGTTGGCCGGGTCCCAACTATCTAACAGTAAGCTATAGACACCACTACCCTAATTAAATTATTTTTGGCAGAATGGTAGTGGAACCCTCTTTGTACAGTTATAAAGTAATTGATTTTCAGATTTCCATTGGTAAAATCTCCTAGATTTGTTTGGAGCTACGTACATTAGGCTTCAGATAATGTTTAGCTTGTGTTGGTCTTTGTTGGTCTTTTGGTCTTTTTATTGTAAAGTAAAAGCTAAGAAACGACCAATCTTATATATTCGGCAATATGAATATTTGATTTAATATGTTTCATACATACGCTTCCACAACGGCTACAGTGCGGCATAAAATTTAGGATATAACCTTTAGATTAGTATTCGGAATCAGATAACCAACAGAACCAGACTTGGACAGAATTTGGTCGGAAAAAGTGATTGGCACTGCCTCTGTTAGTCCATATACTGATAAGGAAAAATAATTATAAATACGGTATAGGATGTAGGATGGAGGAAAAACAGTTGCACTCTTAACTTGCCTCTATCGGTATGTTATCTTGTGTCTACCGAATGTTTACCAGAGATTTACCGGTGCTACTTCACTCTGTATAATATGATTCAGATGCTGCATTTACCCACTGAGTTAATTCGATATTCGCGTGTTTTGCCAATTTTTTTTACCGGGCCACGTTTCGAAACCTTTTTTGTATTAAAGTCGGTAATTGTAACGGTCGCGTTAACCATTCGGCCACACGACCGTACACCACCCAAAACAATTAAGAATCTTTTTTTCATGTGTAGGTAAAAATAATCGTGTTAGTTTAACAATCATCTCACCACAAATGTTTTAAATTAAAGCCTCTTTTTAAACGCTGTAGTGAAAATGAAGCTAAATTCCCAAAACAGCCCGATTAATTTTTTCGTGGTTTCGGGGAATTCCCCTGGTTTTAGTACATAAGTTTTTGTTTTTACATATTTGGGTCATGTTATCTAACAATTCTTAAAGTTTTCCGATTTAACGACTCCTTGTTGGAGATGTCAGTACGGCAGGGCATGCCTGTCACAATCATGCTTCAGAAACGCATCTTCGTATTTAAGGGAATTACCCTAAGTAAAAGTTTTCTTTCTTTTAATTGGCGAAGAAGTGGCCAACATTTAAACACATCTAAATAATATTGAAACAGCCGTTTAAGCGCTATGCACAAAAAAGTTTTTTTTTAAATACCATTTTGGGTTTTTAACGTCTCAGGGAAATTCCCCCTGGATTTATCACCCAAATTTTGGTTTCTGCATATCTAGACCATGTTGTCTAAGTAATTATTAAAAAGTTTTATTTCGATTCCATTACTCGCTTTGGTAGATGTCAGGGCGACATGGCATGCCTGTCATAATCATGATTTTAGAACAAAATCTTATTTTTAGGATATTTCCCTAGTTATTTTTTTACAATTCTTTTAAGTGTTTTATCAGTGGCTGTTGCACTCCCTTTCTATCAAATCTAATTTAAATTTAATTTAAACTAAAAATTTTTTTTAATAACGTTTTGGACTTTCAGCTTCCAGTGGAATTCCCCTGAGTATATTACCTAACAGTTTGGTTTCTGCATATCTAGGCCATGTTGTCTAACAAATGACAAAGTTTCATTACGATTCCATTACCCCTTCTGCTAAATGTTGGAGCCACAAGCTATGCCTGTCAAGCGGTTGACGAAAAAAAAGAAAAAAAAAAGAAAATAAAACGGACAAAAACAATATGTGTCCCATTTTTTCAAATGGGACCCATAATTAGTCAGAAGCAGCGTTTCTGTGGTATAAAGCGTCCTATGGGTGAAAATACAACCTTGCTCATAGCGCGGCTCGCTAGAACGACAGGTAGTCTCAGCCCAACCCGCTACAAACCGAACAAAAAAGCGTTAACTCTAGCGAGCTCCACAGTTTCTATGTTTGTATGAGTCGTTGTGATAATAACTTTACCTTTCATGCGGTCAATTATGATTTGTAAGTTAGTATCTACCGTAATCCAGAAATCTTAAGCTTTTTTGTGAATTTAAACTTTAACTAGAGAGTGTCAACCACGTATTTAACCACCAATATTTGTAAAACACAAGTTGTATGCCATATAATTATGCTACTGCTACAGGGTCCCTAATCACATTTTGTGTCTTATACAATGAATATGTAGTTTTTGTTTTTGTAAGCATAAACGCATGGGTCCCTTAGTTATCAAACCAAACTTCTTCTCCAGGTGTAGGTAAAAAAAAGAACAATCGTGTTAGATTCACGAAGGTTTCACCACAAATGTTTTTAATTAAAGATTTTTCTTCAAGTGCTGTATTGAAATGAATCTAAATTCCTAAAACAGCCCGATTTAGTTTTTGATGGCTTCGGGGAATTTGCCATGGGCTTAGTACATAAATTTCTGTTTTTACATATGTGGGTCATGATATCTAACAATTCTTAAAGTTTTAATCCAATTTGACGAATCCTTGTTGAAGATGTCAGTGCAATGTTGCATGCTTGTCACAATCATGAGTCAGGAACATATCTTCGTTTTTAAGGGAGTTACCCTAAGTAAATGTTTTCTTTCTTTTAATTGACATAGGGTGGCTAACGATCCAGCATTCCACTAAATCCGATCAAAATTAGAGCAGCCGTTCAAACGCTATGGCCCGAAAAGCTAATTTTTTAGAAAAATAACCGTTTTGGATTTTAACGTCTCAGGGGAATTCCCCTAGATTTATCATCCACAATTTTTTTACTGCGTATTCAGACCATGTTGTCTAAGAGATGACCAAGTTTTGTTACTATTCTATTATTTCTTCTGGTAGATGTCAGGGCGTTATGCCATGCCTGTCACAATCATAATTTGAGAACAAAATCTTTTTTTAGGGTATTTTCCTAGATAATTTTTTTAATTTTTTTTAATTGTTAAATTAGTAGGTAATGCACTTACATTCCACGAAATCTGAATCAGATTGAAGCAGTCGTTCAAGCGCCATGCCCAAAAAAGCTACTTTTTTTAGAAAAAGTACCGTTTTGGTGTTTAACGCCCCCGGGGAATTCCGCTGGATTTACTCCCCAAACTTTTGGTTTCTGTTCATTTAGAGTTTAGCCCATGTTGTGTAACAAATACAAAAGTTTAATTGCGATTTCATTTTTCCTTCCGGTAGATGTCGGGGAGACATGGCGTGCTTGTCACAATCATGATTTATAAACAAAATGTTATTTTTTAGGGTATTTCCCTAGGTAATTTTTTTATTTCTTTCAAGTGTTAAATCAGTTACTAATGCACTTACATTTTACCAAATCTGATTCAAATTGGAGCTGCCGTTCAAGCGCTATGCCCAAAAAAGCTAGTTTTTTAGAAAAAAATACCGTTTTGGTTTTTAACGTTCCAGGGGAATTCCCCTGGTTTTATCTCCCAAAATTTTTGTTTCTGTTTATCTTTCTAGTTCTAGACCATGATGTCTAACAAATGGCAAAGTCTCATTGTGATTCCATTTTTTCTTCTGGTAGATGTCGGGGCGACATGCCATGCCTGTCAAGCGTTTGACGAAAAAAAAAAAAAACGGACAAAAACAATATGTGTCCCAATTTTTTAAATGGGACCCATAACTATCGGCCCATAACCCTTCTCAACACCGATTACAAAATAATGTCCAAAGCTTTAAACAATCGGATTAGAACACTTCTTCCGAGTCTTATACACAAAGATCAAAACGGCTTCTTACCGGGACGTTTTATTGGAAACAATATTCGCCTGTTGTTTAACGCGATAGACTATGCAGACTATGCGCAAATACCTTTAACGATGGTGGCGCTAGATATATACAAAGCGTTCGACTCCTTAAGCTGGAATTTTATCGGTAAAGCGCTGGAAACTTTCGGATTTGGACCAAAACTACATAAATGGGTCAGGGTTTTATACCAAGACGCAGTTGCAATGATAGTTAACAACAACTTTCTTTCCCCTAAATTTAGAATCGAAAGAGGAGTTCGCCAGGGCGACCCGCTCTCACCCAGCCTATTTCTAATCTGTATTTCTAATCTGTACCTTGCAATTAAACTTCGAAACAATGTACAAATACCAGGAATGGTAATTGGAAACAGGGATATTAAAGTATCACTGCTCGCAGATGACACTCTTATATTCACAAATGGGGACACAACGGCGCTCAACGAACTTTTTAAAGAACTAGAGAGTGTCAAGCACGTGTTTAACCACGACTATTTGTGAAACATGTTTTGTATGCTTTATAATTATTCGAGCAGGGTCCCTAACCACAATTTTTAATTTAAAAACCGACTATGTAGTTAGTTTCTGCAGGCATAAACGCATGGGTCCCTCAGCTAACAATCCGATCTTGTTATCCATGTTAATTACACAATATATGTTATTGGCAGATGTGCACGCCAGTCCATGTTATCCACTATTCCAAAAGCTTTTAACAGTACTGCCATTATTTTGTTTCTGCAAGCATAAACGTATGGGTCCCATATTTATTAAACCAAACTTCTTTTCCATATGTAGTTAAAACAAGATTTCAAACAGTTTACAACAAATGTTTTAAGTTATAGCCTCTTGTCAAGCGCAGTAGTGAAATGGAGCTAAATTTCAAAAACAGCTTGATTAAGTTTTTCATGGATTCGGGGAATCCCCCCGTAGGTTTACTACATTAATTTCTGTTTTTACATATCTGAGTCATGTTATCGCACAATTCTTTAAGTTTTATCCAATTTGACGACTCCTTGTTGAAGATTTCTGTGCAATATGGTATGCCTGCCACAATCATGATTTAGGAACAAATTATAATTTTAGGGTATTACCCTAGGTATTTTACTTTTTTAATTTCATTCGTACAGCGGCTGCTACCGCACTAACATTAACCAAATCTTATCAAAATTAAAGCAGCCGTTTAATCGTTATGCTTTTTTAAAAAAAATATCAATTTTGTTTTTAACGTCCCGGGAGAATTTCCCTCAATTTATCACCCATAATTTTAGTTTCTTTATATCTAGAATTCTAGACCATGCTGTCTAACAAATGACCGAGTTTTATTTCGATTTAATTATTCTTTCTGGTAGATGTTGGGTGCTGTGCCATACCTGTCACAATCATGATTTGAGAACAAAATTTTATTTTTAGGGTATATCTACAATTAGTTTTTTATTTCTTCTAAGTTTTAAATCGGTAGATAATGCACGAACATTCCACCAAATTTAATTAAAATTGGAGCAGCCGTTCAAGCTCCCCTATTCGTATCATAAAATGTCGAAAGGTTACAGGTGAGAAACTGGTCGCTAGCTAGTCGGTTGTGTCCTTGGGCAAGGCACTTTACGGACATTGCCTGAACCCAGCGGATTAATGGGTTCTCACAAATTGAAGGAACGTGTCTATCATATACAACACACTGCAATAGCTCCGGTAACCCGACGATGGGCGCGAGGTGATCTGACGATTGCCGGTGTGATAATCCCCTAGGTTTTCCCATTCACGGGAATATACATGAATATCCTATCCTTTCCTATCCTATGTGCCCATAAGATGGGGAAGCGAAGAAGAGGGACGACGGAGTCAATTTTGCTAGGGTAGAACTGCCGGGCATGCCATATATATTGCAGTGTTCTGTTAACTACGATTGATAAATTGCTATAACTTTAATTTAAACTATCAAACCAATTGTTTCATGCAACGTCCGATACCTTGCCCTTGTTCACAGCCGATTAACAGGTGGCCTTTTTCAAATCCACACAGTTTACAACATGAATTGTTTTACAAAAACGCACCGTTAACTTTGTTAAATTTGAGCTGAGGGTCATCAAATAAAGGTGTTGGTTGTGTTTGCAGGAATCCCAGGCGTTTTCTGTAAAAAAGTAGGAAATAAACCTGTTTTATCACTTGTCACATTACCATAATATTATGTTTTTTTTAGAAATGACATGAAAAATGACCAAACGTGACTTAAAACAATGTAAAACTTATTCAGTCACACTGGGTTACCTCGGAAAACTTGTTCGAATAAGAGGCTACGTTACGAAATATATTTTCGAGCGTGCTTATTCACTAGTCGCATCACGATAATGGTATGACTCCCTCCAAACATTCCTTTATCTCAGCACGTTCTCTCGCATGGAGGAAAGCGTATATCCCTGTTTGAGCGGATGTTTTTGTTGGTGCTAAAATTTTAACGAAATTATCGATCGTACTTTTCCATTAGATATTAAGCTTTTACTTGCGGTACTACTTTTGCGAATTACAAACACGCATGTTGGTGCCAAAACGTGGTTTAAAATTATTTTGTGTTGCTTGTATCTAAAATAACGAGCATTTATAACTATTTCGCCATACGTAGCATTAGATTTACTCATAAAATAGGGAAACGCAAAGACGTTATAACGGGGACAATTCTTTGGATAACCTCGTGCCCACTGCCGGGTTTGCCGTAGGTATTGCAGTGGTTTAACTACGATTGATATATTGTTACACCTTGATTACCATGAAACCACTAGTTTCATACAACGTTCGATACCTGCCAAAACACATAAATTGTTTTCCACACATTTTGTTTAATAAAAAAGCACAGTTCCCAGTCAACTAACATTACGTGTTATATATGTACAGGATTAATGTTTAAAAATTCCTTCCGATTGGACATTTACGATTGTTTTGATTTTTTCAAACCTATCTTATGTGTTTCTTGTTTAACTGTTTATTGATACCTTAAATCAGGGGTGGGAAACTTCTCTAGTCAGCGGGCCAGCTGTGGAAAAATGAAGTTTTTGGTGGGCCGGATTATTGTATAAATAGTATTGTATATCTTAATTGCGAGGTATGGTTAGATACAAACCTGGGCCACCAGTTAACCTAGGACAACTTGTTGAATAAGATGCAACGTAGGAAATAATACTCCCGAGCGTGCTTTTTCACTCGTCGCATCACGATAATGTTATGACTTCTGTAGCATTTCGTATAGTATATATTTATTTTAATTTATGTCTAAAATATTTTGTGTTTTAACGTCGTTTTTTTGCGTTTCAAGTTTACCGACTCTCACGTTTTATTACTTTGTACGTAATTATCACCTTGTATGGGCCTTTTGTATTTTTGCCGTTTAAATCATTAACATAGTTTTTTCACCCAATTCCCCACAGTTAGTCAAACGTGCAGATGTGAAACGTCTGGCACGTAAACTTTTCGCACCTTGTAAATTCCCTATATATTCTGGAAATTTAAATAACCTAATATAATAACTTGCAATAACGTACTTGATACAACTGGCGTCATGCTGTATAACGTACCTTAGACTATACAATTGGCGTCATGCTGAATGACGTACCAAGTAACTTGAGTCGCAAATAAACCGTATATCGAATGATACGCAGAATATAACTAAAGTAAAGCAAAAGTTAGACTACGAAGTTTGAGATCTAAAATACACAAATCGTGGCTACAATAATTATTTTGTAGGCGATCTGTGGAAAGTGAATTTATAGACTTTCCGCTGCGCAGCTCGCCAGAGACCATAAGGCAACAGCCTAAACAAGCTCAGCCAACTACAAGCAATCAGCTTTTAAAAAGCGCGAGCCCACATTGCGTGACCACCGACGTGATAATGGATCACGCACCTTCACCGAAACGAACAATTTCCGTCGTCAACTTCAACTAGAAGTTTCTAGTACATTGGCAACTACGAGTGGTCCAACGCAAGTTATTTAAGAAGAAATTTCAAACATCAAGTAAGAAACGCCCCTTTTTGGTGGACGAAGTTGGTGACTAACAAGACAACGCACTGTATTTAAATCAAGTTCATAAGCATCGTTTTCGCCGACGAAAGAAGAAAATACCCAAGACGACGTTCCCTTTACGTAATATGAAAGGGTTGTATTATTATTTTTGTAGCTTCTAGATTATTTTTTGTAAGTTTTATTAATAATTTTTATACTATATGTAATTATTAGTCTGCAACGATTGCAAATACTAGTGTTCCCGGTTTGGTTGAATGGTACTAGGCTATTGCAAGAATGCATAATATCGGTGTTTTACTCTACAGATTTCTTACAAACACGAAGAGCAAACGCGCCTTCAACAATTGCTACATGCACTCCATCTTAAACAAGGTCAGTAACGCTTTTACGATTATGCTAACATGAGCTAGAGTCAATGATGCCATGCTGCGCCAACCCATCCGGTATATTAGGCGCACTTACACGTCGAACAACGTTTGTTTTGTTCTTTCGCGCCAGATTTTCAATGTTACCGCCGACAAGGCGTTAGTTTTCTTTTTATCGCGCCTCACGCAAATTATGCGTCTCGTTCATGCGATTATATACTCGTTTTTAGCAGCGGCTCGAGTTTTGTTTCTTATCCTGCGAAGTCAGATAGCCTCTACCCCGCGCATTTGCGCTCATGCTGTGTAAATAAGTGAGCGTACCCGCTTCACAATGCCACAGTTTATAAACGATACCAGCGTACTTCCGTATAGCTTTGGTAATCGCGCCGCATGTAAATGCGATGTCTAATTGTCTAATCGCCTCTCAGTCAATGTGTCGGATGTTCCGAACCGAATATATTTCGTGTGTAAAACAGGCTTTTACAAACACCGCACAGTAATGACGAGACACGGCTTACGTTTTGCTTTCTGTTAGATTGCTTTTGTTCGTTGATGGAAATACATCCGCGCGAGTTTATTTCCCCTAACCGATACGAGTCGCAAAACCTATATGCCAGGTCGCTCGTTTTTGCGTTTTTATTAATTGCGCTTTCGTCGCATATAGCGAGATCATCGCTGCATTTATTTCATGCTCACTCGGTAGTGAGTAACCAGGCGTACACGCCTTGGTTTATTAGCTGGCAAAGTATAAAAAATATGGCTCATGTGATGCAAATTGTGGCGTTGCTACCTTGAATGTGAGATGTCACTTTCACTACATATCAGATAACATTTATCACGCATTAACATACCTGACACCAGATTTTTATGCACGATTGCCCAATTCTAGCTTTGTACTTAATTCTCCCAAACCAGGTTATTCTAGTTTTTGCAGGATAAACGTGTGAAATGCTCGAAACTTCGTGAGATCGTTCACCGCATGACTTCGATTGTTATTTCGACTGAACATCCGAAATGCTCAACTAAACCGTGATTTTGTATTCTCAAACTTAACAAAATGTGGGAAAATGAGATGTTGTAGCATTTCGTATAGTATATATTTATTTTAATTTATGTCTAAAATATTTTGTGTTTTAACGTCGTTTTTTTGCGTTTCAAGTTTACCGACTCTCACGTTTTATTACTTTGTACGTAATTATCACCTTGTATGGGCCTTTTGTATTTTTGCCGTTTAAATCATTAACATAGTTTTTTCACCCAATTCCCCACAGTTAGTCAAACGTGCAGATGTGAAACGTCTGGCACGTAAACTTTTCGCACCTTGTAAATTCCCTATATATTCTGGAAATTTAAATAACCTAATATAATAACTTGCAATAACGTACTTGATACAACTGGCGTCATGCTGTATAACGTACCTTAGACTATACAATTGGCGTCATGCTGAATGACGTACCAAGTAACTTGAGTCGCAAATAAACCGTATATCGAATGATACGCAGAATATAACTAAAGTAAAGCAAAAGTTAGACTTACGAGTTTGAGATCTAAAATACACAAATCGTGGCTACAATAATTATTTGTAGGCGATCTGTGGAAAGTGAATTTATAGACTTTCCGCTGCGCAGCTCGCCAGAGACCATAAGGCAACAGCCTAAACAAGCTCAGCCAACTACAAGCAATCAGCTTTTAAAAAGCGCGAGCCCACACTTCCTCCAAACATTCCTTTAGCTCAGCACGTTCTCTCGCATCGAGGAAAGCGTATAGGCCTATCCCTGTTTGAGCAGATGTTTTTGTTGGTGCTAAAATTTTAACGAAATTATCGATCGTACTTTTCCATTAGATATTAAGCTTTTACTTGCGGTACTACTTTTGCGAATTACAAACACGCATGTTGGTGCCAAAACGTGGTTTAAAATTATTTTGTGTTGCTTGTATCTAAAATAACGAGCATTTATAACTATTTCGCCATACGTAGCATTAGATTTACTCATAAAATAGGGAAACGCAAAGACGTTATAACGGGGACAATTCTTTGGATAACCTCGTGCCCACTGCCGGGTTTGCCGTAGGTATTGCAGTGGTTTAACTACGATTGATATATTGTTACACCTTGATTACCATGAAACCACTAGTTTCATACAACGTTCGATACCTGCCAAAACACATAAATTGTTTTCCACACATTTTGTTTAATAAAAAAGCACAGTTCCCAGTCAACTAACATTACGTGTTATATATGTACAGGATTAATGTTTAAAGATTCCTTCCGATTGGACATTTACGATTGTTTTGATTTTTCCAAACCTATCTTATGTGTTTCTTGTTTAACTGTTTATTGATCCCTTAAATCAGGGGTGGGAAACTTCTCTAGTCAGCGGGCCAGCTGTGGAAAAATGAAGTTTTTGGTGGGCCGGATTATTGTATAAATAGTATTGTATATCTTAATTGCGAGGTATGGTTAGATACAGACCTGGGCCGGTCAAATTCCCTTCACGGGCCGGACCCCGCCCGAGGACCATATATTGAGCAACTCTGGCTTAATCATATCCAATGTATTATTATTATCACAATGGCAAAACTTAATACGACAACCCTCAAAATGTTTTATTTATATGATAATTTCATCGACATATCACCAATACCCTAAAAATGTAAAATTCCATTAGTCACACCAGTTAACCTCGGACAACTTGTTGAATAAGAAGCAACGTAGGAAATAATACACCCGAGCGTGCTTTTTTACTCATCGCATCACGATAATGTTATGACTTCCTCCAAACATTTCTTTAGCTCAGCACGTTCTCTCGCATCGAGGAAAGCTTATATCCCTGATGGAGCGGATGTTTTTGTTGGTGCTAAAATTAAAAAAAACGATCGTACTTTTCCATCAGGCATTAAGCATTTACTTGCGGTGCAACCATTGCAACTCACAAACACACATGTTGTTGCCAAGATGTATTTTAAAAGTAATCTTCTGTGTTGATTGTACCTTAAATAAGAAGAATTTATAATTATTTTGCCATACGTAGCATTAGATTTACTCATAAAATAGGGAAACGCAAAGACGTAATAACGGGGACAATTCTTTGGATAACCTCGTGCCCACTGCCGGGTATGCCGTAGGTATTGCAGTGGTTTAACTACGATTGATATATTGTTACACCTTGATTACCATGAAACCACTAGTTTCATACAACGTTCGATACCTGCCAAAACACATAAATTGTTTTCCACACATTTTGTTTAATAAAAAAGCACAGTTCCCAGTCAACTAACATTACGTGTTATATATGTACAGGATTAATGTTTAAAGATTCCTTCCTATTGGACATTTACGATTGTTTTGATTTTTCCGAACACGCTCGTTTTTTTCTGTTTCTCCAAACGTGATCACCTCATATGTTATATCGAGAAAGGTGTGGCCAGGGTTTCAGTTTTTTCTTAGAAATTTTGGCTGCTTTGGTGACATAATGGGTATACGTGCGAAGTGCTTTGCTAAGTAACAATGTTAGTAATTCACCAATGTCTGTGCGATTGGCCGCATGTGCTTGACCTATCTCATGTGTTTCTTGTTTAACTGTTTATTGATACCTTAAATCAGGGGTGGGAAACCTCTCTAGTCAGCGGGCCAGCTGTGGAAAAATAAAGTTTTTGGTGGGCCGGATTATTGTTATAAATAGTATTGTATATCTTAATTGCGAGGTATGGTTAGATACAGACCTGGGCCGGTTAAATTCCCTTCACGGGCCGGACCCCGCCCCGAGGACCATATATTGAGCAACTCTGGCTTAATCATATCCAATGTATTATTATTATCACAGTGGCAAAACTTAATACGACCAACCCTCAAAATGTTTTATTTATATCATTTTTTCATCGAAATATCATCAATAACTTAAAAATGTAAAACTCCATTAGTCACACCAGTTAAACTCGGACAACTTGTTGAATAAGAGGCTACGTAAGGAATAATAAGAGGCTGCGTAAAAGTTAATTCAGAGGCTACGTGCTTTTTCACTCGTGGTATCACGATAATGGTATGACTTCCTTTAACCATTCCTTTAGCTCAGCACGTTACTAGCATCAAGGAAAGCGTATATCCCTGATGGAGCAGATGTTTTTGTTGGTGCTAAAATTTTAACGCAAAACATCGATCGTACTTTTCCATCATGTTGTTGTCACGATGTATTTTAAAAGTAGTGTACTGTGTTGATTGTACCTAAAATAGCAAGCATACATAACTATTTTCCCTATGGTAGCATGAAATGCACTTATAAGATGTTGAAACGGAGAAATAGTTTAACGGGGACAATCTTACAAGGGTAGAACTGCCGAGTATACGGGTATTGCAGGTTGTTCACTACGATTGATCAATTGCTACAGCTTTAGTTCAAACTATCAAACCACCTGTCCCATACAAACGCCCGCTACTTTGCCCTCGTGCATAGCCGATTAACAAGTGGCTTTATCCGAGCCACATTTGAAAACGCACAGTTGATTTTGTTACATTCAAGCTGAGCATCGTCAGATAAATGTGTTGATTGTGCATTCAGAGGTGTTTTCTCGAAATAAGTTAAGAAAATAATTCCCGGACCTGCTTCTCACTTGTCACATGTCATCGATATTATAGTTCTTTAGAAATTTTAGCGATTTTTTGTACAAATTAAATGTTAAGATTTTAGCACCAAAAAACTTCTGCTCGATCCCGGATATACGCTTTCTGCGATGCAAGAGAACGTGCTAACCAGTAGAGAAAAAAAGGAGGATATTTCGGAAATAGAAAAAGGCTGTGTCTGCTATATATTTCTGCCCTAAATCAAACAAAGTTATCTTTCTTGAAAGACTACTACAAAGGTAAGTTGTTTTAATATTTATGTACGGAGACTGTTTTGTGATAACGAAGAATTTTGCAGATGAATAAGGCTCTCATCGTACTCCTTCTCGCACTTGTGCTTCTCGTCATTGAAGAATCTGACGCTTGGCGTCGTCGCCGTCGCCGAAGGATTAGCAGACGCAGACGTAGACGCTGGGCAGGATATGACCAAGCAGAACAAGAACAAGAAATTCCAGGTAATATTTATACCTAAAAGGTCCTCTCATCTTTTAAGGGGGCCTGCTATTTTGAATATTGGTATGTAGGAGAAGACCTATAACTGAGATGAATTTTAGAATCGGAAGCCGATCAGCTGGATGCCGATGACAGCGAAGAGTAAGCACTCGGTCATAACCAACCAGGTAAAATTAGTTCTTTATCTCAAATATAGATTGTCTAAATGTCTTATTCCATTTCAGGTTGACATGATGCACGAAACCTCGTTTACATTTATGGCAACAAAATAAAAGAAATCTATTTAAACCATTCTGCGTCGTCCATGAATTGTAGCAATAGCATACAGTACGAGTATGAAGTGTGTTGTGCGTTGTTACAAATGTTACAAGGAATTTGTAAAGAATTTAAAGTTTGTCAGCGTTCTAACGTCGCAGCGTGTTTTCCAAGAAACCCAGTAAATATTTTGCTAAGTATGACAAAATATGTTTTCTCGTTATTTTAGTTACAATCAACACACATTACTAATCTTAAAATATATCTTTGCGACAGATTTAGCACCAACAAAATCAATAACTTAATCTGGTTAACACGCTTTCCGCAATGTTAGAAAACACGCTAAGCCATGGCGTACTATATTTGCCTATTGGTTTCAAATAATATCTTTCTCCTACATTACTATTTTTGTAAGAAAAAACGGCAAAAATTTAAAACGCGGCCACGCTCCTGTCCTAGCATCATCGCCATAGCTAGTCAAACTGTGGTGTGTTTTTGTTGTATACGCATTTAATCAAGAATAACACGAACTTACGTAACTGAGTTTGGGTTGCGAAAGTCATAAATAAGTATAGTTAGCACCAAACGAACCAACTAATTTACGCAAAATCTCACAGGTAAAACCTAAAACTTATGCAGATAGTGAAATGTAAAACATTTTTTTGGCCCGCCTTAACATATAAATGTAATTATTACTAGAGAGTGTCAACCACGTGTTTAACCACCACTATTTGTAAAACACATGTTGTATACCCTATATTCATGCTACAGGGTCCCTAACCACAATTTGTATTTTATACACTGAGTATGTAGTTTTTGTTTCTGCAAGCATAAACGCATGGGTCCCATAGTTAACATACCAAACTTATATTCCATGTTTAGGTAAATAAAGAATAAACGTCTTAAATTTATGAACATTTCACCACAAAATGTTTTAAATTATAGCTTATTTTCAAGCGCTTTAGTGAAATAAAGCTAAATTCCCAAAACAGCCCGATTTAGTTTTTTCGTTGTTTCAGGGAATTCCCCTGGGTTTCGCAGATAAGTTTTTTGTTTTTACATAAGTAAGTCATGTTATGTAGCAATTCTTAAAGTTTTAATATGTTTTGTCGACTTCTTGTTGGAGATGTCAGTGCGATATGGCATGCCTGTCACAATCATAATTCAGGAGCATAACTTCGTTTTCATGGAAATTAACCTAAGTAAATGTTTTCTTTTTTGAATTGGCACATAGTGTCTAATGTTTTAAAATTTTACCGAATTTTAATAAAATTAGAGCAGCCGTTCAAGCGCTATGGCCACAAAATCTAATTTATTAAAAAAAAACGTTTTGAGGGTATTCCCCTATAATCATTACTCAAATTTTTGGTTTCTGCATATTTAGACCATGTTGTCTTACAAATGTCCAATTTTCATTGCGATATCATTACGCCTTTTGGAAGATGTCAGGGCGATATGGAATCTTGGTAACAAACATGATTTGAGAACATTTTTTGGGTATTTCCCTAGGTTATTTTATTATTTGTTTTAAGTGTTAAATCAGTGACTAATGCACTTACATTCCACCAAATCTGATTCAAATTGTAGCATCCGTTTAAGCGCTATGACCAAAAAAGGCTATTTATATAGAAAAAAATACCGTTGTGGTTTTTAACGTCTAAGGGAAATTCCCCTAGATTCATCACCAGAAATTTCGGTTTCTGCATATCTAGACTATGTGCGCTAACAAATTTTAAAATTTTATTGCAATTCCATTACTTTTTCTAGTAGATGTCGGAGCCACATGCCATGCCTGTCACAATCATGATTTGAGAACAAAATCTTATTTTTTCGGGTATTTCCTTAGGTAATTTTTTCATTTTTCTTGAGTGTTATATCATTGGCTAATGTTTTTCTTACATTTTACCAAATCTAATTAAAATTGGAGTAGCCGTTTAAACGCCATGCGCAAAAAACACTAAATTTTTAGAAAAAAATACCGCTTTTGGTATTTAACCTCTCAGGGGAATTCCCCTGGGCATATCACCCAAAATTTTGGTTTCTGCATATCTAGACCATGTGCGCTAACAAATGTCAAAGTTTTATTGCAATTCCATTACCCCTTCTGGTAGATGTCGGAGCCACAAGCCATGACTGTCACAATCAAGATTTGAGAACAAAATCGTATTTTTTAGGGTATTTCCCTAGGTAATTTTTTGATTTCTTTTAAAGTTTGTATCATTGGCTAATGTTCTTACCATTTACCAAATCTAATTAAAATTGGAGTAGCCGATCAATCGCTATGGCCAAAAAAGGTACCTTTTTTAAAAAAAAGTACCGTTTTGGTTTTTCACCTCTCAGGGGAATTCCCAAAATTAAATTACCCAAAATTTTGGCTTCTGCATATCTAGACTATGTACACTAACAAATGTTAAAGTTTTATTGCGATTCCATAACCCCTTCTGGTAGATGTTGGAGCCACAAGCCATGACTGTCAAATCTTTGACGAAAAAAAAAAAAAAAAAAAAAAAAAACGGACAAAAACAATATGTGTCCCATTTTTCCAAATGGAGACTCCATAATTATTAATGTGTAATTGTAACCAATTAACTATTCTATTTGAATAAGGGTCAATACTTGGTCCACTTTTATTTCTTATTTATATAAATGACCTGCCAAATTGCCTTAAGCACAGTGAAACCATTATGTTTGCAGACGACACCAGTATTTTCACCTCGGGTACAAACCAATCAGTCATATGTCAAAATGCAAATAATGATTTGGAAAGAGTATCTACCTGGCTTTCGACCAACAAATTGGTTGTTAATATTGACAAAACTAAATTTATGTACTTTTCTAGCTCCACCAAACCTGAACTTTTACCATCCTCCATTGTCATTAACAACACATGCGTCTAGAGACAGAACGGTAGTCTGATTTTTCTCTGCTGGATGGCGCTATTTATCAGCTGTACTAAAGCGGGGAGGAGGAAAACTACTCACTAAAATTACGGACACTAATTTTAGGGTGCCTCTAAATACTACAGGACCGCTTGGAGCGCTTGGATCCGCTTGGATCACTTAGATTGCTATGGAAAGTAATTCTAACCCTGTCCCAAACACTAATCTTAACCCCAGAACTAACTTTAACCCCAACCCTAACATTAATATAAAAAATAGTCACTCCCCAGATAATTCCAAAAAAATAAATAGCGCCACCAAGCAGAGAAAAATAACACTACCGTTCGGTCCCTAGTCGCATCTATTAACAACTATCAAATTGAACAAGTCAATTCATTTAAATTTCTGGGTTTAACCATTGATAACAGACTATCATGGAAGCCACATATGCTTAATTTGGCCAAAAATATAAATACAAATCTTATAATGGTACGTAAAATCCGACCACTCATCGACCGTTCTTCACTTTTATCACTATATCACTTGCTAATTCTTAGTCACATTCAATATTGCATCTCCTCCTGGTGTTTTGGTAACAACCAAATCCTAGCCAAATTACAACGTGTTTGCAATAGGTATATTCGAATGATTTTTAACCTTGGAAAACGGGAAAACACCGTTAAAATAATGCAGCAACATCAACTTCTGACTATATATGATATGCATAAACTCGAAATCTTATCTATAATGGTAAGCACTTAATGTACATCAAACTAAGGCTACAGCTGATCGACATTTGTGACGTCACTGAGTCGCTTGTCGGAACTCCTGGTGTGTTGTGGGTAATTTTTTTTAATCTCTTTTTTCTTTTTTTAGGCCGATTCTCTTCTTTTCAAACTGTATATCGGTAAAGATGATTTTAAAACCGCATCTCCTTGATCAATATCCAGAAAATTCACAAATTAAAGGGTGCCTCTAAATACTACGGGATCGCTTGGAGCGCTTGGATTGCTATGGAAAGTAAATGTCACCCTGTCCCTAACACTAATCTCAACCCCAGAACTAACTTTAACCCCAACCCTAACATTAATATTATAGCTTTTGTAATTACGAAGTATAGTAAGCGATCCATGCAATCCAAGCGATCCTGTAGTATTTAGAGGTGGGCTACCGCAAATTTAATACCGGTATTATATCAATACCAATGCACAATGACCCCATGGTTGACTGATTGGGTTAGGATTGGTGTTCAGGTAGAGATTAGGGTTGGGGTCCAGGCTTAGAGTTAGTTTTTACGCAAATAGTGTGTGCAGTTTCATAGAATAAATAGTTTGTGCAGTGCATAGACTAAGCCCACCACTGAATAGTCAGCATTTGGTTTAGGACCCATCACATTTCAAAATGTTTTAAAATCTTCATACAGAAGCGCGCTAGATATATACCGGTAGATATAATCCACAATACACCATGTGGTTCCAACAAGTTACTTGTCGTTCCGCATGAACAACTCTCTCCTAGGAAAAAAATTACCCAAAACACACCAGGAGTTTCCATAAGCTACTGTATGACGTCACAAATGTCGATCAGCTGTAGCCTCAGTTTGATGTACATTAAGTGCTTACCATCTATAATGCACCGGTGCAATTATCAAAAGCTTCCCACGGCCCTTCTTCATTCTATACAGTTAAAACCCATGACCACTAGGATGACGACCAGAAGCAGAACAAAATTTGCCATTCCATTCTGCAGTAAAACGATTTCCCAACAGTCCATGAAATATATCGGCCACAAATACTGGCATCAATTACCAATAAAAATTCGCGAAATCCAACCACATCATAAATTTATTAAAGCTGTTAAACAACACCTCTTGAATGATCCTCATCCCCTTCCATGAGTTTACTATCACCACTTTTCTTACCTAAATACTTCCCTATAATTTAGTTTTATTGCCAGTCACTTTAACTATAATATTTATTTACCTCATATTACATTTACATTTATTAGCCTACCTTATCTTTATAATTACTTTTCTTTATTTATTCCCCTATCCTCCCACACTGCACGCTCCTCTCACAAAGCTATGACTTTTGTTTTGTTTTTTTATTTGCTTTTATTATTGAGATTAAATTGCTTTGTTCATAATTTTACTATTTCACCATCACTTTATTGGCCCAATGTTTTACTGCTGTTAACAGCATGCTGTTTTATTTTTAACATATCACCATTTTAGTCACTAGGGTTTTTACTGTTAATGGCATGCCGATGGCAATTTGTATCTTGCAGTGCTGTTTTTCTTTATAGTTTATTACCGGCCCTAATAGTATTCCCCCTATTTATTACCTTACTGCATGCCACATCCTATTAGTACTTCACCAGCACTTTGCTCTATTCACTCTTATTATGCACTGTTTTTCTTTTCTTATAATTTTTATTAGCAGTCTATAAGACCCATACTGCCCAGAAATTATTTTTCCAGTTGCAAAGAAATTCCATAGGCGGAAATGATTGCTCTTCCACCTTCCCCGGCTCATTTACCTGCTCTTCGCCGACGGCTGCGATCCTTTTCTCCGATGATGCCCCAATAAAGTTGAGATTTGGAAGTGGAACCCAATTACTGTGGAGACTTCACATTAAACTGTTTCGGAATTGCTATTCATTAATTACACACAAAAAGCGGAAGCTTGCTGCTGTTTGTCTTTTTTCCTATTTTTGCATTCTTATTTTAAATATTTATGTATATTGTATACATATTACTATCATAAATTAGTTTATTTATATATTCTAGTGCAGTAATGTTCTGCACTCAAATTGCTTCATTTATTAAACATAGTGCAATAACTGTTTTTGCACCAAAAATAATTTAATGTCTGAAAGTGTGTTTTGAAACGGTTTTTTAACCACTTGTGGAATTTCATTTAAGGGTTTTTTTCTTTTTCCACTTAATCCCAAAGCCGGCTCCCCCCTCAGTAGCCTACTGGGTCGCGCTTGCACACTTTTACTCAAGTATTAAATAACACCAAATTTAATTAGTTCATTTTGATTTAATTTGTTTCGTTGAAACTTATTTGTATTAATGTAAGGTTTAACGGCCACGTCGTTTTTTCCCTTAATTTGTAATGTGTTTATCCACTGACGTGTTTTAACTACTGTAGTTTTGCGGTTTCATCCTGTCTCCTCAATGTAAAATAATTGTTTTATTCTTCCTTACTGTAATGAAGGAGCGAAAAAATAAACTAAACTAAACTAACTAAGGGCAAATGGTGGAAAAACACCCTAGAAATCTATTTTTTTAAACTTTTTGCTGTTAAACGCATAATAGAAACCCAACGTGGAAACCAATCTGTGTTGTCTGATTTACGACGTGACCAAGAACTTATGAGAAAGGCTTCCAGCCAAGAGTTCAGTAACACAGTAGGAGTTACCGCGAGGTGATCTGACGATGGATCGAAACCAGCTCGTTAGTTGGTGGAGACCTTATGCAAGGCTCGTCTTAACAGGCATCACTTTAACTAAGCGGATCACTTTAACTCGTCTTAACAGGCATCACTTTAACTTTTTGGCCATTACCTCACAACGGGCAGAAATTACTCTGATGATTGCCGTGTGATAACGCTTTCTTATGCATTAATAAATAAACAAATTCTCATGTAATAACTCCTGCATTTTCCCATATTTCCGGATAAAACATAACAATCCTCTCCTTCATAATCATACACATATTATATGTTGTGAAAATGCGTTTAATTGCTATCCCTGGAGTAATACATGCAGGTTTCCAGACAGTTATTGTGTGCCCTGTAATCAACTGTAATCATGCCCGCATGTGTGTAATAATCATTTACTTTGGTATGTACCATTCTTTGCGTACATTTCGTGCTTTATAACCCGACGTGTTTCGCTTTAATTTTATTCACTACGATTTACTACCAAGTACCGGTATCTAATACAAGAATACAACATTATATTTATTTAGAGGAGTTTTATTCTGTCCAAATCATCCACAGAGATAATGATCTTGTATTGAACTTGGTAGTTAAAAATGAACTTAACGGACATTGCCTGAATCCAGTGAAACGATGGGTTCTACTAAATTAAAGGAACGTGTTTATCATTTACAACACACTGCAGTAGCTCCGGTATCCCAGTGGTAGGCATGAGGTGATCTGACGATTGCCCGTCTGTTAACCCCCTTGGTTTCCCATGCACGGGCATAAACATAAATATCTCATCCCAATGTCAGCTATGTTCGAGGGGAGAATATCTCTCCTCTTTGAGGGCTGATTTAATGTGTAGTTTAACTGAAACGTTGATTTCGGTTTAGTAGAACACATTTAATGTCCACTAAATGCCTTGTCCAATGATACAACGGACTAGCTAGCCACCAGTTTTGAACTGGCAATCTTTCGGCTGAAAGGTGACACACTAACCAACCAAGCTATTCGACCAGATATTTGTTCAAAAGTGGGAAATAAATAAACAATTACCACTACGCAGTCGGACCACATTTATTTTTAATTTTTAAAATTTTATTATTTATTTATTTTATTTTGGTTTAACGGCCACGTCTAATTATACCAAAATTTAATAATTCATTGCTTTTTTAGACGTGTTCTAACGACTGTCGTTTTTCGTTTTCCAAATTTTTATTAATGGTCGTGGAAACAAAAAATAAACTAAAATAATTTCAAATTATTTTACCTCCTTTTTAACTTTTTTCATAAAACCAAGCTGAACAAAAATCTTCCCTTTCGTTCCTGTAGTGCAGAAGTTATAACTCGTGTGTGAGTGTGTAGCATTGCTCAACCCACTTTAAACGCAGCATACAGAACAGTTAGCGAGATCGGAAGAAAAGATACGACTTGGGTCACCAATTTTGTTGTGCATGTTGAAGACTGGTACAAAAAATGAATGTTGAACATAAATTAAAAGTTTTTTCCTATTTTACCCTTCTTTTTACCAAAAAAAGGGTTGAAAATGCATAAAGTTTTTTTCTTTTTTTACAAGGCAAAGATTCACACCCATGATGGGCTTGTCGGTAATATCGTATATAGAAATCAGTATATGATTAGGTCGCGCTAACAATTCGACCACACAACCTTCTCATTGTTATCCCACATAAGGAAAACAATATCTTCCCCACCATTGGTCCATCAGAAAAACAATGGTTAGTCATCATTCAGCCTTAAATTATCATTCAGCCTAAAGGTTGTAGGATTAAAACTGGTCGCTAACCAATCAGTTGGGTTGTCACGCAATATATAAGTGGACATCGTGCAAACCCAGCGGATTAATGGGTTCTACCAAATTAAAGGAACGTGTGAATCATACACAACACACTGCAATAGCTCCGGTAACTTGCGCGGTACATGAGTTATGAAACAAAAGGCGATTTAATACTTCAATATTGTTTTCACCAGGATAAAAATAACACTAAAAAAATCGGTTAGACTTAGGATAGGATATTTATGTTTATCCGTGTGAATCAGAAAACCAATGGCCGTTACCACATAGACAATCGTCAGATCACCTCACACCCATTGTCCGGTTACCGGAGCTTTTGCAATGTGTTGTATGTGATTTACACGTTTCTTTAATTTAGTAGAACCTGTTAATCCGCTGCGTTCAGACAATGTCCAAAGTGCCTTGCCCAACGACATTGACTACAAGCTTTAAACATGCAACCCGTCGGTTGAAAGGAAACACACACTAACCCACCAAGCTATTTAGTCAGATTTAGACCCCACAACCTTTCGACCACTGTTTCGTCCAGCCACTAAATATAATAAAGTCTTTAGTTACTTACTGTAGAAGCTTCTTTACGAAAGATTGCAAAAAAACATAAGTAGCATTCAAAGGCAGCGTAACCAATATTAAAAGCACCGGAATAAACTAGATAAGATTCGGAATCATCAAACTGGTCTTTGGGTTTGAAAGAAGATGTGACCAAAGCGAACGCTTGGGACCTTGCAGTTTGTGTCATCTAGTGTCCAAAGATATGGTGCGAAATAGTCTGGTCGTTAAAACGCCAAATTCTTTTTCGATTTCCTCCACTAGTTTAGTGACGATTCCAGCCCAAAGGCATTCACATCCAGCGTATTCCCATGCATTGTAATCGATATTAATATACCTGTGGATGGGATGTTTTTAAAATTTGGAATCTCATTTGTTAAGAGAGTCAGCAGTGTAAAGAGATCCAAAAGGCCTGTGAAACCGAGATATGTTAAGATATTAATGTTTTAAATTTCGGCCGGGGTGCAACACCTCTCAACCAAAATGTGTCAGGTTCGAAACTGGTCGCTAACTATCAGTTGTGTCTTTGGGTAAGACACCCAAAGAAAATTGCCTGAAGGAACATGTCTATCATACACAACATACTGCAATAGCTCCGGTATCCCGACATGGGATACGAGGTGAGTATGCTATCCTTATCGCTGTAAATGGGAAAACCAAGGGGGTTAACCCACTGGCCATTGTCAGATTACCTCGTGCCCACCGTCGGTTACTAAACACAGTCATCATCTTAACAGAGTGGCTTAATTGGTTCTGCTGAAATTAAAAAAACATGTCAATAATGTACAACGCACCACTACAGGTATGGTGGGCACGAGGTGATCTAACCCATGCGAAAAAGACGATTGCATTTTCTTTTCACAGCAAGAAAACATGAATTTCTTATATCATTTAAAAAACCAATAAAGCTAAAAGTTTAGTTTATTTTTTTCTATCCACGATAAAAACACGAAGCAGGGTCTCTAATAAAACTTTGGAAAATGGAAAAAAACGGCAAAACGACAGTCGCTAAAACACTTTTAAATTAAATAAATTATTTACATTCGGTATATATTTAGACATGGCCGCCAAACCTACATAAAAAATAAAATAAATGTTTATAAAAAAAATATTTACACTAGTTATGACAGGATATCATAATCACCTTGTCGCTTTCTTTTTTATTTCAGGTGGTTTGTTAATTACGAGTTTGTCGGCTTTTGTTGCCTCTTTAAAAATTAGTGGTTGCTCGGAGATAGGTCATAGCCTTGTGAATGTTGCGTAGAATAAAACGCGAAAGAAACTAGGTTTGTTCCAGCACGCAAGAATACCGATCAGCGCCAATAAAATTAAACCGCTGAGGAGTAATGACGAACATGATGCACAGCACTGAGATCATACATAGGAGAACGATTAATAAAATCATTGAGAATCTCCATTTAAAAGCTTATTTTCATCCTGGCTTTCAGAAAATATTTACTAGATGACCTGCGTAATTAATTTAGGTAATTATGGAACTGAATAAGCGACGATGTGTAAATAATATCCGGCCGGTTAGTCTGTCGGGTAAGTGATCAGGTTCAGGAAAAATATGTATAAAGATTTAAATCAGTAAAAATACGTATAAACATCGCACCTACAACGTTTTAACCATTTAAGACGATGATACTGATATTAAATCAAGATGGTGATTGTTTAACTGCGACTTGCGAAATACTTCCTCTTTTTACTCGCTGCATCACGATAACGTTATGACTCCGTAGTACTTCCCACGGGCTCAGCACGTTCTCTAGCATTGCGGGAAGCGCATATCCCGGATTGAGCGGATGTTTTTGTTGGTGCTAACATCTTAACGCAAAATATCGAAAGCTCTTTTGCAATGTACAATAAAGTGTTCATTATGAGGTAACCTAAGGTATTACTAGCAAACATCGTGTATTGAATATATTATACCAACAACCGTAAGAAGGTACCCGATATTGGTGGATGGTGTGGTACATGCGGGTGCTCGTTTAGTCAGAAATCCGAATTTTTATGATGCTAGACACTGTTTAATACAATCTTATAGTTCACACCTTACATATATCGATAGCAAGACGTAATTAAAACCTAACCAAAGCATATTGGTAATTATTTTTTTTCTTCGAAAGCCGTCATTGCAATATTTCCGCACCATTCCCGCCGTCATTCCCTTGCGTTTACTTTCTCAAATAAACCCTGGAAGTTTTAGAAAGTGACGCATTCTTTGAAGGTCTGAAAACCGAGCAGCCGTCTAATGCAAATATAATATTTGATACAACATATTCGCTAGCTATATGTTAGCTTAAATCATAATAAAGACTTTATTGTACATTGCAAAAGAGCTTTCGATATTTTGAGTTAAGATTTTAGCACCAACAAAAACATCCGCTCAATACATATGTTTTTAATCGTTTCTTCTTTCTTAAGTGCCTTCTTGTGGAGTACCCCTGATAAACTACATGCCTTCGTTATTTTAGGTACAAGCAACGCAGAATGCTACGATTGAAATATAATATTTGTGATCCAACATATTCACTTGTTATGTCTGAAGTTGCATTACAAACAACACTTTAATGTCCGTTTGAAAACTACGTTTAATGTTTTGCGTTAGTATTTTAATAACCACAAACATCTGGGTTATCCAATTTCCGCATTTCGAGAGAACGTGCTGAGAAGAAAAATGAAAAAGACTTTTTACTTAAAAAATAAAAAAAGTCTTTTCCATAAATTCCAATCCTTATTCGAACAAGGTATCATTCTTAAAAGAATACAGCAAGGTAAGCGTATCTATAGATATGCCAGAACACAAGCTGTTTTGGTGACAACGATTAATTTTGCAGATGAATAAAGCTCTCTTCGTACTCCTGCTCGCACTTGTGCTTCTTGTCACTGAAGAATCTGACGCTTGGCGCCGCCGTCGTCGTCGTCGCAGAACTTCCCGCAGACGTCGCAACAGATGGGCATGGAACGAAAAGGAACAATCGCAGGAAATGCCAGGTAACATTATCTCAAAAACTCTTAACTTGCCTTGCATCCTAACGTTTGGCTTAGCATTGGTTTGTACGAGAGACCTAACTGAGAATAATTTCAGAAATGGAAGCAGATGAACTGGATGTCGATATTAACGAAGAGTAAGCACTCGAGGTAAAACTAGTTTTTATTTAAACTATATTTTATGATAAGATATTCATGTTTATCCCCGTGAATGAGAAAACCAAGGGGGTTAACACACGGCAATCGTCAGATCACCTCGCGCCCACCGTCGGGTTACCGAAGCTAATGCAGTGAGTGAGTGTATTATTCACACGTTCCTTTAATTTGATAGAACCCATTATTTCGCTGGGTTCAGGCAATGTCCGTTAAGTGCCTTGCTCAAGGACACAACTGACTAGATAAAGACTAGTTTCGAACCTGCAACCCTTTGGCTAAAAGAGGACGCACTAAACGACCAATTTAAAACACTTCAGGTCGACATGAAGAACGAAACTTTTATTCAAAATATTGCAACCAAATAAAAGCAGCCTGTATAAAACTTACTGTGTTGTGCATGACATGTAGAAATAGGAGAAAGTACAAGAAAGGGTTGCATATAATGCTTTGTATCATATAGTAATTTGTATTTTTGACAAACCAAAATTAGGTAACCGTGCAGTTCAATTGATATTTCATTACTTAGTTATGAAGAATAAAATGGGAATATTATGGATCCCTTTGGGTCCGAAGTGGGAACATTTTTACTCCTTTTTTCTGTTTTTTTTCTGCCCACGTCCGTGAGAGGTGTGTCGCCTGCTGTTTAGTAAAAAAGGAATCGGGTTGAAACCTTCGTTAATGTTAACTGACAGATTGGTATTATTTTTTTACGGTGTATTACAAAAGTCCCTTCGACTTTCCGACACATCAAAAAATGCGGAAACGAGGATGTTTCGGCATTTCCGGTGCTAATAATCGTTGACCGGTAATGTCTCAGGACAAAAAAATAACTAATTATTAAAAAAATAAATAACTCAATGATGTATAGCCTAAGCGGAATATATAAAACTTGAATGGTCTTTACATAACTAAAACTACCACGAAAATCCTCAAAAATATAGATGGCGTATAACCAATTAAGACCTCTATGCGCCAGCAGATGTAACGAGTGGTACCCTCTATGAGTTATTGTTTTTAAACGAGTGTTTTGCTGAGTAACGATGGTGGTGTTTCTCCAATGTTTGTTTGGTTAAAAGCTGCATGTTCTATGGATCGCATTAACCATTCGGCCACACGGCGCGTTTTTTTGTTTGTTTTTACCGAGCCAAGTTTCGAACCCATGATGGGCTCGTCACCAGGACCGTTTTATGTATAGGTGGGTATATGTATCGGTCGCGTTAACCATTCGGTCACACGACCGTACAACACACGGCGCGTTTTGACCGTGTATGCTTTGTAGTGCTCTAGCGCCTCGCGTGTTGTAGTTAAGGCAAAATGTTTAACACTAGAGTTGATCGAAATAAAAAAAAACGGACAAAAACAATATGTGTCCCATTTTTTCAAATTGGACCCATAATAAATCAATCGCAATTTTAAAGGATTAGCACATTTTTAACTTACTTTGTATTTGTTTGAGTAAAAACGACTTCCATTTCCCCATTTGTCAAATACACCAACAGTGATCGGGCATGAAGAGGTTTTAATCCGTCGAGCCAGCGCTTCGGCTTATATAGTGTGTCGAAGATAATCCATCGCCTATTCCGTCGTTTAGTAATCTACCTGAGATTTGGAGATTTGTATACAAAACTGTACTTTTACCCGAAATTTGTATAAAAAACAATACTTTTACCCGACGATTGTATTACGAAACTATACTTTTACATTGGATTTCAATGGCAAAATTGAACTTTTACGCGAGATTTATGTGACAAAACTATACTTATACTTGATAATTGTATGACAAAATTATACTTTTATCCGAGATTTGTATCACAGAACTTTAGAATAGGAGGACAGGATATTTATGTTTATCCTCGTGAACGAAAAAAACAAGGGGTTTATCACACGGGCTATCGTCAGATTACCTCGTGTTGGATTACCAGAGCTATTGTAGTGTGTTGTCGGTTTACCGGAGCAATTGCAGTATGTTGCGTATGATGAACACGTTACTTCAATTTGGTAGAACCCATTAATCTGCTGGGTTTAAGCAATATCCGTAAATTGCCTTGCCCAAGGACACGACCGTCTTGCTATCGACAAGTTTCGCACCTGCAACCTTTCGATTGCAAGGCGACACACTTAACCGACAGACTAACCGGCCGGACTCATACTAATCGGCCGCACTTTAACTTTAACTGAATTTTTTATCAAAAACTCCTAATTTCGGTTGTTAATTCCTACCTATTGGGTTAACTTAAAAAAAAAATATCTAGGGAAATACCCTAAAAAATTATAATTTGGTCATAAATCATGATTGTGACAGGCATGCCATATCGCCTCTCTTTAACACAGAGTCGTCAAATCGGATTAAAACTTTGAGACCATGCGTTACTGCTTGCAGAAATAAAACTATGGCAGCCCGGTTAAAACTTTCTAAAATGTAGGATAGTATGAAGTTTGGTCGCCTATTTTAACTGTGTGAATAGGGTCGCGTTTGTTTGTACAAAAAACAGCGGACATTGCACCAACTAAACTTGCTGTACTGGTTCGTAAACTACGACGCAAATAGTTTTCCGGTAAAAAATACGTCTACATATACATAAGTTTACAAGAAAAAAATATGAACAAAACGAATAATATTCAAATCAAACGAACGATACACCACAACATCTCATTTTTTCGTTTTTTAAACAAAGTATCATTTACCATGTGGTGAAATTCGATGATTAGAAATAAATTCCTTGTTAGCTCTTACAACGCCACGTAGCCAATCACATTCGGTTAAGCAACCATATGTACAACGACTGGTACATTGTATGTGAGTGCGTGTATAACTGCTGTGTAAAACTAATCAAAATAGTGCCATGTTATAATTAAGGTAGCAACGCCGCGAACTGCATCAAATTACCCCATGAAGCCATACTTTCACCAACCAAGCTTTCACAATTATTACAGTATATCTTCGCTGATTTTTACAAGAAGAATATATAAATACATAGCCTTGCAGTGCGTAGGGAGTAAATATAGACATTAAGGTGGCGAAAGGTAATAACGACCAATATTAGACACGTTAAAGGTCAGTGACACAAAACTCGGCGCCTGTACCAACTATGAAACTATGGCAATACGTTCGATCAAACTTGTACTGTATCGATTCCACATACAGACCGAGTTAGTCGACATGGAAGGCGGTGGTGTCGTGGATCGTTCTGGAACAGGTGGACGACACGTAACGCGTGCGGAAATTGGTGCTGCTACATGCGATTCGGTCTAGACAGAGACAGTGCGATCTCTTACATTACTAGAGAGTGTCAACCTCGTGTTTAACCTCCACTATTTATAAAAATACATGTTGTATGCTATATATTCATGCTACAGGGTCCATAACCACAATTTGTATTTTATACACCGAGTTTTTAGTTTGTTACTGCAAGCATAAACGCATGGGTCCCTGAGATAACAATCTTGGTATCCATGTTCACTGCCCAACATATTTATTGACAGATATGTGCACGCCAGGTCCATGTTATTCAACAGTCCAGAAAGTTTTAAACGGACTGCAAAAGTTTTGTTTCTGCAAGCATAAACGCATGGGTCACATAGTTATTAAACCAAACTTCTTTTCGTGTGTAGTTAAAAAAAGAATATTCGTGTAATACTAACATTTCACCACGAATATTTCAAATTAAAGCCTCTTGTGTAGTGAAATAAAGCTAAATTCCAAAACAACCCGCTTTAGTTTTTCAGGACTTCGGGGAATTCCCCTGGGTTTAGTACATAAATTTCTGTTTTTACATATCTGGGTCATGTTATGTAACAATTTTTAAAGCTTTAATCCGATTCTTTGTTGGAGATGTCGAGGCAATATGGCATAGCTGTCAAATTATGATTTGAGGACAAAATTTTATTTTTTGAGGTATTTTCCTAGATAATTTTTTTATTTCTTCCAATTGTTAAATTAGAGGCTAATGCACTTATATTTCCCCAAACCTGATTAAATTTGCAGCATCCAATCTAGCGCTACACCCAAAGCTATTTTTAGAACAAAATACTGTTTTGGTTATGTCCCAAGGGAATTCCCCTGGATTTATCATCCAAAATTTTGGTTTTTGCATATCTAGACCATGTTGTCCAACAAATGACAAAGTTATATTGCGATTACATTACTCCTTCTGGTAGATGTCGGGTCCACAAATCATACCTGTCACAATCATGGTTTAGAAATAAATCTTTATTTTTAGGGTATTTCCATAGGTATTTTTTTTCTTTCTTCTAAGTGGTAAAGCAGTTGCTAATGCACTTACATTCCACCAAATCTATTTAAAGTTTGCAGCAGCCAATCTAGCGCTACACCCAAAAAAACTATTTTTTAGAACAAAATACTGTTTTGGTTTTTAATGTCCCAAGGGAATTCCCCTGAATTTATCACCCAAAATTTTGGTTTTTGCATATCTATACCATGTTGTCCAACAAATGACAAAGTTATATTGCGATTACATTACTCCTTCTGGTAGATGTCGGGTCCACAAATCATACCTGTCACAATCATGGTTTAGGAACAAATCTTCATTTTTAGGGTATACATTCCACCAAATCTAATTAAAATTGGAGCAGGCGTTCAAGCGCTATACCCGAAAAAGCCAAATTTTTTTAAAAAATACCGATTTGGTTTTTAACGCCATTATAACTATATATAGTATAACTATATATAGTATAACTATATATAGTTTTAACGCCATTATAACTATATATAGTACATAAACATATACATATTTTACCCAATCTCATGGAAAAATTAATGATTAAGATAACCTAATATTAAGTGATATTAATTAGTAAACCAGACCGGGTAAACGAAATTTAAGTAGAATATTTCTTTTTACTGGAAAATAGATACACAAGTTACCTTACCACTTATTTGGTTAGATTTTGTTACATAGTGCATTGAAAAAACTAATCAGTCTCTGACTGACAAACGAAACCAGAAACTTGTGTATCTATCTCTATTTGTCTATAGAATAAAAAACAACATAAATAAATGGTTCCTTTAAACCAGAAACTAATCAGTCAATAAGACTAGAATCGAGTGGGTCCCTAAAACTAATTGGTTCGGGTACAAAAAAAACGTATGGTATTCTTAAAACGGATAACAATATTTCTCAGAGACCAGAAACTGCTTGGTCTGTAACAGCAAAAATCACACACCTTCCGTATAAAAATTATTGATGGGGACTATAGTAGCTCCACATAATGCAAGAGCCAAAACCAATATCTTCTGTTGGCAGGAATTCGGACACAAAATTTCAACGATATCTCCACGTTTTTTACCTTCCTTAATCAACGAGTTTGCACATTTGCATGTCTCGTTGTAGATTCGACTGAAAGTATACTCTTTATTCCCATTGCCAATATTCACCTTAATTATAAGGTTGATCTGCGTTTTAGGTAAGAAACAACGATATTCTTGTAGTTTTATTCTGCAGCAAAATTAAAGAGTATATAAAATACAATCGTTGTTGATATGCTTTAAAATGAATAAAATTAAATGCTTGTACAATAGTGATTAAGGCATATGCTAACCCAAGCTAATTTATCTCCATAAGTTTGAATAGATTGCAGAATAAATTTACCAAAAGGAACATTAGGTATCTTAACATCAGGATACAGACTATAAGGCACCATTTAGTATCCAGCTGTGTTCCGTATCTTGTATCCTTACAAATCTACCTTAATAAGATTTTAAAGAAACAAGAAAAAACTTGTTAATAAAGGAAACCGCACATTGTCTTCGAATTTTTAACTGTGCGTTGGGCTTGGTTCACAAGCAAGCTCGCGAGTTTACACAAACGTGGTTTGTGTGTTTACGCGTCACCACAATTCTCGTTTGCTTATTAAGGAGGGAAGTAGCGTAAAAGGTTTGGAGGAAAACTTTTAAGACTATGTAAACTAACCCTAACCAACTAAACACTCACACACTAAACTATTCACACTAGAATTTACGCTTATTTAACCGCAGCCCTTAAACTAACTTGAACACCTTTATCTTTATTATTGTGCACAGGTTTCCTTTTTTTCTAGCCATTTAAAGTGAGAAATTTCTTACACATGTAGCCCTTAGCAGAATTTTCACACTCGTAAGAGTAAACTTATTTTAGCAGATAGTTAACACAGGCGATTTTCAATTACTGTTTTCGACACAAAATAACTGACCAAATGCAACACAATTTTAGTTTTGCAAGAAAGACATCTATATATTATAAACTAACAAAACAAAAATATTAATAAATAGTTGTTTTATAATATTCGTATTGAATAATTATACATTAAAGTTGATATCTCTTCTTTGAAAGGAACAAACATTTAAAGCAAAATGCGACGGGAAATTACGGACAAACCAAGAATACAACGTCCTTTTGCGCATTTTGGACGCCGCATATTCTTCGACAATCGACCTACGTTAGGTTACTGCCAAAAAATGCTTAACATAATTTACACAGCAGGCTATTTTAACTCTTGCACTTAAAGTCAAATAAGTTGCGAATTCTCACAACCAGTCACTTCAAAAACCACACTAATAGGGATATTTATACTATTAATCGCACTTACAAACAGCCAACGTCCTGTATTTAATCTACCAAATGGTGGTAGTTGACACGTGTTTTGACACTCTATATAATTCTTCAAAATATTTTCATGTATCCCCTCAATTGTTTACTGTGTTTCTCGCATTGATACTATTGTACAGAAGTCATGTCAGCTTCCTTCGTTGGGTTATATGACGAAGTGTTTATCGAACCGTTAAATGCGATTTTTCTGTTTCTACATGTTGCATTTATCGCATGATCGGATGTAGAGAATTACAAATACACATGCAACGGTTCAGTTCTTTTCAAAATCCAGAGTTTGCATTCTCGCCTAGGTTTAACATGGTAGATTTATTAAAACTATTCAAACTTATGTACACAAATTGGTGTGGATGAGAATATGATCGGCGACGGGAATCGTCAACAGGAACGACGTCAGGACGGGAACGACGACTGGACGAGAACGACGACTGGACGGGAACGACGACTGGACGGGAACAACGACTGGACGAGAACGACGACTGGACGGGAACGACGACTGGACGGGAACGACGACTGGACGAGAACGACGACTGGACGAGAACGACGACTGGACGGGAACGACGACTGGACGAGAACGACGACTGGACGAGAACGACGACTGGACGGGAACGACAACTGGACGGGAACTACGACTGGACGAGAACCACGACTGGACGGAACGACGACTGGACGAGAACGACGACTGGACGGGAACGACGACTGGACGAGATTGACGACTGGACGAGAACGACGACTGGACGGGAACGACGACTGGACGAGAACGACGACTGGACGGGAACGACGACTGGACGAGAACGACGACTGGACGAGAACGACGACTGGACAGGAACGACGACTGGACGGGAACGACGACTGGACGAGAACCACGACTGGACGGGAACGACGACTGGACGAGAACGACGACTGGACGAGAACGACGACTGGACGGGAACGACGACTGGACGGGAACGACGACTGGACGGGAACGACGACTGGACGAGAACGACGACTGGACGGGACGACGACTGGACGGGAACGACGACTGGACGGGAACGACGACTGGACGAGAACGACGACTGGACGGGACGACGACTGGACGAGAACGACGACTGGACGAGAACGACGACTGGACGGGAACGACGACGGTAGTTCAAGAAATTTGAAAACGATGTAACTTCCCGACAAGGTGCTGGCTCCTAACACCTGTCTTAGTGAGAGGTTGCAGTATGCTTATAGACGGCGTCCTTTATTTAGAGTTTGAAATAACGCGTCATTGTCCAAAACTTGTGAATTTATTCGAATTTGAATGATGGCGGAAACGAAAAGTCTTGAAATGACGGTTTTCTAAGGAAAAATATATGTACAATTCAATTATCACAAAAATTACTAGTTTGAGAAATAAAACCAATATTTACCAGATTGTGGCTGAACAGGAGCCAAAGCACGTCATACACATCTTCTTTATAACCGTTAATTCCAAAACAAACTGTGGCTATCCAGATAGTGTTAAAGAACCACAGCAGTTCAGGTTATTTTATTTATCCTTATTTCCTTATTCAAATAGAATGAAAAATTACAAATTAGAAAACTATTAAAAAACAAAATAGCAAACTAAAACATCCTGCTGGTTGGCAATCAAAGTTAAAATGAACCAAAGACAAGGTTAACTGAACAGCGAGAACGTGCATGTGCACTCATACGAAACATTAACAGAACATAGAAACCATAAAAACAGCAATGTTGGCTACAATACCTCGGCCCCCCAAAGCGCAGCTTTAAAAAAACGGAGGGGGGGGGGTTGGGGGGTTTCGATCATATTTAAAAAAAACTTATAACGAAATAGCTCTACCACAGTACAGAAATCAACTGGAATCGCGTACACACAATCATAAAGTCACGTTAATCTAGTACATAGTCCCGGAACCGGACAGGCAGTCGACGCTCCCTTCCTGGTCTGGGGATAGACGCTCTCGGTTGCTCAGTGTCTGGTTGCACTGTTCGTTCGGGTAGTTCGTTGTTTGTAGGCGTTGAATCAGTTGGTTGGTCCGGAGGCGTTGCATCTGTTGATTGGTCCTCCAGGTCGTTTATTGGCTGCTGGCGAACCGGTGTAAAGATATCTGGTGAACGGGCAACTGCTGGAGCTTCTTGTGTATCCTCGTGTTGTGCATAGGGCAGTTCTGCTAAAATCGATAAGTTGCTATTGGCGTTTACAGGAGTAACATAAGATTTGACAATACTTGGATGTATATTAAGCCTATTAGTCTCTTGAATAAGGTCATTCGTGGTGTATGCTGGCTTCAGTTTATCTACTGAAACTACCCATTCTTTACCAGCCTTTAGTAGTGTGAAGTACTTGGGTGTGCGTCTAACTACTGGGTATGGGCCGCGAAAATGAAAGGTGAGCGGAGCGTGATATGCATCTACACGCACAAAGACCTGTGGTGATGTAAATAAGTCGCGGTGTGGGGTGTTACCCGATGTCGCGGGGTGTTTGGTCTTTACATATGTGAACTTTTCATTGTATTGAGCTTGTAGGTCAATACAGTCTTGGGTTGGCGACTGATCACAGTCATTAGTAGAGCTATCAAAAAACTCCCCCGGTAAGCGGAGTTGTGTAGCATACACAATGTCTGCTGGGGAAGTCCCTAGGTTATCAGAGAATTGTGTCCGTAATGCGAGTATGATAAAAGGCAGGTGATCATACCAGTCAGTAGAGGCGCAGCGTGCTGTCAGGACCGTTTTGACAATGCGTACAGTAAGCTCTGCAGCCCCATTTCCCCTGGGAGAATAAGGTGATGTGTGGAAGTGTTTTGTGCCCAAATAGGTCATCATTTCCTTCCAAAGAATGCTTGTAAATTGAGACCGCTGGTCTGAAGATACCGTTAAGGGAGCACCAAAATGTGCCACCCAGCCATGCACAAATGCAGAACAAATCGTCTGCGCCGAGCTGTTTGGTAGTGGTACTGCGGTTGGAAACCTGGAAAAGCGATCTAAAATAATTAAAAGGTATCGGTGTCCGCTTGAATAGGGCAAAGGACCTAAAAGGTCCACGTTCAAGTTCGAAAATTTTGAAGATGAAGGTGGGTAACGCTGTAAAGGAGAAGAGTAACGCGGGGCTGCTTTTGTCCTTTGGCATTCAAGGCAGGTTTTAGCCCAATTTTGGCAATCTTTTCTTATACCGGGCCACACATACTTGTCAGAAACTAACCGTTGGGTCTTTTCTCGGCCTGGGTGAGTCTCATTATGCACAGAGTCGAAAATTTGTTTCCGGTAGAAGGCCGGTACAACTGGCCTTGGCCGCCCAGTACTAACATCACATATTATGGAGTGTCCATCCATGACCTTGTGTTTCAGTGTAAGGGAATGTTCACCTTCTAGAAGTTGTTGAATATGTGAATCTGTAGCTTGTAAATCCTTGAATTTACTCCAGTCAATCTGCGTTCGGTCCGGCAATATAGAGTTCACGTTAGAACGGGACAAGGTGTCCGCAACAATGTTGTCTACTCCCTTTATGTAGTGTATGTCGTTTGTATATTGACTGATTTCCGTCAAGTACCAAACCTGACGAATATTTGTTGGGTTGTGTTCCGATTTCAGAGCTTCTGTAAGAGGCTTCGAATCTGTATATAGAGTGAACGGTCGTTCGTACAAATGGAAGCGAAAGTACCTGATTGCTGTTACGGCAGCGAGCAGTTCACGATGGTACGCGCTGTACGTTTTCTGAACTTTCCCTTTAAGGTGTTGGTTTCAACACTGCTCCCATTGCAGTACCACTGGCGTCAGTGTACACAGATAATTGAGCAGTCGGATTCGGGTGATATAGCGAAGTGCTGTTGGCCAACAGATCCCGGGCCTCGAAAAAAACTTCCTCGAGTTCTGCAGTCCACCTAAGTATAGCTTGTTTGTTAGATGATTTATTAATCATATCAAAGAGCGGTTGTAGAAATTTAGCGCAGTCCTTTATACTTTTTCGGTAGAACCCCAAGGTTCCGGTGAAGTTGCGTAATTCTTTGACTTTGCGAGGTAATGGAAAAATTTTCATTGCCTGAATCTTATCATCGGTTCGTCTCACGTAGGCTACTCCGGTGTTACTTTATAACCCAGAAAAACCAGCTCGGATTGCCCAAATCTACATTTGTTTGGATTAATTTTTATGTCGTATTTATCCAGTCGTTCGAATAGCTGCCGCAGGTGATCTAGGTGTTTAGACTCAGTTTTCGAAAATATAAGTAGGTCGTCTATATAACAAAACAAGAAATCAAGATCCGCCAAAATCGAGTCCATGAAATTTTGAAATGCCCCAGGTGCATTTTTTACACCGAACGGCATTCGCGTAAAAGAAATTAGGCCGGACGGTGTGTGAATGGCGGTCTTATTGACGTCGTCATGTCGTACTGGAATATTATGAAAAGCGGAGGTTAAATCAATCGTAGAGAGGTATTTTGAACCTGCGAGTCTACTTTGAAAATCTGTCAGTGAAGGTAAGGTATAATGTATAGGTTCAGTAAGATTATTCAACTTACGAAAGTCGCCACATATACGGATGTCATCATCTCCCTTAGGAACAGCTATCATCGGACTAGAGAAAGCTGATCCTCCTCGAATTGCCAGTCCAGATTCCACCATGTCTTTGCATTTATTTCGAACCTTGTCGTAAAGGTGTGGGGGGATTGGGTACTGTTTGGACGTGCAGGTTTGGTCGCCTGTAGTTAGCTGGAACTCAAAGTTACGTTTTACTGGTGCTCTATAGTCAGCTTTCTGCCAAAGAGTTGGGAATTTATTCAATAGTGCTTGATACTTGTTGGGGACAACTGACGAACAGGCGTCCGATTGAAGATCGTTCACCGACTTTGGACCTGATGGTTGCCTCTTCTGCATTGGCACACTTGTTCTCGATCTGTTATGATAGACAGTCTTTGCCAAGGGGTTTAAAATCAAACCTTGCGTAACCATTAAATCCCAGCCTAGTATCGGTTGAGCCACGTCACCAACGATAAAGTTGTGAGTCATTTTACCGAATCCAATATTTAGTACTCGCCTCACAGTGCCATAAGTCAGTAAAGTTCTCCCGTCCGCTGTCTGGTATTGTTGCATAGCCGCCGGCTTCCTCCTTGGGAACGAGGTCTGGGGCAAAAATGACCTTGCTGATCCAGTGTCGAGTAAGCAATACATATGTGAGATAGCGTCATACAGACGAGGTAATACTTCTACGTGACCAGAGGGCTCCATGTTCTTGTTGGTAATTGCATGAAGGGTTGTAGAATAAAAACACGGAAACGTGCATTTCCGTGCTCTTGCCCCGAAGCTAGCATGGTAGAAGCACAAACCTCTTGCTGATGGCATGGAGTTGCTTGAAAAATTGGAAACTGCTGGTGGGCCAGAATATGGTGTAAAAGTAGGCTGCTGTCGGAAATACGGTGGCTGTTGTCTCGGTTGATTAAATTCTCTGTAATGCGTACCGCGATTCCATGAAGTTAGTTGACTCAATTCCCGTCTCATCTCCTTGACTGCAACCACCAAATTGTCCAAATCTGCTTTTGCGGCATTTTGTGAAACACCCGTTGATGGTTCTGCATGGCGTGATATTTCGGCGAAAGTTTGGTAGGCTTTTACCCTGTCGCAATGTCTACCAAGATGTTCTAGCGAGTCGAAGTCTTTATCGCAAAGGTTTTCCACAAACGCTCGGTCAAAGAACTGATAAAATCGGTTCGTTATAAAATCTTTATGGGGTGACATTTCAGCTTCGCTCTGCGTATTAAAACAACGTGTTAATTTACGTAAAAATCCTGATGGCGTATCTGTAGGTTCCGGTGAGAGATTATTTATTTCCGAGTGCCACGACAGTGGAGATTGTGCGGTGTGTTCAGTTATGAGTAAATTACAAAATTCATTGAACGGATCTGTTGAATTGAGAGACATGGCGATGTCGTTCCAGCGTATATTCAGATCCCCTGTCTGAGCTTGACAAAGAGCCAAAATACGAATGAAATGGTCGGTCATTCCAGCGAAAAAGAATTGATTTGTAGAAACGCGTAGATAAGCGCGGATGTCTACCCGATTCCACGGCTTTACTGTCTGATTTACTAACCGCATTTGTTCGTTTTTGGTCAGATCTGATGGACGAAATTGCCCTTGATTTGTGTGGATGTTGTCCGAATTTTTTCGCCATACTGCCGTCGGACACTTTTTCTGAGATGTCGAAGCATCAGCATCTTCTACATATAGATGTAGGCTGTTAGTGTCGTCTTCCATCTTTTTTAGTTTGTCCTCACTCGGGGCAACAAATATTGTGGCTATCCAGATAGTGTTAAAGAACCACAGCAGTTCAGGTTATTTTATTTATCCTTATTTCCTTATTCAAATAGAATGAAAAATTACAAATTAGAAAACTATTAAAAAACAAATTAGCAAACTAACACATCCTGCTGGTTGGCAATCAAAGTTAAAATGAACCAAAGACAAGGTTAACTGAAAAGCGAGAACGTGCATGTGCACTCATACGAAACATTAACAGAACATAGAAACCATAAAAACAGCAATGTTGGCTACAATACTACCAAAAGATCGATTACCTCACGATAATGCTCATGCGGTAAAAAACAAGCGTTTTATAGTTCGGTGAAATTGTGGGAAAAAAGGGAATACAATACCGATCTTATTCCCTAGTGACATCGATATAATATAAACAATAATTGCGACGATAAATCTTACACTCCCCCCCCCCCAATTGCGAGATCGTACAATTGAGCAATTTACAATTTAATTGATTTACGTCGCGTGTTAGGATTCATTCAATGACCGGGCTAATGCCCGCAATCTCGTTGAGAGCTGTAGCAGGGTCAACACTCTCATTGCGCACGTCCGTAGCGGGTACTATGATACATAGTTTGTGTATCGATTTCTTGAATTCGGTGTCACGTGCTTTGACTAGCACATTTCGAACTACACCGTGGCTGTCCGGGTACACGGAGGTGATTCTTCCAATGAACCATTGTGATCGTGGTGTTGTGTTGTCCGCCAAAAATACAACGTCTCCTATCTTTACGTTTTCTTTTCTTTTGTGCCATTTCTGGCGTGCGATGATAGTTCGAAGGTACTCTCCCGGCCATCTGGCCCAAATTCGGTTGGCTAGATGTAGAACGTAGCGCCAGCGGCGTCGAGCGTAACTTTGCCGTTCATTGGTCAAAGTTGGAGGCAGCTCACTTGACGGGTTCACCTTGAGCAGGTGGTTTGGTGTTAATGGCGTCTCGCCATCGATATCCAGTGTAACGGAAGTGAGAGGTCGACAATTCAATATTGCCTCGGACTCCACGAGCAGGGTTGTCAGTTGATCATCGTTCAATGTCTTTTCACCTGAAATGGAAAGTAAAATCCGACGAACGGATCTAATCATTCTTTCCCAGTCTCTACCCATGTGTGAAGCGCAGGGAGGGTTGAAATTCCATTGAATTTCGCGTTGTAATAGAAAGTCCTGTATTTGATTTACACATAGTTTGTCCGGTTTGTGAAGTTTAGTAACGGTGTGGTGCGGTAGGAGCCAGATTCTGCGGTCGGTGACGAATTCGTCACATAGCACCTTTTCGGAGTAGCACTTTGTCATCATGTTGTTCATTTGCTCGGCATACTTTTGTTTAATATTTGGGTTTTGCAAAAGTCGCTTTGCTAAACCTTTAGGGCGCCCCATCGCCATGACGCCATTGTCTGGGAAAATCTCATAATCGTGGCGCCATGGGAGGGATAGTTCATAATGATTATCAACAAACTTAACTGATTCCTTCATAAGGTCATGTGATCTTCGGTCTTCAATCGAGGTCGGGAAACGAAGAAAGCTGTCGTTGAGGTCATCGAGGTCGTCGATCATTGGTTTGAGATCGCTTTCATCCTTTAAAAACATAACGCTTGCCTTACAATTGGAACGGCTTTTATCACCACAGGGGCCTAGAACTGACCATCCTAGACGGGTTTTGACAGCGTCGGGACATCGACCATTTCCGCTTCTCATAGACTCTACACGAAAAACTTGGGGAACGTTGGCCCCGATTAGCAGCTTGACTGATTTATTATCGATCTGTGGAATTTTCTCACCTTGCAAATGACGGTGTCGCTGTAACGCCTGCGGATGATATAATACATTAGGCTTCTTATATATTTCATCGACAGCAACGACATCGGGATGGTTAATGCAATCTTCACCTTCCTCAGACTGGACAGAGAGTGCAAGGGACACTGTATCTGCAGCATTTGGTGAACTTACTATCGACCCCTCACGGCGTGTTTTCGTGGAACCCTGGTCGAGAAATGCATAGCTTGCAAGCCTTTGTCTGCATAACCAACTTTACCGGGAACAACGTTTATATAAACCTTGGCCGTGTTGATACTGGTGCAGCATTCATCGATTTCAACAGCTGCGCTTATTTCAATACGCTCGTGCTTATACACACGGGGTGGGGGTTGGTGTCTACGGCTTACTGGTACAGTATTTTGTACTTGTGGCGACGTTAATTCTGCAACTGATTTCTTGTGATGGCTTAAGGTGGATCCAGTGTCTGCAAGCGAAGGCCGTGGTGTAGTGCGGTTGTTCGTTGTAACTACGGCAACAACGTTGGGTTGTAATGTTGGTGAGGTCGAGTCTAGAGCCTCCAAGATTTCTTCATCTTTTCGAGCTTTAGAAACTGCCTTCGCGTATTCAAATTCTCGTTGTTTTTTGTTGGCGACACGCTTTGCTTCTATAGATTCGCGAGCTTTTTGATTGGCTTCTTTCGCTGCTACGCGTGTCCTTTCAGCATCACGATCTGTTTGCTCCTTTGCACGCTTGCGTGTTTCGAACAACCTGTCCATAGCTTGCTTGTAGGCAAGTTCGGAGAGTTTCAACCTGATTTGGCTTTTTCGGCGTTCACTCCGGATAAAGTTTGCAGTAGAAATTATGCTCGACGTACAGCGGTTAGTCCTTGCTAATTGTTATTCAGATTTATTTAACCATTGACGCACATGCATATCGAACTCACGTTTCTGACTCTTTAACTGAGTTCCTGATGTGTAAACTTCTTCAAGAGGTTGATCTTTTGGAAAATTGACACATAAGTCCATTAGTTCATCAAATACGCGGTCGATTCTTGGTATGAGCGCACGTAGTGACGTTCTACATTCGGGAGAAAGCATTAGCCTTTCGGCATCCACGTAAAGTTGTTTGAGACAATTTAAAGTCTCGGGAATCGTCATTTTGAGGCTTATCAGCAGGAACGGGATGGAAACGACGACGGGACGGGAACGACGACTGGACGGGAACAACGACTAGACGGGAACGACGACTGGACGAGAACGATGAAGGGACGGGAACGACGACGGGACGAGAACGACGGCGGGACGGGAACGACGACGGGACGGGAACGACGACTGGACGGGAACGACGACGGGACGGGAACGACGACTGGACGGGAACGATGACTGGACGGGAACGACGACTGGACGAGAACGACGACTGGACGGGAACGACGACTGGACGGGAACGATGACTGGACGGGAACGACGACTGGACGGGAACGACGACTGGACGGGAAAGACGACTGGACGGGAACGACAACTGGACGGGAACGATGACTGGACGAGAACGACGACTGGACAGGAACGACGACTGGACGGGAACGATGACTGGACGGGAACGACGACTGGACGAGAACGACGACTGGACGGGAACGACGACTGGACGGGAACGATGACTGGACGGGAACGACGACTGGACGGGAACGACGACTGGACGGGAACGACGACTGGACGGGAACGACGACTGGACGAGAACGACGACTGGACGGGAACGACGACTGGACGAGAACGACGACTGGACGAGAACGACGACTGGACGGGAACGACGACTGGACGGGAACGATGACTGGACGGGAACGACGACTGGACGGGAACGACGACTGGACGGGAACGATGACTGGACGGGAACGACGACTGGAAGAGAACGACGACTGGACGGGAAATGAACAATTCAATTATCACAAAAATTACTAGTTTGAGAAATAAAACCAATATTTACCAAATTGTGGCTGAACAGGAGCCAAAGCACGTCATACACATCTTCTTTATAACCGTTAATTCCAAAACATACTACCAAAAGACCGATTACCTCACGATAATGCTCATGCGGTAAAAACAAGCGTTTTATAGTTCGGTGAAATTGTGGGAAAAAAGGGAATACAATACTGATCTTATTCCCTAGTGCAGGGATGTCCAAACAAGTGCGGCCCACCTGAGATTTTTGTGCGGCCCGCTAGTCATTTTTACTCCAAGTAGTATTTTGAACTTTAAATCTTGGCCCAATTCAAATGTATCAGTCAGCTTTTAGGGACGCAGTAAACATCAAAACTTCAGAAAGAAACCGACGAACGACAAAAAATTATCTCATTGACTTTGTATTGCAGAAATAAGATTTTGTTTCTTTCTATATGTGTTATTTGTTCCTTTTTTTAAAGATGAAATTAATGGCTTTTAATTGTTTCTTTATGTACCCATTCAGGGTTGGAATTAAGGGATCGCGAATCGCTATTAGCGAACCGTTTTCTTAAGTTCACGAAATACAAAATTTAACAAAGTCGCGAAAATATAAATTATACCGGTACTGATTTCGCGCACTTTTAATAATAAATCCTCAACATGTTAATATAACATCGTTTGCCTTAAACATAACATTTAACAATCACAATACTATTACATTTATTTACCTTGCCTTTATTTTGCATTATTGGCGTATAATAAGCATTTGCTATCACTATGGCAATAATCGCCATTATGCGTTAATATACCACGATTACTTTATTTATGATTAGCGAGATGCGACACACCCCCTTTTGAATTTACTTTTATTGCAATTTATCATTACTGTACTACTAAATAACGGTACTGTCTGCTTTATGAAATAAATATCTTTCTGGACGCTTAAGGCAATTTATCATTACCAAATTTTTTTTCGCGCGCTCCTTATCCGCATTTCGCAAATCATTTCAAAACCATTAATTCGAACCCTGCCCTTTTTATTGAAATTTAATAGGTTCTGCGGCCCATTGAATTATTTTAAGTGACAATGCGCCCAGTACAATAAAAGGTTGGACATCCCTGCCCTAGTGACATCGATATAATATAAACAATAATTGCGACGATAAATCTTACAGCAATGGAAGTGACGAATACACTTTTAGTCAAATCTACAACGAGACATGCAAATGTGCAAACTCGTTGATTAAGGAAAGTATAAAACGTGGCAACATTGTTGGAATTTTGTGTTCGAATTCCTGCCAACAGAAGATATTGGTTGTGAAGGAAATAAATACAGTTCCTATCAACAATTTGTACTTTTCTTCTAATTTTAAATAAACAAACATGATTTTTAAAATTAGTATAGTTCATGTTTAGAATCGGTTTGCCGTATTTCGGTTTTCATATAGTTATGGGTCCCATTTGAAAAAATGGGACACATATTGTTTTTGTCCGTTTTGTTTCGTCAAACGCTGGACAGGCATGGCTTGTGGCTCCGACATCTACCAGAAGGAATAATAAAATCGCAATGGAACTTAGTCATTTGTTAGATCACATGGTCTAGATGAGCAGAAACCACAATTTTGGGTAATACACCTAGGGGAATTCCCCTGGGGGTCAAAAACCAAAACGGTATTTTTTTCAAAAAAAAACAAACCTTTTTGGGCATAGCGCATGAACGGCTGCTCCAATTGTGATTAGATTTGGTAAAATAGTAGTGTGTTAGCCACTGCGTTACCAATAAGAAGAAACAAAATATTTACCTAGGGAAATACCCTAAAAAAGAAGATATGTTTCTAAATCAAGATTGTGACAGGCATGGATTGTGGGTCCGACATCTAACAGAAGGGATAATGGAATCCCAATGAAACTTCGTCATTTGTTAGAGCACATGGTCTAGATATGCACAAACTAAAATTTTGGGTAATAAATCCAAGGGAATTTCCTTGATACGTTAAAAACCTAAACGGTATTTTTTTAATTTTTTTTCTAAATTAGCTTTTTCGGGCATAGCGCTTGAACGGCTGCTCCAATTTTAATTAGATTTGGTGAAATGTAAGTAATAAGTCACTTATTTAACACCTAAAGAAATTAAAAACTTCCCTAGGGAAATACCCCCAAAACATCCCCTGAGACCTTAAAAACCAAAACGGTAATTTTTCAAAAAAATAGCTTTTTACGGGATAGCGCTTGAACATATTCTCCAATTTTAATCAGATTTGGTAGAATGTAAATGCATTAGAGACTGATTTAACACTTAAAACAAATAATAAAGATTACCTAATAAAATACCCTAAAAAATAAGATTTTTCCCTCAAATCATGATAGCAACACGCATTTCATGGCGCCACGACATCTACCAGAAATGGAATCGCAATAAAAATTTGTTATTTGTAAGAGAACATGGTCTATATATGCAGAAACTATAATTTTGGGTAATGAATCCAGGGGAATTCCCCTGAGACGTTAAAAACCAAAACGTTTTTTTTCTAATAAATTATCATTTTGGGGCATAGCGCTTGAACGGCTGCTCTAATTTTGATTTGGTGAAAATGTTAGACCATTAAACACTCTGAGTCAATTAATTAAAATAAGAAAAACATTTACTTAGGGTAATTCCCTTAAAAACGAAAATATGTTCTTGAATTATAATTGTGACAGGCATGCCATATCGCACTGACATATCCAACAAGGAGTCGACAAATCTGAATAAAACTTTAAAAATTGTTACATAACATGACCCACATATGTAAAACAGAAACTTATCTACTAAACCCAGTGGAATTCCCCGAAACCATGAAATCGGACTATTTTGGAAATTTAGCTTTAATTTACCACCACGCTTGAAAACAAGCTTTAATTTAAAACATTTGTGGTGAAATGTTGGTATATTTAAGACGTTTATTCTTTTCTCAACTACACATGGAAAAGAAGTTTGGTCTGATAACTATGGGACCCATGCGTTAATGCTTGCAGAAACAAAGTACATACTCAATGTATAAAATTCAAATTGTGGTTAGGAACACTGTAGCATGAATATATGGCATACGACATGTGTTTTACAAATAGTGGTGGTTAAACACGTGGTTGACACTCTCTAGTCTAGTTATTTTTAATTTTGAAAAATAAAGTAGAATGTGAAATACCTGTATAGGCGGTTGGTTTCGAAAAATTAACGCGTTACCTAAACAATCGGTAAGTTCTGCTTTACACATGTGATTTATTGTATTTAACTGGGCAAATTTTAAATTGTTATATGTGGTAAAATACTGATTAAATCTTTAACACTCAACCAAATCTGATTAAAATTGAAGACAAACTATCAAGCGCTATGGTTAAAAAGTAAATTAAAAAAAAATTATCTTACTTATTCACTGTCACGGGAAATCCACTAGGATTCCCAACCAAACCTTAGGTTTCTACATATCTGGGTCATGTTATCTAATAATTCCTAAAATTTAAATCTGATTCGATCACTCCTTTTGATAGATGACGGGGCGATATGGCATGCCTGTAACAATTATGATTTCAGTAACAAATCATAATTTTTAGAGTTGTTCTTAAGTATTGTTTTTCTTTCTTGTGAATGGTTAAGTGGTGGCTAACCTAACGTACAGTCTCGTCCAAATTGGAATACAATAAAGTAATTTTACCATCACAAAATCCAAGCTGCAAAAATGACTAATAGATATAACATAAAGGTTACATGGAGGTCCATAAATAAACTACTCGGGAAATCTAAACCACAAATTTTGAAATCATTTGAAATTAATGGATTATCTACCAGCAACCCAATACACATGCTAACCATTTTAATGATCATTTCTCAAATGTTGCAACTGAGTTATTAAACCGGGTTCAACCATCCACCTTACACAACACAGATTACCTAAAATCCCAACTGTTTCAATGCAGCCTTCAAAATTGAATTTCCGTAACATAGGCTGCTTGTAACGTGGGCACAGTCAAATATACTCGCTTGCTTCCTCGAAGTGGTATATATTTGTAAAGCAAAAGCGGTTTTCTGTAAATAAAAATCGACTTAAATATAAAAAACACAATATAACAAACTCATTAAAAACCATTCTTACCGAACTGTGCGTGATCCCAATCTAATTGTTTTACATAAATTTAAATTTGCATAAATATATCGTAATGCTCTGCGAAGAAATAAAGAAAGAAAATCTGTTTAATAAACAAATACTATAACCGTTAATGTTTCGGCAGCGCCGTGTGCCTAATCTTTTTCGGACCTTTTGGCAGAATTCAGTCTTACGCGCCACTCTGATTGTTGTTTTGTATTACGCTAACTATTGACATACAAAGTAGATGTTGATGGGTGATGACGTGGCGAAGTGGCGCAGTGGCGAAGTGGCGGTAACTATAAAATAATGAAACAAATTAACATTTGTAGAAATAGTGCGATACCATAAAGAACACTTTAGCCACCTGAAACTTGTGCCTTTAAATATACTTCCGTGAACTACAGAAGTCCAGAAATAACTAATAGAATTGCAAAACGCCAGGTTCCGTTCACTACAGAACTAACATGAAAAAAGGTGAATGCAGATCCAGGACACGTATCGCATGCATCACATACCCAATCATGCGGTTCAATTCGTGATGCATGCAATGACGTATAAATAAAACTGGGGACAGAACATGGCTCTCCTAAAATTGAACCAATTTTACACGTTACACAACACACATGACGACTCTAAACTGTACACGAAAATCCATTATTTAAGGCTCCTCGTCGGGGCATCGTCTATTTGCGTCTTCACTACGCAAGTTCGCTTCTAATGTTCTCGACGTCGCTTCCAACGATCTCGATGTCGCTTCCAACGGTCTCGACGTCGCTTCCAACGTTCTCGACGTCGCTTTCCAACGTTCTCGACGTCGCTTCCAACGTTCTCGACGTCGCTTCCAACGTGTTTGACGTCGCTTCCAACGTTCTTCGAAGTCCTCTCCGTTGGTCTCGGCGACGCATGCGACGGCAATACAAATCCCGCACGATTTGAACTTACCGCAAAGTGAGAACATAGGCCGTTGTTTCATGATTAAAAGTTGATTGGGTATAAGAGGTTCTGTTTCTCCTGGGTCGTTTAAAGTCACATCGTTCCCCAAAGCTAACTTCTTTATAGTTGGGTTGCTGCAACAACGTCTCTTTGGTTGCCATAAAAGTTTTTCGGCACAAATTAGATTACTGGGAAGTCGTTTTTTATCGCATCTTACTGGTAGTGGCATAAGATAAGAGCCATCATCTTCTTGTTGGATATTTTTGCCAAGGATTTTTAGAAACTTCCGATCCTCTTGGATTACTGACTGCACATTGCTAAATTTTTCTTGAGAATCCGACTCAAGCCAATTTCGAACTGGTATTGGATTAATCACCTCTTTTGATTGAAATGGAATTACACAATTTTGTATTGGTCCATTCTGTACTTTCTTGTACCCAACGCAGCGATGTGAAACAACTTTAGTTAAATAGGGATTACCAACCTCTTCTGTACGCACGACTCCTACTATGCCCCAACCAAGAGCTGAACGCTGTGCGTACGGTTGGCATTCGTCTCCCGCTACTATTTCTCTCGGTCTGATTGCGCCAGGTACGTTCGTTCCAAGTAACATGCTTATTTCCAGATTATGCTGGTACGAAACTATCTTACTTGACATTGCTTTCAAATGATTCCACTTTCTTGCGTGCTCTTGTCGCGGGATTTGGCTTCGACTTGCTGGTATGTCGGGTCTAACGAATACGTATGGAATTTCAAATGAAACCTTGCCGTCGAAGCTCTGCACCTCCAGATCGCATATCTTTTCGCTAGAAACCACGTCTTTGCAGCCCAGCATCGTGCTTAGTTCCACCAACGTGGACGTCCCTTGCAGCCCAAGCTGCGTCTTTAGCCCGTCTGATATAAATGAGTTATTTGATTGAGTGTCTAGTATACAGTAACACTGGATTTGAAGAGTAGGATTAGCTCTACTGCGTACTCTTACCGGTACAATCATGGATTGGTCCATGTCATATTTATTTAGTTTAGTGGAAGTACAGAGGCAGCCTGTTCTTTCGATATTCGTATTGATATGTAACGAGGTCAGATGTAGTTTATTACATACCTTACAAGTCACCCGGTTTCGACAGTACCTCGCAATGTGATCTTGACTTGATCCACATGAAAAGCATATTCTGTTGTTTAGGATAAATTCGTGCCTATCCCGCCTCGTGATTTTGGCAAACGCGCTGCAATCGTCGATGTGGTGTCTTCCCTTGCAATAATGGCAATATAGCTCGCTCACAGGTTGCTCTCGGTCTCGTGCTCTGGTACTAAATGAATTAACGTAACGGTTGCCTTGGATTGCATTTGGCTGTATTCTTCTATTGCTGGACACATGCAGCTCTTGCAACTCCGGAATGTTCTCCTGATCGGAAATTTTAGTAATGAATTTAGCTAGTTCTGAAAAGGGGGGATAGTTTCCTGAATGTGACGTTTTCCATAGAGCCGTTTCTGCGCGCCACCGGTTCACGACAAACTGTGGTAACCGTGAAAGAATTTTCACACTCTCGGTAGGGTAATCTAGGACATTCAAGCAATATATACGCTGTTTAGCAATTTCCACTTGGTTTAGAAAATCGGAAAACCGACGGAGTCCACCAAAATCAGTTTGGGAAATCTTAGGCCAAGAATAAACGTTATCAATAAAAGCTTTTGCGATTACGCTTTCGTTTCCATACCGTTCTTTTAACTTTGATCTTGCTTCTACGTATGCGTGCTCACTTTGAAGGAGAAAGAAACCATCAACCAACATTTTAGGTTCGCCCTTGAGGTGTTGATTCAACAGGTTCAACTTCTGTGCAACACATATTGAGTTAGATTCTACGAGCGCGTCAAACGCCGTTTCCCATGCTGGGAACTTTAAAACAGTTCCGTCAAATATGTCTAACTTTATGGTAGGCAAGCGATGCACCGCAGGTAAAGACCGAAACTGTTGAGACTCACGTGAAGAATGGCGTGTCGCTGCTGCTTCCAAGATTGGCGTCCGAAACGGTGTGAATCTACCCGTCGATGAACCAACTCCTGCAGACCAAATTGGCGGTGGTATACTATCAGGTAGATCTTCCGCATAAATCCCATAGGAATTTCTAGGCGTTCAGCATCTAAACATGCAGCGCTTGTGGCAGCCCTTCCCGCAATTTTTCTTACTTACTTTGGTAATCTCGAGATCCGTTTCGGCGTTGATTTGTCGCATTCGTAGCTCCTTTTCCTTTTCTATGTAAGGTAGCTTTGCTGATAAGGCAGCAGATGCCACTTCATTTTCGTACCTTTTCTTCTTAAATTCCTCGTCTATTGAGACGCGCCTTGAATGTTTATTAGAAGACCTACTTTTGGAATATGTGGACATTCGCTCTTCTCTCAGCTGCGTAATTGTCGTTCTCGCATTACTCAGCATTTCATCCATTATTTTGTCGTATCTGGGGAGTCTTTCAACAACCGTCAAATCCATGTGCTTCAATCGGTTGATCATCTCTTCAAGATTTTCTTTGTGTTTTACCGCTTCTGCAACTTTTCTTTGCAACTCTTCGAGGTTGTTGCAAAATATCAACTGTGCATTTGCGTCGGCAACACATTTTCGAAATATTAGTTCCATGTCATCGATTTCCTTCATTAACGTTTGCAATCTTGGGTCATTATCTTTTGGAATTTTCCTTCTTACGGTAATGTTTTGTTCGTCAACATTACACTCGTCGATCGACCTCTTTCCATCTTCAATGCCTCCCGCGGCTTCGCTCATTGCGAATGAATGAACGTTGATTACAGATAAGTTTCAGTTACTGTTTCGGCAGCGCCGTGTGCCTAATCTTTTTCCGACCTTTTGGCAGAATTCAGTCTTACGCGCCACTCTGATTGTTGTTTTGTATTACGCTAACTATTGACATACAAAGTAGATGTTGATGGGTGATGACGTGGCGAAGTGGCGCAGTGGCGAAGTGGCGGTAACTATAAAATAATGAAACAAATTAACATTTGTAGAAATAGTGCAATACCATAAAGAACACTTTAGCCACCTGAAACTTGTGCCTTTAAATATACTTCCGTGAACTACAGAAGTCCAGAAATAACTAATAGAATTGCAAAACGCCAGGTTCCGTTCACTACAGAACTAACATGAAAAAAGGTGAATGCAGATCCAGGACACGTATCGCATGCATCACATACCCAATCATGCGGTTCAATTCGTGATGCATGCAATGACGTATAAATAAAACTGGGGACAGAACAGTTAACAAATACTATAAAACTAAAGACTCATTTGGCTTACAACTGAAATATAATAAGGAACTTAGAGGTCGAGTATTTAAAGAAGGAAAAAACGTCGATTGCCAATTAGCTTGCGCGTCTTATCGCACAACTTAAGGAAGCCGGAATGTAAATACATTAAGGAACGTAAAAGGCGCAAACAAATTAAAGAACAGTGAAGAAAAAATTTATACACACTCCCCCCCAAATTGCGTAAACCGCAATTTCATAAGTTTTTAATAAATTTTTATCTCCCATATATTTTTCTTAAAGTGTTCATAATGGGCATGGTTTGTCCTCACATGGCGTCTCTTCGTCTCGATTCTCCGCAAGGAACGATGATGCAAAGTTTATGTATAGGTCGGATCAGTTCGCTTTTGGCGGTCTTGACCGTTACATTTCTTACGAAACCATGCTTGTCTGGGTATACGGTAATTATTCGTCCCATAATCCATTGAGAGCGCGGTGTGGTGTTGTCGACCAAAAGGACGATATCGTTTAGCTTAAAATTGTCCCGAGGCATGTACTGCCATTTCTGCCTTGCGATGATTGTACGCAAGTACTCTTTTGACCATCGAGACCAAAATTGGTCTGCTAAATATTGAACGTGCTTCCACCGTCGTTTCGTAAAACAGTCATTTTCGCTGGTTAAAGTTGGTGGTAGTTCTGGTGCAGCGTTGATCTTTAAGAGGTGGTTTGGTGTCAATGGTGTATAATCGTCGGTACTCATAACAACTGGTGTTAGTGGCCTGGAGTTCAGAATGTTCTCGGCCTCTAGTAGAAATGTGTGCAGTTGGTCGTCGGTTAGCTTGCGTTCACCTGAAAGAGAAAGGAGTATCTTACGGACGGATCTCACCATCCTTTCCCATGCTCCACCCATGTGACTAGCAGTCGGCGAGTTAATTGTTGGAAATAATCTGTTAGGTGATGACGATTCCAGTTTTGCATGGCTTCACGGAGAAGATTTTCAGCTCCGACCAGATTCGTTCCGTTATCCGAGTACATGTGTATAATTGGACCTCTCCTCGATATGAATCGACGAAAAGCATTAATAAATGCATCGGTGCTTAAGTCTACGGCCATTTCTAAATGAACCGCTCTTGTGGTCATGCAGGTAAACAAACACCCATACCTTTTAACGTCGCTGCGTCGTTGGCGAACAACCAGCGGCCCGAAATAATCCACTCCACTGTATGCAAATGGATGCGTGTTCATTTCGAGGCGAAACTTAGGAAGTGGTGCCATGATTTGCTGTCCAGGCTTTGCGTCTCGGCGTCGACAAACCAGACAGTTCCTTAACACACGTCGAACTGCGACGAAGATTTCCACAATCCAAACATGCTGACTTAGCATGTTCACCGTGTGATTAACACCAGAGTGTCCACTCTGTTCATGGTCATGTTGGATCATTAAATCTGTTAATTTTGACAAGTGTGGCATAATAATTGGATGACGGGCGTTAAAGCTAATATCGGCCTTTTCGAGGCGACCACCAACTCGTAATATCCCATCACTGATGAAAGGATTAAGCTTAAAAATAGGTGATACCTTCGAAGCCTTAGGGCAGGGATGTCCAACCTTTTATTGTACTGGGCCGCATTGTCACTTAAAATAATTCAATGGGCCGCCGAACCTATTAAATTTCAATAAAAAGGGGGTTCGAATTAATGGTTTTGAAATGATTTGCGAAATGCGCGGATAAGGAGCGCGCGAAAAAAATTTGGTAATGATAAATTGCCTTAAACGTCCAGAAAGACATTTATTTTATAAAGCAGACAGACAGTACCGTTATTTAGTAGTACAGTAATGATAAATTGCAATAAACGTAAATTCAAAAGGGGTGTGTCGCATCTCGCCAATCATAAATAAAGGAATCGTGGTATATTAACGCATAATGGCTATTGTTGCGTTGTGATAGCAATGCTTATTATACGCCAATAATGCAAATTAAAGGCAAGGTAAAAAAATGTAACAGTATTGTGATTGTTAAATGTTATGTTAAAGGCAAACGATGTTATTTTAACGTGTTGAGGATTTATTATTAAAAGTGTGCGAAATCAGTACCGGTAATTTATATTTTCGCGATTTTGTTAAATTTTGTATTTTTTAAATATTTCGTGTACTTAAGAAAACGATTCGCTAATAGCGATTCGCGATCCCTTTTTCGATCGCGAATCGCCAACCCTGAATGGGTACATAAAGAAACCATTAAAAGCCATTAATTTCATCTTTGAAAAAAGGAACAAATAACACACATATAGAAAGAAACAAAATCTTATTTCTGCAATACAAAGTCAATGAGATAAGTTTTTGTCGTCCGTCGGTTTCTTTCTGCAGTTTTGATGTTTACTGCGTCCCTAAAAGCTGACTGATACATTTGAATTGGGCCAAGATTTAAAGTTCAAAATACTACTTGAAGTAAAAATGACTAGCGGGCCGCACAAAAATCTCAGGTGGGCCGCACTGCGGCCCGCGGGCCGCAGGTTGGACATCCCTGCCTTAGGGGAAACTTGTTCCTTGCTGAGACCAATCATCCATTGTGAGAAGTGCTGTCGTTGTTCATATTTAATCAGCTGATTTTCTGCATTCTGCAAATCGGCGAGAGATAGATGCGTCGTTATCGGTTTCTCTTTCTTGGTCTGCTTTGCCTTCGTACTCCGGCTATTCAGGTATTGCGTGAATCGGAGTAACCATGCAGTTGCCTTGCGCAGTCGATGCAGCGATGAAAAATTACCCATTAATCTATCCACTACAGATGTGCTCTCGGTGACGTGAAATACCTTAATCGGAAGCTTCCATTGAGTGGTAATATCTTCGTCCGCCATGTCGCCTTTCATAAAAATGTTCTCCGGCCAACTATCTGGATCACGTTGCAAGAAATCTGGACCTTCGAACCAACGTTGACTCTTTATCAGCACACTGGCGGTGGCACCTCTAGAAACGTAATCAGCAGGGTTTTGCTTAGTGGGAACGTACCTCCAATTCCTAGTGCATGTCTTCTGATCAAGGTGAGTCGTCGACTAACAAATAGTGGGAAACGCTTTCGCTCGTTGTGTATGCTTTGTAGCACGATCGAAGAGTCTGACAAAAATACGGATGGACGTAATTGCAGGTCTAGCTCGCGAGAGAGATTTTTATCCATTTTTACAGCGGTAACTGCTGCCATCAACTCCAAACGTGGAATCGATTCCTCACCTGATGGCGCCAAGTAGGATTTCGCCATCAGTAAGGTACACGAAGGCTTATGCTACCAAATTTGGCTGTGCGCATATAACACACAGCCCCATAGGCAACCTTTGAAGCATCAACGAAGTAGTGCATTTGATGCTGTTGTAAGTCGTTAGAATGGTCCAAACCCATGCTTCGCGGTACTGACACGGAGCGCAGACTTGGCAAACTGTCCAACCAGCTTTCCCACCTTGTATAATCGCTCTCCGGCATGCGGTCATCCCACTCCAGTTCTTGGTGACATAGACTTCTAAAAATAAGTCGTGCTTCTAACGTTATAGGTGCAACGAAGCCTAGAGGATCAAAAAGCGAGTTGACGGTCGATAGCATTCCGCGTTTCGAGGACGGTTTGTTGGGTAATGAAACAGTAAATTTAAACTGATCCGATTGTACGTCCCACGTAATTCCAAGTACCTTTTCTTGTACATTATCGTTCGCTGATACCACTTTAACTGATTTCGCCCGATCCTTGATGTTAACGGAATTTACTATTTCCGCGCTATTTGAAAGCCACTTGGTCAATCTAAAGCCTGTTTGAGACAGGAGTTTCTGCAACTCTTTTACCACCCGAATGCCGACCTCGACACTTGGAACAGACACCAAGCAGTCGTCAACATAAAAATTTCGTTCCACGATGCTGGTTACGTAGGGTTCGTACTGACCGCCGAAGTCTATGGCAGACTGACCGAGACAGAATGCTGCACATGATGGAGAGGACGTTGCACCGAATAGATGAACGGTCATTCTGTGTGGTTTGGGTTCAACTGACAAATCTCCTTGTGGCCACCACAAAAATCGCAAGCAGTCTCGATCACGAGGGTCTACATTAACCTGATGGAACATAGATTCTATATCGGCAGTTATCGCTACAAAATGTTTGCGAAAACGAGTTAACACTCCAACCAAGTTATTAACTAGGTCTGGACCTTGCATTAGCACTTGATTTAAAGATGTACCTTTATATTGGGCTGTGCAGTCGAATACAATCCGCATTTTGTCCGGCTTGCGTGGGTTGAAAACTGGGTGATGGGGAAGGTACCACAGGCGTCGCGAAGTGTTAATGAGCTCGTGTGGTATTTCTTCGGCGTATCCATTTTTCAACAGATTATTCATTTCTAGAACGTACCTATTCCTTAGTTCATTGTTTTTGCAAAGTCTCCGTTTTAAACTGTTCAATCTTTGCTTTGCCATCGTCATGTTATCGGGCAGAATTTGATGGTCCTTTCTCCATGGAAGTGGAAGCTGGTAGTGTCCATCAACAAATGAAACCGACCTTTTCATCAATGCATAAGTTTTACGATCTTCCGATGACAGTTTTGCACCTGGTGTTTCCAGATCAATATCGGACGATTCTTCGAGCACATCATGATCGTCGTCCATAAACATAACCGTCGCGACTTTCGGCTCTTCTGCGGTGGAATCGGCAGTGAGGCTGCCGTTTAAACGCGGCCCCAATAACGACCATCCTAAGGGCGTGCGCACAGCGTCTGCACATATTCCATCTCCGTGACGTATGTCCTCCATTCGAAACACTTCTGGTACGTTTGCACCAAGCAGAAGTTGTACTTCACCATTCTTAATTTCTCCGAAATTAACGTTACGCAGATGCGGGTACGCTTTCTTGATGCTTGGTTCGGGATTACGATTTGGCCTTATTGGAATATCGTCTATCGCAACTACATGCGGAATATCGATCCACTTGCCACCGTCTAGAGACTGAACTGAAATCGACAGAGTAACGGTTTCCAACTCTTTCTTCCCAGCAATTGTATGCATAATAAGTCGTCTCGGTATTCCTTCGACTTCCAATTTGTTGACGAGCGAATTCTCACAAAACGAAGCGAATCGCACCACAGGGCGATG
>CH002331.1:338712-362963 GCA_000149265.1 Ciona savignyi
AAGCATTTACAAAACCTAACAGCATTAATGTCCCTCAGATATTGCTGAGTTATTGAACGCCGAAAAGGATTGACCTGCAATAATTTAAAGGTGTACAATGATTGACAAATGTGATACACAATAAAATAAAGTAACATAGACCATAATGCAGTTGACTTTGGGTCAGGATACGATATTTATGTTTATCCCGCGAATGGGAAAACGTAAGGGCGTCAACACTCGGGCAATCTTGATTAATTCGCGCCCACCGTCGGGTTCCCCGAGCTAATACAGTGTGCTGTGCATGATTCCTTTCCTTTTTGGTAGATCCCATTGATCTAGTGGGTTCAGACAGAGTCCGCTAAGTGACCAAGGACACGACAGCCAGATTACCGCGCTTATTCCAACGTCAGGCACCCGATGTGATTTGTGACTGTCTGTGAATTGCCTGCAGACAGAGCAGTGGTTCCTGGAAAATTGTCCAGACCAAATTAAACCACAATAACTTGCATTATTGAATGCCCGACGTGACTGAATGCGAACTTTTAATGAAGAGATCATTCAAGTTTATCCCAATGAATTGGAAAGGACATTAACACACGGGCAATCATTAGATTAGCTTGCGTCCACCGTGGGGTTACCGGAGCTATTTCAGTGCGTTGTGTACAATTAAGCTGTTTCTTTAATTTAGTACAATAGATTATTGCACTGTGATCACTTAATGTCAGAATATGTAAATAATTTATTGGCAGAGAACGCGAAATCCACTCAATGCCACAGAACTATCTGTAAGTTAGTAATCTATGCTTAACCATCTTTGTTGTATTATCTTCACGTTGTTTGATGTTTGAATTTGTTTTTTTTAAATGACATCCATTGTTTGCCCCTGATGTAAGACTTGGCAATCCCAATATTTCAAGGTTGTTTGTTACGTCACAAAAACTTGCCTAATTTATCTTATTGCCTCTTGTCATTTTTTTTCTATTTGAATAAGTACTGAACAGTTCAAAGAAATTATTGTTAATGAAGATGATTAAATTAATGTACTGATTCGACATACCTGCAGCGATATTCAGGTCGAAGCACCGATTTTGTCACTTTAACTGATCGTTAATATTCCTGACGACATATTGATTGTATTTATTTCGTTTATAGAAACCCGGCTTATTAAACACCGGAAAGAAAGTGTTGTGCGCGTTTAAACTTGACAATCGCGCTGGGAAGTTGGAACTTGCATCACATCCGTCGTATTCTGGGAGAAGGCAGGTTCCCACACACAGCTTAATTTACATTAAAGTTATCAACTAGCTCTGTGTCAGTTTGCTGAACCCGAATTAACAACATTGATTCGATCATGGCGTTAGACAAATAAAGGAGAATTGTGTTCTTGAAGCTGAACTTCGTAAAAATTACATATTAGTAGAAGCCATAATGATTGATCTAGTACAGTGGTGCTCGATCTTTTTGACCTCGTGGCGCACCCGAGACCAATTAAGAAACAACCGGGCGCACTTTTCGCGGGGAGTCAAACAATACGCTAAATACCTAAACAATTTAGAAAAAATATGAAAAATTAAAAGTTTAGTTTAAATAATTTTCCACAGAACGAAATTACTGTTTCGTGAGCGCTCAAGCTTTTTGATAGTTAATTATGGGTCCCATTTGAAAAAATTGTTTTTGTCCATTTTTTTTTCTTTTTTTTTCGTTAAACGCTTGACAGGCATGGCTTATGGTCTAGATGACACATGGTCTAGATGAGCAGAAACCAAAATTTTGGGTAATATATATAGGGGAATTCTCCTGGGAGGTGAAAAACCAAAACGGTATTTTTTTAAAAAATTTTAGCTTTTTTGGGCATAGCGCATGAACGGCTGCTCAAATTTTGATCAGATTCGGTAAAATAGTAGCGTGTTAGGACTGTTAGCCACGGTGACCAGTCAACTGAACCCCTTACAACTGAATCTCTTACAACTGAGCCCCTACAACTGAACCCCTTTACAACTGAACCCCTTTAAACAGAACTCAAAAGGGATAATGGAATCCCAATGAAACTTCGTCATTTGTTAGATCACATGGTCTAGATATGCACAAACTACAATTTTGGGTAATAAATCCAAGGGAATTCCCTTGATACGTTTAAAACCTAACAGTATTTTTTTAATTTTTTTTTCTAAATTAGCTTTTTCGGGCATAGCGCTTGAACGGCTGCTTCAATTTTAATCAGATTTGGTGAAATGTAAGTAATAAGTCACTTATTTAACACCTAAAGAAAATAAAAAACTTCCCTAGGGAAATACCCCAAAAAATAGGATTTTGTTCTCAAATCAGGATTGTGACAAGCATGCCATTTCACCCCGAAATTTACCAAAAGGAGTAATGGAATCGCAAATAAAATTTGACATTTGTTAGACAACATGGTCTAGATATGCAGAAATCAAAATAGTGGGTGATAAATTTAGGGAAATTCCCCCGAGACCTTAAAAACCAAAACGGTATTTTTTAAAAAAATAGCTTTTTACGGGATAGCGCTTGAACATATTCTCCAATTTTAATCAGATTTGGTAGAATGTAAATGCATTAGAGACTGATTTAACACTTAAAACAAATAATAAAGATTACCTAATGAATGACCCTAAAAAATAAGATTTTTTCCTCAAATCATGATAGCAACACGCATTTCATGGCGCCACGACATCTACCAGAAAGAGTAATGAAATCGCAATAAAAATTTGTTATTTGTAAGAAAACATGGTCTATATATGAAGAAACTATAATTTTGGGTAACGAATCCAGGGGAATTCCCCTGAGACGTTAAAAAACCAAAACGTTTTTTTCTAATAAATTATCATTTTGGGGCATACCGCTTGAACGGCTGCTCTAATTTTGATCAGATTTGGTTAAATGTTAGACCATTAAATACTCTGAGTCAATTAATTAAAATAAGAAAAGCATATACTTAGGGTAATTCCCTTAAAAACGAAAATATGTTCATGAATTATAATTGTGACAGGCATGCCATATCGCACTGACATATCCAACAAGGAGTCAACAAATCTGAATAAAACTTTAAGAATTGTTACATAACATGACCCACATATGTAAAACAGAAACTTATCTACTAAACCCAGTGGAATTCCCTGAAACCATGAAATCGGGCTATTTTGGAAATTTAGCTTAATTTACCACCACGCTTGAAAACAAGCCTTTAATTTAAAACATTTGTGGTAAAATGTTCGTAAATTTAAGACGTTTACTATGGGACCCATGCGTTAATGCTTGCAGAAACAAAGTACATACTTAGTGTATACAATTCAAATTGTGGTTAGGAACACTGTAGCATGAATATATGGCATACGACATGTGTTTTACAAATGGTGGTGGTTAAATGCAGCGGAGTCGCTTTATATTCACTACAATTCAAACATCCGCGATAAGATTGACGTCATCCACTTGAAAACTGCAGAATCACGATGGGGTCTTTATGGCGCCAGTTATTGGTCAGTGTTGTTTGATCGCGTGCGAAGGCTGTCCTGAGAACTGTATGACGTCAGTTAATGCTCGCATGTTTGGGCGAGCAATAAATACGGATGTTTGGGCGTCAGAAAGGAGAAGACTGGTGGTTGGGCTGAGAGGAGAACAGAAGTGACTGCCTCCTGGCGCGCGTTAAGCGCCAGGTTTTGAGACTTTGTCATAAAGTTGACAGAAAAGGAACAAGGAAAAAGTCGCATCTGCAGGTTTAAACAAAGAACGAGTGGACAAGCTGCAAAGGAAAACGAACTGTCTATTAAACGCATCGCGCAGTTATTCCGACGCGATTCGGTCGCTGCGAAGTGATTCCCCAGTAAACTGCATTGATTTATTTGTGTGTTCGTATTGACAACGTTTGACAATAAACTAACCAACTTTCAACCAGCGTGGACTCGATCTTTGGAAGTCGGATATCGGAGTCAGCATATATTCGAACCACGCGGTGCAGCACAGAGCGTCCATCCATAACGCCAAAAGCTGCAACCAAAGAGGGCAAATACCCCTCGAAACACGTCAAACGTTGCATTAAACACGTGGTTAACACTCTCTAGTTAATATATTGTAGTTGCTCAAAATTTTAAAATTGATTAAATAACTGGGGGCCACTATTGAAAATCAACCCAGACTACAGTGAATTTTATTCTCATTCACCATTTTTAGTGTAAGTCACCACCTTGTTAGAAAAAATACAAAAAGAAAATAATCACTACAACTACCAAATTGCGTTCTAAACTTTAAGATATTTATAATAACTTTGTCGATCTTTTACCTATTTTTTTGCTCGTCCAAGTGTTAAATCCATAATTATAGTAATTCTTGCCAGGTTGTGGAAAACACCACAAGACAGTCTCTAGGTTCTGGTTTTTGCTGTAACAACAAAAAGGAAAGCGACCAGTTTTAAGGTTCATACATTTTAACCGGGCTAATCCACCACGCTATTAATCAAACAACTAGATTGATTACTTTACGATTTCACTTTATGGGAGCGGGGTGATTTATTGAAAAGCACGGGGGCGGAGCCAGAACACATGGGACAATATTATGTTTGTTCCTGAAAATCAGAACCGCTAGGCCGAAAAGCAATCGCCTACGGAGACATTGTTTAAGTTTTTATTATCATATCGGTTCCTTGCGTAAAAGGTTATTAAACTGAAATCTAAGCCAGATTTCGAATCAGTAACATGTCAAATTAGAGATTACCCTCTGGGGTAAGTGGCCAAACAGTTAAGGGGTTCACATTTGCCAGTTTGGTGATTCATCTCGAACGCGTAAAAATGATTTATTCACTTTTAACCATAAAAATAATTTATTTGGTTATCGTGATTTATTTAAAAAACATATATTAATTTAAGATCATATTTTTAGGCATCATTTCTATAGTGTGCATCTTGAAAACGTTATCAAAATACGAGAATCCTTAACTACGATGATGAGTTGTAGGGATTCCTTTTGAACATAAAGCTTGGTTCGTTTTATCTTCGGATGTTGCGAGGTATTGAGGATTGTTCTTGGATTTCCATCGGAGATCTAGGAGGAAGGAATCTCCGACTGAGTAGTTGATATAGGTGTTTTAAACTTTTGATTTCGCTGAAACTGTTCACTTGTAATAAACAAGGGAGTAAATAAAACTGATTTCCATCTACAACAAATTTCCAGTATGTCCCCAGCAACACAGCCACACTTTTATCTGTAAATCCGTAAGTAAATTTTGAAACCAAGATATAAGAATATTTATATTTCTCAAATATTTAAATTCCAATTTCGATATGTTAGCAGTTTAAATTGTACTGGGAAACGGTTCATCCTAAAATTCCAATTCGGTTCGTGTTATTTTTGATTATCTGTTTTTTTATACACTTAGTACATTTTAGTTATGCCAAAATTACATTTTAAAACATTTGTGGTGAAATGTTCGTAAATTTAAAACGTCTATTCTTTATTTAACTAAACATGGAAAATAAGTTTGCTCTGTTAACTTAGGGACCCATGCGTTTATGCTTGCAGAAACAAACTACATACTCAGTGTATAAAAGACAAATTGTGGTTAGGGACCCTGTAGCATGTATATATGGCATACGACATGTGATTTACAAATAGTGGTGGTTAAACACGTGGTTGACACTCTCTAGATATAATATTCATACGTGGGTGCAGAACTTTATTACCGGGTATATAAAAGAGCTTAACAGTAAAAAATTAACCCAAGTCGATAGTAGATTTAGGTGGAAAAAGGGTTTTGTGGTACCCCATACCTGCCATGAACCGTTTCCCGAAACCCACCCACAACCTCCAACCGCACCTATAGATCAGTCTGCTTTAACGACTTATAATAACAGAGTTAAAATGGTCTGATGAGTTAAACTTTTTTACACGCGTAAGCTTGTTGTCCTGTATAGTCTTTTTAGACTTAAAATCCCTTTAACTTTCGTCGAAACTTCGGTTTTGATTTTAAATCTATACGATTTCGCTGAATTCAGACCAAACGGAGTTGGTAATCCGAACACTTTCTCAGAACATATGCATCACTTTGCCTATTGATTACACGTATTATGTTTATTTGCAGGTGTGAAAGACTACCTTTAAACAATACTACTAAGAGTATTAGCAACAACCGCACTTAACTGCTTCGCTGCATCTAAATGTATAGGCTAGAGCAGACTTGGTCAAATCCGGCCCGCCAGGTTCTTTATTCTGATCCGCCTAATGTTATCGACATGTTGCAAGACTCAATAGCAAGGACACGTCTAAATTGTGATTTCACAGCTACATTTGTGCCGATTGACTAAAGTGCTTTCTGGTTTAAACCAAAAATATACCGTAATTCTTAGGATAGCTTTTTTATCAACAGTGAAAAACTATATGTGAGTGACGGCCCGATAACTTGGCCCGACCCCTGATTCAAATAGTGTGCCCACTTCTGGGCTATAGCCTGCAGTTACACCGAAAGTGTGCATACTGAAATAAGCTCATTATATACGCAAATAATGTTCTCAGTATATTTTTGCAGATATGTGTTACAGTTATATTTTAATTGTACTTTAGCAGTCTGGAATTTTGGCCGGTTTAAGTGTGGTTTTATAATGTTATAATTCTTTAATAAAATATATATGACACCTAGAATATAGCATTTCAAGAAACCATGCTTATTGCAGTTTCACATTAATTCACATTATTTTTAATATGATGACGATATCCCGACGTCAATCAGTTTTGTAGAACTCAACAAGCGTGCTGAATTTCGGACTCATGCTAAGTTAGCTACAATGACCGTTTTTGTATATTGTTTTGTATATGTATGGGTACAACCAAAAGGAAGAGTGATGGCCATGACCTTCGCCAACTAGCGGAGACGCCGTGACGGTTTTATAAAAAATGTATGCAACAATAGAAATCTCAGGTTTACGAAATTTTGCGGTAAATAACCGTAACATGTTGTTTATGTGTTAGGTTGTGTAGCCGAAAAGTTAACGCGGCCAATATTTATTACGATTCCTATACAAAACGGTCCGAGGTACCATCGCGTCATGAATTCTAAACTCAGCTCGGTAAAAATAAAAAAAAAGATCGTTTACGTAAAACAATCGGTTTGTTTATTTTTATTATACTACTCCATAGTTTACAGGATCAGAACAAATAGAGTTGCTTTTCATACTAACTTGCGCTTTTAAATTTATTTCAATCAAGTGAAATCTTGATTGCCTTAAAAAAGATGAAGATTATTTTGCTGGTCGCTATGTTGGCAGTGGCTGTAAAAGGTAAAAAATGATTGGTATTAAAACACTATACAAAGGTCATGTTGAATTTTCTTTTAATTTGTCCGTCCACATTGCTTGTAATGAGGCTTCATGTCTTCTTTCATCCGAAAAGTTAAAGATTCAATGCTGGAAGGTAGCTGGTCGGTTGTGTCCTTGGGCAATGTACTTAGTGGAAATGGCCTGAATCTAATAGATAACTTCATAATCATACACTATTATATGGTTAAGATATTTCCACTTTTTTATTAACCCGTTAACCAACTGGATTCAGGCGATGTACATAAACTACGTGGATCAAAACGGATAGGATATTCATGTTTATCCTTGTGAATGGGAAAACCAAGGGGGTTATCACACAGGCAATCGTCAGATCACCTCGCGCCCATCGTCGGGTTACCGGAGCTATTGCATTGTGTTGTATATGATTAACACGATTCTTTAATATAACCCATTATTACACTATGTTTAGGCAATTTCCGCCAAGTGCCTTGCCCAAGGCTACAACCGACTGGCGAGCGACCAGCTTCAAAACGGTAACCCTTCGGCTGAAAGTCGACACACTAACCCACTGCGCTAACCGGTCGTTCGAATAGGAATAAAGTGCGTAACTTTAAAATTATGTTTATTTCATGATTCAGGAAAGTGGTACCAATGCGATTGCTTTCGGGACAGGAGACTGTGTATGCGGGCCGGGGTTCGAGCGAGTGGTTTCTATAACGGAATGAAGAAATGTAACGGCTACAACGACTGTGGTGACTGGAGCGACGAGAAGAACTGTGCTGAGAAGTGTGGTCGGTACAATAAGAAGACGTGCGAATGCAACGAGAAAGGTACCTGTCCCCGTGACGGATTGATCTTCCAGGATCCGTGTTACAGCTCAGACTCAGAGTGTGACGGAAAAACCTCTTGTGGGGACTGGAGCGACGAACGAAACTGCAGCTACACCTGCGCAAACGACCAGTACGAATGCAATTGCCGCGCTAATGGGGGAAAGTGCGCTCCGTTTAAGGATGAAATCAGACATTGCTACCATGACGATGATACGTGTAACGGGTATCGGACTTGCGTGGATTGGACAGACGAGCAGAACTGCACCTGTAGCGGTAACCACTTGCCATGTGGCTGTATTTTAAACCCAAACAACTGTACATCACATGGTGGTTGCGTACGTAAAGATGACATTTTGAATGACGTACAGGATTGTGCAGATAACTCCGACGAAGTATGTGACGTAGTAGAGACTATTGTACGAAGAGCGGTCCCGTATTACTACGGCCGAAATAAAGAAACCACAACCACAAAAGTTGTTGTGTGCCGAGACGCGGCGTCCTACAGTCTTCGACTTCAGTTATCTAAATTATCAAGAAAATATAAGAAGTACAAACAGGTGGATATATATTCGGATAAAAATCGCACTTACATTGACACCCAATGGTGGTATATCAATAATTACTACAACAGAAATGGGCTCCAGCAGTGTGAAAATTCAGGATTTGTTATTACACCAAACCTCTGCAACGGATTCGCAGAATGCTCTGACGGAAGCGACGAGATGTACGATGTGCCCGGTTTTAAATGCAGAGCGTTAAGCAATTACACACAACTCAAGCAATCGTGCGTTCTTCCCCAAGTAAATCTATTGAACAACAACCAATATTGTCAGGAGAAGTCGGACATATGTTTTGTCGACGGAAAGGTAAAATGTTTTCGTTGCCTGGACAAAAAGCTAATGCTTTCCCCCAAACAAGTGTGCGATGGTGTTATTGATTGTTACGATATGTCGGATGAATGCCTTTGCGAGAATCAGACACTTTGCAATGACGTTTTAGGGGAATCCCGTAATAACTGTCCGCTTGGCCAAATGCTGTGCAACAACGAATGTATGCCAAATGAGCACGTCGTTTGTAATAAATCGCTGAGCTGTGACGGAAATGCAAACTTGAAGTATTGTATGAAATCTAAACCAGTAAACCGAAGCCTCTATGAACCAATCGGCCATTTTTTATGCCCGGCTGACCAAAAAGGAGTCGTCTACACCAACGCGAGTGCGTGCGATGGGATACCAGAATGTTATGACCGAGAAGATGAATGTGGGGCGGGTTGTTCAATCGAATCTCATTTTTGTAAGTCTGATATCAAATGCCACCATGAAGAAATGTCAGCAGTGTGGCAAAGAAAGGGACTTATATTTCTTCTTAAAAGAGAGTACTGCAATGGCCGTCCGCGTTTCTCCTTCGCTTGTGGACTTGGATTTGACGAAACAAACTGCACTGGTCGATATTACTGCAACACTCCGACCAAAAACTTTTTTAGCATCGAGAAGTTATTACTATGCGACGGAGTGTTGGATTGCGATGATGGTTCGGATGAATGGGAATCTGTGTGCAACGAAACCAGGTTTTACTGCAAGAGTAAACAGCCCCTCTCGGTTGCGCGCAAACGGGTTGAAAACGGGATAAAGGATTGTAGCGACGGAAGTGACGAATGCCCGGCGGACAGCAAGAAAGAGACCGTGTTTTCATCTCCGTTTGAAATGATTGGCAACCCAGTGTTTCGTGTTATTTTATGGATGATGGGTGGCATCTCTTTGCTGGGAAACACTGCGGTTTGTATCATATCAATCATGCAGGTTAGAACAGCTAAATCGGAGCCGTTAAAAGTTGCCTTTCTTTGGCTGGTGGCTAACCTATCGGTGTCGGATTTACTCATGGGCGTCTATCTATTCTCAGTGTCCGCGATGGGAAGTCAGATTTCTGGCAGTTATTGCTATCATGATGCTGAATGGAGGAGCAGTCAAACTTGCTCGATTCTGGGTTCTTTGGCTGTAGTTTCGACCGAAGTATCAGCTCTTATAATGGCGACGATGGCCACCATTCGACTTGTTTCTGTTTACTTTCCCGTGAGAATGAGCAGCATAAAACGTGTGACCTACGCCGCATCTATCGTTTGCGCATGGTGCCTTGGTATTCTTATTGGAACTCTCCCGTTGGCTAATTACAGATCAGGGTACTTCGTAGAATCTGCGTGGTTTCCAAACTACTTCTTCACGAGGCAGGAAATCGGCAAGACCGACATGGAATGGCTGGCTAATCGCGTTCATCACTTTTCAGACAACTCCTCAAACAAGGACTGGTTTGGTGTCAAAGAAACCATCACAAACGCGTTCCAAGAACTCCCCATCAAAGGTGAATTCGGTTACTTCAGCGAAACCAGCGTGTGCATGCCAAGATTGTTTGCTAAAGTGGGTGATGCTGCATGGGGATACTCGACCTTTATCATCGTTTTTAACTTCTGCCTGTTTGTATACATGGCGTGCTGTTACTTGTTTCTATACCAACGAAGCAGGAAAGTCACAAAGGTTGGAAAGTCCAAGTCGAGAAGGTTGCTTCGAACAGTCGCTGCGATGATTCTTACAAACTTTTGTTGCTGGATTCCGATATGCATTATGGCATTTATTAGTTTAGCGGGTGTGAAGCTTGATAACGTTGTATATGTGGTTTGCGCCGGAGTTTTGCACCCGTTAAACAGTGTACTTAATCCGTTGATCTATTCAGACCACGCCGTAAATTTCATGCGAAAATTGGTCAAAAAACATACTTCACTTTGGTCGTCCTAAATCGTGGTGTTATTGTTTACAGCATTTTTTGCATACGTTTAAACATTTTTTCCTATCTTTTCACTTTAGTATTTCATTGTGTTAGCTGTTGTATATATTACAAATATATTTGGACTCAGAAGTAAACAAGCGCTAGTTGGTTATAGCAGGAATTATTGTGGGCATCATTGGAGAAAAGGGTTACAAAGTACGGTTGTGTGGCCGAATGGTTAACGCGACCGATACATATACAGACTTCTATACAAAATAAAAACGGTTGTAGTGACCACTCTATCTCGGGCTTGAAACTCGACTAGGTTAAAAAGAATAATAAAAGAGTGTCACACAATAATTCTGCATGTTTTCTTATTTATTCACAGAGGATTACAAGTTATCTGGAAATTGAAAATGTCCACTTAGCAAGGTTTTGTATATAACTTTGACTGATTAGCTTAGTGGGTTAGCCAGTCGCCTTTCAGACTAAAGTGCTGCAGGATCGAAATTGGTCGCTAGCTAGCCGGTTTGTGTCCTCGGGCAAGGCACTGAACGGACATTGCCTAAAACCAGCAGATTATTGGGTTCTACCAAATCGAAGGAACGTGTAAATTATACTTAACACACTAAAATAGCTTCGGTTAACCGACGGTGACCGCGATGTAATCCGATAATTTATTGATTATAACCACCTTGGTTTTCCTATTTTAGGGGAAACTAGGTTATTTTAATCAAAATTTTGTTTTTTAAATATGTTAAAATTTAAACCATTTCGAACGGACACGACATTCTCCCTCGGGCATTCGGCGACAATATACTTGCAAATATTGGGGGTTTACTTTTAGTAACAAATGATTTATTTACTTTTAACATATTTCGTAAATGATATAATATGAGACAAAATTGTATAAAATCGAACAATTACGATTGACTCTATGATCGCTGAAAAAGTAAAATGGTAAAAAGAATTAATAAGTATTTTCTTAGTCTAGGTAATTCTTCGAGTTAAATGCCTAATTTTTGGGCTTGACATACATCTTTGGTAGGTGGACTAACGTTATAGATACAACACATTGCAATACACCTGGTAAACCGACGGTTGACATGTGGAATTCTGATGGTCGCCCGTGCGTTTCTAAATTCACGGCATCAAACATCTGATTCTAACTATTCCGTCTGATTCTAACTATGACAATGTAACATCATATCTTTTATAACTTAAAAACATCTAAATATTTTTTAACATAAAAATGGTGATAGATTTTGTTTAATAATATAGAATCATAGAAAAAAATATCTATAAGAACATTAGCGAATACACCGCAGTCATAGGCTTACATTATTACATTGTTAATTTAAACAGCATACTTTACATGTCTTGTGTGACATCATAATATGGTGTAAAAGTTTACAATAAACTTCATTATTAGAGATAATTGGCATTTATTTATCAACATGAAAGCTCATTTAAAACAATTACAAACGATGCTATACAGATCAAATAAAACACAACAATAGTCCTGATTTACCATGATATAATAAACAGAATTACAGTGTAAATTATTAATTAAAAAAAATAAAACTGCACACCTATACAATTTTTACAACAATTTTTCAAAAACTTTAAATTTACAAAACGTTCATTTTTTACCTTGCCAATAAATACATCTATGTAAGTAATAAGTAATACTTAAAACATTATAAAGAAATTACATAAAGCCATTCTTTTTATTTTGCGGTATGATTATTACAGTAAATGGAATAGTTTCAAAAAGTGTCACAATCATTAATAAAGATGTGCAGTGTCAAAGTTTATGTTACAAAGTCATAATTAATAAAGAGTGTAATAACAATATATATTTTTAAGACATAAGGGATCGGTTAATAAAATGTTTTTCCACTATCATTAAAGTCAATTAAATCAAAAATATTTTGATCATAATAACAAATTTTTTATCAACACAGGTTTTATGGTTTAATTGCAACCTTGTTTGTAGCTTGTTTCATCATATAATCATGGTTGGTTTAAAAGGGCAACCCTTCTCTTTGCGTGGCACGTTTTCATAATCTTTCTCTGCAACTGACACATTTTCATCCCCATTCCATCTTTATTCGCCGTCACCATTTCACAATTAACTTCCAAATCTGCCTACAATTAATACAGTTGCTGGTGTGCTGGTAAAACATGGAAACATCTTGTACAAATAACAAATTATTTTTCATTATTATAATAATAAATTAATTAAAAACTGCATTGATATAAAAACGTAGCAAAACCTTATCAATTTACCTCTACATTTGGGTCTAGTGCATTCATTTCAACATAATTAAAATTGTCTGAAAATTAAAACGATCTTTTAGAAGGTCTTAGAAATAAAGTTAAAACTTACAACGTATTCCACAATACATAGATATAGAGTTGCCATTTCCTTACAATAAATGACTTAATAGATATTAAAAAAACACTGGGTTTAAAATAGACATTAAATGGGGTGATAACCCAACTCCATAAAACGATAAAAGCAAAACAATCTAACATCATTTACATCGTAAACAACACACTGTAATAGCTCCAGTAATCCAATAATTATCATGAGGTAAACTGATGATTGCCTGTATTAAAATGACTTTTCTATGTCTAAATTTATAATTTCTAATATTCAGAGAATGACCATATGTGATTTAGGGTTATTTAGCGTTATTCTTTCTTCGTTATATGTGGGTATTCACTGAAGTATTTTAACTACCGTAGATTAACCATTTTATCCTTTCACACATAAAACTGTTATATTATTTTTTAATCTAATAAAGAACCAAAAAAACAAAATTACACTAATACCTCTTACAACTGATACATTGTCGTAAAAGTTCCAATAATCTGATGTACTTGGTTCAATCTGTCAATAATTTAAATAATTATATCAATGTGCTTTCAGGTATTTGTTTTAATATGATGCATCAATCTAACATTACATACTTTGATTTTTCAATCTGAAAGTCTCAAAATAAAATTACCAACACTATTTTATATGTTAGTTAGCATAATAATGCGTATATTGTATATAATGGTGCACTGTAGTTCAAAACATATTCGTACGACCGATTAGCATGGTGGGTTAGTGCATTGCATTTCATTCGAAAGGTTGCATGTTCGAAACTGCTCGATAGCTAAACGTAGTTTAAAATATGATTCCATTAAATTATAAAACTTACAGTGATATTCTGACCAACGTTTTGGCAAGCTGACTGTTGATAATGGTTAATCTCAACGTAGCCTGTTTGAAATTGAAAATTTTTGTTACTATTAATGTGTGTTGTCTAATGAAAGCCTGCAAATTCTCACATGGGAAATATAGAGGCCTCCTCTTTAATTATGTCGAATATTATTTTAAAAAGAACTTTTCATAAACATCCTTGTAGCAATGTCAATGCTCTTGTAAAGCGCAAATTGTGTATAAATGTCTATAATTTTATGCTTCATTTAAATCCAAAGTTTAGATATTTGAAAGAGCAACACCAAATATAATACATTTGCATAAATTTAATTAGGTGAAGTATATGTATGTCACACCAAAGCATTCCTTTTGGTAGACAGTTTTAAATTTATAATTAAACAACAAGGCCTACATTTTAATTTAATTCTTTAATGTATATACTAATGATTAAATTTATTTTCTTACCGTGATCTACTGAATAAACAGGCTCATGGTAGAAATTTCTAAGGAAAACAATGTTATTAAAATTATACGTGTCCATATAAAAAATTAAGAAACTGTTTAATATATGGAATTTTAAATTAAATTAAAGAACCTTACATAGTACATTACTTACGATTCCGACTGTGTGTTCCCATTACCTGCAATTTTCCCACCATTATTCAAAATGATACGCATTCCATGCTTACTATGCTTAGAGTGACTTGCAGGGTAAAGTCGGGATTAATTACACAAACTTCAAAAGTGTTTTATTTTGCATAGGCAGAACAAAATCAAGATAAATTGGTAAACTCAGATTATTTATTTTAGATAAAATCATAAATACAATGTGAAAGAAAGTACGTTTCTTAACACTTTATACTACAAACAAAACATAAATAAGATGTTTTTTTCATTTGGTTTTAAAGTAAAAGTATTAAATATCAACTTACATTTTTTTGTTTTATTTCTTTGTTTTCTAACAAAGTAGTAAACCACCAATATAAATGTAAAGAACGCCACCAAACCCCATGCTACTCTTATAATAAGCCCCATGGTATTTGGGGGTGGGAAATATTGAGGCTCGGTTATTGGTCGTTTACATGGTGCAGTCATGTTTATAACCGAAATGCTAAAATTGAAATCAACCTGAAATTTGTCGTTGTTGATTCTTAATGTGTAGATTCCATTGTCATTGTAGGTTGGCTGTGATAAACAAAGTTATCTTGTGAGAAATCCGTCAATTTTTATAAAAACAAAACCCACCTTATTTCGAAAAAATATAAAAGTTGGAGATGATGTTTGTATCGGATTTGCATCATTTATGACAATGGTGCCTAAACAGAAAAAATAAGTAATTGTTATATTTTATTAAACAAAACCACCGTACCATTCTTGGTTAAGTGTGTTGTGTAAGTAGCCGGGTTTAGTGAGAAAGAGATAATACAAAATTGAGGACCCGGTGTTGCAATATACCACGTGCATCTGTTGCTGTTTGGATCTCCATCTACAGTAAAACTCTCAGCTCCATCTGTGAAAATAGTTATGTACGAGACATTCAATTCAAATATAACTGGTATTAGTCTTGTATTGTATGACAGACTGATAAGTTTGGTGAGTTTGTGCGTCACTTTTCAAATGAAGGTTTGCAAGTTCTTCACTGGTTGCTATCTGGTAGGTTGTGTCCTTGGGAAGGGATTTGACGGATATTGCCTGAAGCCAGCAGATTATTGAGTTAAATTATATTAAAGGAACGCACGAGGTAATCCAACGATTACACCTGTGCTAACTCCTTTAGGTTTTCATTTACGGGTATAAACATGAATATTTTATCCTCTCATCCTATCCTATGATTGCGACGTCCCTTTAGTTTTATTAATTTAATCCAACGGTTTCAGCTTCAAAACTATAAAAAAAATGTGTCTTTGGATAACATTAAAGAACAGTTATATTTTAGTTTCATTAAAACTGTTGCCCTTTTAATGGATTTAGTTATAACCAAACAACAAAACAAGGTCTAATGAAAAGATGGTTTGTCACCATTCATTTGTCAATATTGCATAGAAATGTTCACGAATTTGATTTTACTGTTTTTCTTTAATTTGTTTGAGAATTGTATTACAACCGAACTGTTCTAAAGTTAAAACACAAATTAGTTTGCTTGAAATACAAACTAGGTAATTAGGAAAGTTTAAAAATTGGAAAAAGCTTTATTCTATGTCAACTTTAATATACTTACAGTACACATTTAGTGTCTTGTTGTCTCTTCCCAGATGACTATATTCAGCAATGCTAGTGTAGTTTGATATAGCTCTACATTCCACTATATCTCCATTATTTGAACTATTTAATGCAGTACTTGTCCATGTGTTTCCATTTAACTGGCAATTGAATTTATTAAATAAATCAATGAAGAGAGCTGTACCTCAATTATTTTTTTACCGCTTGTATTTGACCATTGAAATAAAGTTCAACTCTGTTGGCCAAGGGAAACCCCCCAATAACATTGCATTGAAATGTAGCATTGTCACCAACATAATGAGTTTTGTTTCCAATCAATGTGACAGTTAGTGCTGAGTATAGGGAACGATGACTTCACGAAATAAGGTCATGCTTTCGATTGCCACAATAGACAAATGATTTAACAATACTTCCATGAAGTTTATAACAAAATTAAAGTGCCAACCACGTGATGGCCACCACTATTTTTGACTCACTATATGCTTCTGCATGCAGGAAAAAACGACAATACAACAGAGGATATTAAACTGTTTTTATATCATTGCGTGTAAATCGGTCATGTTTAAATCAACTTTTGGGGGATATTTATAACCAAAAATTAATTATGTATTAATGGATGATCAGATTATGATGCAGGATAAGAAATTAGGTAAAGTGGAGCTAATATTTAGGTAAAAGTGATCTATATAGCTTTCTTACTAAATCTTCTTTGAACTGTGACCATATATAATAATCAATTTACAGGAGAGAAATTTGCACTTTATTTACCTTTGACAGTAATTTGTAAGTTATAAGTTGGTGTTGGGTCACAGCTCATCATAACACTGACATTTCTTGTTAATGGTGTCAGAAAAGTGAGGTTTGAAGAAACCACACCATAGGAAACAGAGCATGATATGCTATAATTGGCTGTTGTGAATGGTGTGCACCCATCAAAATATGAAGAATAAAATTGAAATCCTGCTTTAAGACCCGGGTTATATGTCCATGAGCAGGAACTTGGTCTTAAAATATCCCCAGAATTAATTGTAAGGCCAGTAAATGTTATTATAGATGCATTTGAATCGATGTTATCTAGAAAATAATCAATGTTATGTTGAGCTGAATGGAAAGGTGCAGATTTTTTAAACATGGTTTTAAGATAAATTACTGTAAACACGTATCCCAAAAAAATTTTAAAACTGTGATAAAAAGTGAAGGGTAGTAACTTCAAAGTTTACTCACATTTAAACCACCACCATTTTAAAACCCCTATTGAGTGTGCGGAATATTTTTACGGTATAATATGTGTAAACTAAAAACTAAACTAAATCAACTTAAATGAGATTTCCAGGAAAAAAAGTTAAAAAAAGATGTGGGTCATATGCTCTTTTTTGTTAAATTGACAATCTTTATTAATTTATCTTAGTTATGTGTTTCCACATCATTCATACCCGTTATAACATTGTGTTAATGATTGGTTATGGGTATTTTATTTTGGGGGTTTCCCGGGGTAAACTTGGTAATTTTAATTCTACTTATGTTAATCTGATTCGTATTGTACATCTTTAAATTTCCTGGAAATTTAATTAAAATATTTTGTTCCAATCTGGAGATATCAGCGATAACGCCGAAAAGGCTTAAAAATTCTCCTCTCTTTTACAATTATTTTCGATAACCGAAATTCATCTTGGGTTTGCGGGAAAATTAAATGTCAAGGCAAACTGTGGGCTTGTCTATTAAGATTCCTAAAAGTTTTATTAATTCAATTACGTGTTCGTACCTACCATGCCTGTTACCAGCATAAAGCAAAAAAAAACAAAAAAAGACAACGGAGTAAAATTTAAAAGTGTTCCATTCGAAAATCAAAGGAAATCCATAATTAGAGATAACTTAGCTCACCAAGAAAAATTATAAACAAAGTAATGAATGTCCATGTTTTGCTCCAACTACAATGGAATATCATTGTCAGCATAATATGATCGAATACTCTCCAGTTAATCAAAATTCTTCACGTGTGAACAGAAAGCCCCGCCGGGAATCCCCTATCGTAAATCAACAAATAATACGCCTGGAAAATGTTTTGTTAAAAATAATTCAGCAGGCGGTGTTTAGTATTGTGGCTAGGTGAATCATTTATAACAGGGTTTGGCAAACCTGGCACGCGTCTCACTTACGGTAATCGAAAGTTTGTACATGGCATGATATGACGCACACGCAAAAATCTGTAGTATTAACACGTTTAAAGTTAACATGTATAATATGCACAAAATTACCAATCTTACAATTCATGAATTATGCAAATCAACAGTCTTAATCACTAATATTAAAATTAGGTAGTTGACCGTGCGAATCGCGAAGTTGCTATTAATATGTTATTATTATTTCACTGGCACACAGCATTTAAAATGTCGCGAACAGCTCATATATAGCAATGTATTGCGTCACCACATGATTCTTTAGACGGGCTACCTGTGATATTTTGTTGTGTTGTGTATTATCAAAAGATTTCTTTTCCTTTAATCTTAAACCCTTCGACTGAAAGATGACGCACTAACTCAATGAGCTATTAGGTTGGACTCTGTAGAATATTTTTTTTAACTGAGCCGGGCCCAATTTTAAACCCATGATGGGGTCGTCACTTGAACCGTTTATGTAGAATTTGGTATATGTATCGGTGGCATTAACCATTCGGCCACACGACCGTACAACTTCTGTCAAACAAATAGCAGCCGGTAAACCTGTAAAATAACAGCGTCACCACACGCTTACTTAATTGTTATATTGGTTGTTAACGGTAAAAAGCAATTCCCCTTATAATATTTAGATCGTATTTTATGCTGAATTGTACTATATACTCCGTGCCATTTATATATATTTTAACAGGTAAATATATATTTAACTATAGCACCTCTGATATGTTTCGTAGTCGCGATTTACTTGCTAGCGGTTAAAGCATTTGCGTGCTCGTTGCTTAGCCAGAAATACGACTTAAGCTGTCCTTCCTGGTTCATTGATCGGTGGCTGACTTATAATAATTTCTGGCATGGAGTATTCGAATTCCTTGTACTGTAACTTCTTTGTTTTATTCGGCAACTGCCTAACTAACTCGGATTCGGCAACATTTTAAAGACAGTATGCCAGTTTATAAATAATATTATAATTAAAGCAACTTCGCATGCCAACCAGTTTTATTCATATAGCCTAAGGTTTGCAAAGCCAACTACCTAACTTGAGTATTATTAGCTAAGACTGTTGATTAGCATGCATTACGAATTTTAGCACTGTATATTTTGGGCAGCGTATAGCGTTTGAATTTGCAAATTCATATAGTATAGAATTTTGCGTGCACGTCAAATAAAGCCGCGTGCCATAAAAAAACCTTTCGCGTGCTGGCTTTAGAACTAACAACAGCGTTAAGAAACGAAATGAGTATTATATATGGAAATGTTTCAGTTGATATTATTAAAGTATTTGCCTATAGTTTCAAGCTTATTTCACGACTTGTAGTCATGATACCAAACGAAAAGCCTCAACCTACCTACCGACTACCGAAGATAAAAAATCAAAGAAGATTAATTATGGTACGGTCGTGTGACCAAATGGTTAACGCGACCGATACATATACCGACTCTTATACAAAAAAGGTCCTAGTGAAGAGCCCATAATAGGTTCGAAACTTGACTCGGTAAAAAACAGAAAAAAAGTTAAATTATGTCTAAAACAGATACTATCGAAGATTAAAAAGCAAAATAATATAATAGAAATATGGTGAGATTAACAGTGGTATTTCAGACATCAGATTGAACTTGAATAGCCTTCCATTGCCTACAATGCAGCAAGACAATATTTGTTGTTTCCACAAACACTCTGGTCGCCTTGTTTGGAAATGAAATAAAATATGCAATTAGTCTAAACCTATACAATCGCCCTTGCTCACGTATATCAAAGGATAGAGTTTGTGGTGGTTATGCTTGCCGAAGTAGATTACAACTAAAAATATGTATATATGCTTGCCGAAGTGATAAACTCTTATTTTGTTATTTATTAAAGTCTATACTGTCCAAACAAATTTGTGTCCATAAGTGTAAATCATTTTAAGAATAAATCTACGTAATCCTAATATTATGATACAGACTATAAGGCTCCATTTAGTTTCCAGTTGTATTCCATATCTAGTACCCTTATATAGAAAAAGGTATAGAAAAAGGCACAAGTAACTGGTTGTGAGAATTCGAAGTTTATTTGACTTGTGTCACGTGTTATATAACTTGTCATTTTGTATAGAAGTGAAGTGAAAGAGTTAAAATAGCCTGCTGTGTAAATTATGTTAAGCATTTTTGACAATTACCTAACGGAAAAGTGAAATAGAGGACTATATCGATTGTAAAAAATATGGATTTACCATCCAAAATTTTAGTTTGTGCATTTCTAGTCCATGTGATCTAACAAATTACCAAGTTTCGTTGTGAATCCATTACCCCTTTTGGTAGATGTTGGGTCTAAAAACCATACCTGTCAAGCGTTTGACGAAAAAAAAACGGACAAAAACAATATGTGTCCCATTTTTCCAAATGGGTCCCATAATTAAAAAAAAATAACTTGGGAAATACCCTAAAAAATTAGATGTTGTTCTCAAATGATGATTATAACAGGCATGGCTTGTGGCTCCGACATCTACTAGAAAAAGTAATGAAATCGTAATGAAACTTTGCCGTTTGTTAGACAATATGGCATAGATTTGTAAAAAACAAATCTTTGGGAAATACTATAGTGTCAACCACGTGTTTAACCACCACTATTTGTAAAACACATTTGTATGCCATATAGTGATGCTACAGGGTCCCTTGTAACCACAATTTGTATCTTATAAACCGAGTATGTACTTGTTTCTGCAAGCATAAACGCATGGGTCCCATAGTTATTAAACCAAACCAAAACCGATTTAATTTTTCATGGCTTCAGAGAATCCTGTCAGATTCATGATTTGAGAACTAAATCTTCTTTCTATGGAATTTTTCAAGGTAATTTTTTTTTTCTTTTAAGTGTTAAATCAGTGGCTAATGCACGTACAATCCATCAAATCTTATTCAAATTGGAGAAGCCGTTCAAGCGCCATGTCCAAAAAAGTTTTTTTTTAGAAAAATGCCCTTTTGGTTTTTAACGTCCCAGGAGAATTCCCCTGGATTTACCACCTAAAATTTTAATTTCTGCATATATAAACCATGTTGTTGTAATAAACGACAAATTTTTATTGCGATTCTATTATTCCTTTTGATAGATGTCGAGGCGACATGGCATGCCTGTCACAATCATCATTTAAGTACAAAATCTTATTTTTTAGGGTATTTCCCTAAATATTATTTTTATTTCTTTTAAGTGTTAAACTAGTGGTTAATGCACTAACATTTCACCAAATCTAATTAAAAAGTCAGCTGCCGTTGTAGCGCTATACCAAAAAAAGCTATTTTTTTAGAAAAAAATACCGTTTTGGTTTTTAACGTTCCCGGGGAATTTCCCTGGATTTATCACCCAAAATTTTGAATTCTGCATATCTAGACCACATTGTCTAACAAACCACAATTTTTATTGAAATTCTATTACTCCTTTTGGTAGATATCGAGGCGAAATGGCATGCCTGTCACAATTATGATTTGAGGACAAAATCTTATTTTTAGGGACATCTACCAGAAAGAGTAATGGAATCGCAATGAAAATTGGACATTTTTTAGACAACATGGTTTAGATATGCAAAAAACAAAATTGTGGGTGATAAATCGGGGGAAATTCTAATTAAAAAAAAGCGTTTTGGTTTTTAACGTCCCAGGGGAATTCCCCTGGATTTATTATCCAAAATTTTGGTTTCTGCATATCTAGACCATGTGCGCTAACAAAATACAAAGTTTCGTTGCGATTCCATTACCCCTTTTGATGGATGTTGGAACCAAAAGCCATGCATGTCACAATCATGATTTAAGAACAAAATCTTATTTTTTTAGGGTATCTCCCTATGTAATTTTGTCATCTCTTCAAAGTGTTATATCATTGCCTAATGTTCTTACATTTTACCAAATCTAATTAAAATTGAAGGAGCCGTTTAATCGCAATGCCCAAAAAAGCTATTTTTTAGAAAAAAATATTGTTTTGGTTTTTCACCTCCCAGGGAAATCCCCCTAGATAAATTATCTAAAATTTTGGTTTTTGAATATCAAGACCATGTGCGCTAACAAATGTTAAAGTTTCATTGCGATTCCGTTATCCCTTCTGATAGATGTCGGAGCCACAAGCCATGCCTGTCAAACCTTTGACGAAAACAAAAAAGAAAAAAAATGGACAAAAACAATATGTGTCCCATTTTTCCAAATAAGACCCATAATTAAAGCTTTATTCAATCGCTGAAAGTGAAATGAAGCTAAATTCCCAAAACGAGCCTGATTAATTTTTTCGTGGTTTCGGGTAATTTCCCTCGGGTTTGAAAGTAGATAAGTTTCTGTTTTTACATATGTGGGTCATGTTATCTAACAATTCTTAAAGTTTTCATCCAATTTAACGACTCCTTGATGGAGATGTCAGTACGATAGGGCATGTCTGTCACAATCATGCTTCAGAAACACATCTTCGTATTTAAGGGAATTACCCTAAGTAAAAGTTTTCTTTCTTTTAATTGGCACAGAAGTGGCCATCATTCCAACACATAAATAAAATTGAAGCAGCCGTTTAAGCGCTATGCACAAACAAGTTTTTTTTTTAAATACCATTTTGGGTTTTTAACGTCCTAGGGAAATTCCCCCTGGATTTATCACCCAAATTTTGGTTTCTGCATATCTAGACCATGTAGTCTAACTAATTAAAAAGTTTTATTTCGATTCCATTACTCCTTTTGGTAGATGTCAGGGCGACATGGCATGCCTGTCATAATCATGATTTTAAAACAAAATCTCATTTTTAGGGTATTTCCCTATATATTTTGTTTAAATTCTTTTAAGTGTTTTATCAGTGGCTATTGCACTCCCTTTCTATTAAATCTAATTTAAATTGAAATAGCCGTTAAAGCGCTATGCGCAAAAAACCTAATTAATTTTTAAAAAATAACGTTTTGGTTTTTCACTTCCTAGGGGAATTCCCCATGGGTATATTACCTAACAGTTTGGTTTCTGCATATCTAGGCCATGTTGTTTAACAAATACCAAAGTTTTTTTCGCGATTCCATTACCCCTTCTCGTAGATGTCGGTGCCACAAGCCATGCCTGTCACAATCATGATTTAAAAACAAAATCTAATTTTTAGGGTATTTCCCTAGGTATTTTTTTATTTTTTTGAATGTTCTATCAGTTGCTAATGCACTTACATTTTACCATATCTAATTGAAATTAGAGTAGTGGTTCAAGCGCTATGCCCAAAAACGCTATTTTTTAAAAAAAATACCGTTTTGGTTTTTCATCTACATACAACGGCGGCAACGCTTTCAATTCCTACTTTTGCTTTATTGAGTTTAAGATGAATTATCGTGTCACTTGATAAGAAAAATATTAGAATTACCGTAGCCAAAAGGGGCAGTTGGGCATTTCGTGTCCAACCGGAGGGTTGGGCAGTGCGCGTCTGAACCCATGTTAGAAAACACCCAAGAACAAAATAAGTTTTTTTATTATTTAAAGATGTTTTCAGCTTAGAATTTACCATTAAAGCACATCTTAAAGGTAAGTTTCAAATGCTTGTGGAGTAGTTGCCGAAAGATAAAAACATACTTGATTTTTAGGTGGAAGATCGCCACAGCTTTGTATTGTCTTCTAAACTGCTTTATTTGCAGCATACGTTTATCTGCAATGTAGAGACATTTCTCACAGAAACTTAACAAGTAGACCGTTCACATGCATTGTTTTAACGAGTAATATGCTTAATGGTTCCTTCCCGGGTAATAAATACATAATAGAAAATAAATTTTGATGTGAGATCGCTTAAAATTCTCGCGCCAACTAACTCAGTTCT
>CH002331.1:363063-387327 GCA_000149265.1 Ciona savignyi
AAATTCTCGCCCCAACTATCTCAGTTCTTCCAAATCGATTGTAAGCAACTAGTATATCCTGTTCCCAATGATATATTACAAAGTATATCCTGTTCCCACAATTATATTACATTTAAAAAATGCAGCGAAGCAGCTTGCGAATGCAGTTAAACAATAGACAGCTGTGGTATAAGCACAACTCATCTAGTAAAGGGTATTCACTTTGCAAAAGTACTAAAACAAGGTAAGTTTGGTGTTGTTGGTTTTGTTCTTGCATTTAACTTGTGTGGTCGATAGCTGGTCGGGTGTGTGCTAATGCATCTAGCTCTACTAAAAGTAAAGGGACATGTCAATCATATTCAATACCCTGTAATAGCTCCGGTAACTCGACATTGGGCACGAGGTGATCTGACGATTGTCCCTGTGTTAACCCCCTTAGTTTTCCCATTCACGGTGATAAACTTGAATATCCTATCCTATTCTTCTCCTTTTTAAGGGGGTTAATACAGGGGCAGCCAATCCCGCGTTTTACATTTACGGCTTTCCATCCCGCGTTTTCCATTTACATAATTGTTCCATCAATCTTAAACTCATATTTGCAGATGAACAAGTTGATTCTCGTGGCTGTTTTGATTGGTTTGTTGATGATTACGAACGAAAGTTTGGGTGCTTGGTGGAGTCGTCGTCGTCGTTACCGTTATAGTAAGTAACATATCCAGTTTTGTTTCATTTTATTAAAAATTCTTTTACAATAGACAGTTAGGCGGTCACCCGTTTATTCATAGAAACAAGTAACCCAACAATATTCAAATTTTTTGTATTAACATAATAAATTTGTATTGCCCTTTTGCTGTGCGCTACATCAACTGGGGTTCTTTTATTTACAAAAATATAACACTTTACTTATTCATTCACAGACCAAAGACCACAACAAGGTTGGTGATGGTTAAATAATTCACATTTTTATACGTTAAAATATAATAATCAATTTCTGATTTTAGAATCCGATGGCGATTTAATGAAGATACTTATGGATGAGGAGGAGTCCACTCGCCAAGGTAAACAAACGCACCAATCAAGTTACTGTAGTATAAATCGTATTAGTAGTATTCCACGTCGGGTTTTCCAGACATTATAGTATTAGGACCAGTGATTGTGGGTCAAAAACAAAACCAGCGCCCAGCATTTTACGTTTTTCGTTTTAACTGTTTATTTCAGATGATAATGAGAAGTTGGATCGCTGGGCATAGTGATTAAATTACATCTGCGAAGGTTCGTAAATTTTATATAAATACTGCTATATAAGCAGTTATCTACAAAACACTTTCGTCGCAACAGAATTGTGTTTTTTAGTAGGTCGCCATTCTAAATGACACAGTTTAAACTGCTGGTTAATATGGGTCCCATTTGGAAAAATGGGACACATATTGTTTTTGTCCGTTTTTTCTTCTTTTTTTTGTCAAAGGTTTGACTGGCATGGCATGTCGCCCCGACATCTACCAGAAGGAATAATGTAATCGTAATGAAACTTAGCCATTCTTTTTTTTTTAAAACTAACCTTTTTGGGCATAGCGCTTTAACGGCTGTTACAATTTGAATCAGATTTTGTGGAATGTAAGTGCATTTGTTACTGATTTAACACTTAAAGAAATAATTAAATTACCTAGGGAAATAACCCAAAAAATAGGATATGTTCTCAAATCATGATTGTGACAAGCATGCCATGTCACCCCAACATCTACTAAAAGGAGTAATAAATTCGCAATGAAAATTGAACATTTGTAAGACAACATGGGTTTAGATATCCAGATACCAAAATTTTGGGCAATGAATCCAGGGAATTTCCCCCGAGACGTTAAAAACCAAAACGTTTTTTTTTTCTAAAAAATAAGCTTTTCGGGGCATATCTCTTGAACGGCTGCTCCAATTTTAATTAGATTCGGTGAAATGTTAGACCATTAGACACTCTGTGCTAATTTAAAAAAAACATGTACTTAGGGTAATTTTCTTAAAAACGAGGATATGTTCCTGAATTACGATTGTAATAGGCATGCCATATCGCACTGACATCTCTAATAAGCAGTCTATAATTTGGATTAAAACTTTAAGAATTGTTCCATAACATGAGTCATTTATAAAAACAGAAACTTATCTACTAAACCCAGGGGAATTTTCTGAAACCATGAAAAATTAAATCGGGCTGTTTTGTGAATTTAGCTTCATTTTACTACAGCGCTTGAAAAAAAGCTTTAATTTAAAACATTTGTGGTGAAAAGTTCGTAAATTTAAGACGTTTATCTTTTATTAAACTGCACATGGAAAATAAGTTTGGTTGGTTAACTATGGGACCCATGCGTTTATGCTTGCAGAAACAAACGACATGCTCGGTGTATAAAATACAAATTGTGGTTAGGGACCCTGTAGCATGAATATATGGCATACAACATGTGTTTTACAAATAGTGGTGGTTAAACATGTGGTTAACACTTTCTAGTTAACCTCGTGATAGAAATAATCATTGCCCCTAAATGTGCTTTGTAATAGAATACTTAGATTTAAAACAATATTTTGTTTACAGGCAAGGAACAGATAAAGAAAATTGGAATTCTTTCTTGAAATCGTATTCGCAATAAAATCAAAAATTACCATTTTGTGTTCGAATGTTAATTGGACTTTATAATAAGGATCAAACAACAATATATAACGCCGCCGTAGATAGAACCCGCGTGTTCCTGTGTACGAGACATGTAATAAAAAAAACAGCGCCCCGAATAGCGTGTAATTGTTAGTGCGCTGGCTTTTAGCCGAAACGTTGTGAATTCAAAACTAAAAAAATACTTCCAAATATAGCTCTGCTAATCCTACGATTCGCCATGTGTTAAGTTTTATTTGCAAGGGGATCTATCGTTTGTCCGTTCGATATAAATTTTACACGTTTCCCCATTTGCGGGGATGAAATATTAAAGTATTATATCCGCCAAATATTAAATAACTAGAGAGTGTCAACCACGTGTTGAACCAACACTATTTGTAAAACACATGTTGTTTTCCAAATATTCATGCTACAAGGTCCCTAACGACGATTTGTATTTTGTACATCGAGTATGTGGTTGTTTCTGCAAGGATAAACGCATGGGTCTTATAGTTAACCAATTAAACTTATTTTTCACGTGTAGTTAAATAAAGAATAAACGTTGTTCATGGTTTCAGGGAATTCTCCTGGGTTTAGTAGATAAGTTTATGTTTTTACATAAGTAGGTCATGTCATGTTACGATTATTAATGTTTTATTCTAATTTGTCGACTCCTTGTTAAAGATGTCAGTGCCTGTCACAATCATAATTCAGGAACATATCTTCGTTTTTAAGGAAATTACCCTATGTAAATGCTTTCTTTCTTTTAATTGGCGCGGAGTGTCTAATGGTCTAACATTTCACCGAATCTGATTAAAATTAGATCAGCCGTTCAAGCGCTATGCTCAAAAAAGTTTTAACGTCCCAAGAAATTTTCCTTGATTTATCACCCAACATTTTGGTTTCTGCAATCAAGGGTAATTCCCCTGAGACGTTAAAAAACTTGCAGAAACAAACTACATACTCGGTGTACAAAATACAAATTGTGGTTAGGGACCCTGTAGCATAAATATATGGCATATGACATGTGTTTTACAAATGGTGGTGGTTAAGCACGTGGGTGACACTCTCTAGTTTATATATTGGTTTTAGTCAGAGTTATAGGGCTTGATTGTTTCCTGTCACCATCGTCAGCTGCAGCATTCGAGGTGGTGAAACAAACTATCTGGTTTTAGTTTATAATTTTCTACAAATTGGTATCTTTATTTTTTGATGACGTCAACTAAGCGTGATGACGACACAAATGGCTGACAAGTATGGTATTTCATCACCAGAATCACTGTCGGCCTCGATCATGCTGGCAGCCTGATCGGCGGTAAACTATAGCGAAGTTGCCATATTTTTTCTGAATATCGAATAATAATTCAATAAAATATAACAAAGGCGAAAAAACTAAATAAATATCAATATTAATTATCAAAAATCATATACATATATGTATATATATATATATATATATATATCAATTAAAAATCGAAAATGACTGGAAAATGCAAAAACAAAGATGGCTACTGCGAGTTTTATTCTCACAGCGACTAGTGTAACAATTTTAACTTCCCAGGACCCGAAAAAGCGATGCTTTACCTAAAAGTTAAACTAGATACAAAAATTGTGAAGAAAAATGTTTGGAGCAATATAACTCAAAAAAATTAAATGTAAATGTCCAGTTTATATGCGTTATTTCAAAAGATCTTTTCAAATAATTTCCGAAAATAGAAAAACTTTCGGGGACACCTCTTAGTTACATATTTGTAACCGTTGTGGTCTAAAGATTATAACAACACACATTTTTATTTTTGATTTCCGAACGTACGAATGGGCTCCCACCTAAAAATTTTACGCAAAATAAGGCACGGATTATATATAATTACTGCAGTTTTTTCTGTTTTTTTATTAATTTATGGTTGATATTTCGTTAATACTGTAACGAAAGATATACCAACATAAACTAAAACAACAGAAAAAAATCTAAGATGTGTTTTGGTTGGATTTTGAGTTACAGCCTTTTCATGAGATCACTTTGCATCGCAGAGACAGAATAATACTTTCAATAACAACTCGTAAACATCATGTAGAAGGAAGACCATAACAGGAAATAATATTCCATTAGATTTCCTGCCAAGCTGTTCAATCCGAATGAATTTAAGGAACATAACAGAAGACGCATAATAGGAAATAATTTTTATTATTCATTACTTTTCCTGCCAAACACTTCAAACCGAAGTATTGGATTAAAGAACCGCCATTAACCACAACATAAAAAATGAAATGAATAAAGTTTCTATCTCGAAACAAAAGACAAACCTGCACACAAAAGACAAACCCCTTCGTCTATATTTTACGGTGAGTCTCAGTCTTTTAAAGTATCGGTTTTTATTGCGTATCCTTTTAGCTGAAAGTTTGTTGAAATTTGTTTTACTTGTATAGTATTGCAAGGATTAAGCACATTTACCGGCCCGATAGTCTAGCGGTTAAGTGCGTCGCCTTTCAATCGAAAGGTTGCAGGTGCGAAACTGGTCGCTAGCTAGTCGGTTGTGTCCTTGGGCAAGGCACTTTACGGACATTGCCTGAACCCAGCGGATTATTGGGTTCTACCAAATTGAAGGAACATGTCTATCACATACAACACACTGCAATAGCTCCGGTAACCCGACGATGGGCGCGAGGTGATCTGACGATTGCCCGTGTGATAACCCCTGGGGTTTTCCCATTCACGGGGATAAACATGAATATCCTATCCTATCCTATCCTATCCTATCCTATTTAAATGAATAAAGATATTTATCCTGCATGTAATAATGTTTTAAGATGACAAATTTCTTAACGTATGATTTGGATCCGCTCGAATACATTAAACAAACTTCTCCATTGCAATAGCCTAACTCAGGGGTCGGCAACCTTTTCATAGTCGCGGGCCAAAACCAAACTTAACATGATCTCGGCGGGCCGTAATAAATTTTTTAACTCCACATCAACTTTTCTACGTTTTGATAACATTTCAAGATTGCAAAATTAATTAGAAAAATATATGTTTACTACCTAGTATTATCTATCGTACAGGACTTTAGTTAGTAAAGAACACGATGCAAACACATATGAAGTAGCAAAAACGATGTCTGCTGTGTCATAATGTTACATTTCATAATATGTGTCATGACGTCATAATGTCCGAATATTACAATTGGATTGCTTCTACTCTCACTAATGCGCATGCGAACAAACACACACTTATTGCTTTCTCTCAAAGCATTTTCTTTGTCTGCAAGCACACATTCTTAACTAGAGAGTGTCAACCACGTGTTTAACCACTACTATTTGTAAAACACCTGTTGTATGCCATATATTCATGCTACAGGGTCCCTAACCACATTTTGTATTTTATACACCGAGTATGTAGTTTGTTTCTGCAAGCATAAACGCATGGGTCCCATAGTTATTAAACCAAACTTGTTTTCCATGTAAAGGTAAAAAAATAAACGTCTTAAATTTACGAACATTTCACCACAAATGTTTTAAATTGAAGCTTCCTTTTAAGCGCTGTATTGAAATAAGCTAAATTCCCGAAACAGCCGATTTAGTTTTTCGTGGTTTCAGGGAATTACTGGGTTTAGTAGATAAGTTTCTACTGGGTTTATTACGTAAGTTTCTGTTTTTACATATGTGGGTTATGTTATATAACAATGTTTTAATCTGATTTGTCGATCTCCTTGTTGGAGATGTCAGTACGATATGGCATATCTGTTACAATCATGATTTGACAACAAAATCTTATTTTTAGGGTATTTCCCTAGGTAATTTTTTTATTTCTTTTAAGTGTTTAATTAGTTACTAATGCACTTACATTTTATCAAATTGGAGCTATCGTTCAAGCGCTATGCGCAAAAGAACTAATTTTTTAGAACAAAATACCATTTTGGTTTTTAACGTTCCAGGGGAATTCCCCTGGATTTATCACCCAAAATTTTAGTTAGTGCATTTCTAGACTGTGTGGTCTAACAAATTACCAAGTTTCGTTGTGAATCCATTACCCCGTTTGGTAGATGTTGGGTCCACAAACCATACCTGTCAAGCGTTTGACGAAAAAAAAAGAAAAAAAACGGACAAAAACAATATGTGGCCCATTTTTTCCAAATGGGACCCATAATAAACACTGTCAGGCGCATTTTTATTATTGCCGCATAGATTGTTAAAATTCATCAAAATCTAAGATTGCAGATGACATAGTGGGCCGTATTCTATAATACTTCAGTAAGATGTCTCGGGCCGGATGATTTTGCTTGGCTGGCCGGATGCGGCCCGCGGGCCGTAGGTTGCCGACCCCTGGCCTAACTTAACGGGCCACGTGGTGTAACTAGACTAGTTGTGCCTTTCTCCTACTTTTTTGAAGTTATTTTTGCTATTTTACGTTACTATAACAATGGAAAAAGCTAACTGGGGGAGAAATTCGAAGACCTGTTTTGGTTGGATTTTGAGCCTTTTCATGAGATCACTTTGCATCGCATGGATAGGAGAATACTTGCTATGACGACTTCTTAACATCATGTAGAAGGAAGGCAAAAACAGAAGGTTATAATTCATTAGATTTACTGCCAAGATGTTCAATCCGAAGGAATTAAAGGCACATAACAGAAGACGCATACCAGGAAATAATAATTCAATAATTTTCCTGCCAAACACATCAAACCGAAGTGTCTGATCAAAGAATCCCCAGTTAAGCACAATATAAGAAATAAAATTTAAAAAGGTTTTATCTCGAAATAAAAGAGAAAACGCTGCCCTCCGTTTAAATTTCACGGTGGGTATCAGTGTTTTAGAGTTTTGGTTTTTATTGCGTAGCATTTTCGCTGAAAGGTTGTTGGATTAAAACCAGGTTACTGGTCGGCTGTGTCCCTTGAAAATGCAATTAGCTAACATCGCCTGAAAATATGTGATTCATTGGTTAAACAAAGACAGTAGCATCATCTTATTGCAATAGCTTTGGCATCTGAATGTTCGCACTAGGTATTAACTATGTAGCCGCAGTATTTTATTTAAAACTAGAGAGTGTCAACCCCGTGTTTAACCACCACCATTTGTAAAACACATGTTGTATGCCATATATTCATGCTATACAGGGTCCCTAACCACATTTTGTATTTTATACACTGAGTATGTAGTTTGTTTCTGCAAGCATAAACGCATGGGTCCCATAGTTATCAAGCCAAACTTCTTCTCCATGTGTAGATAAAAAAAGAACAATCGTGTTAGATTTACGAACATTTCACCACAAATGTTTTAAATAAAAGCTTTCTTTTTAAGCGTTTTTCGTGGTTTCAGGGAATTACTGGGTTTATTAGATAAGTTTCTACTGGGTTTAGTACGTACGTTTCTGTTTTTACCTATGTGGGTTATGTTGTATAACCATTCTTAATGTTTTATTCTGATTAGTCAATTCCTTGTCTGATTTGTCGACTCCTTGTTAAGGATGTTTGTACGTTATGGCATGCCTGTCACAATCATATTTCAGGAAAATATCTGCGTTTTTAAAGGAAACACCCTAATAAATGATTTTTTTAATTGGAACAGAGTGTTTAAATGTCTAACATTTTACCAAATCTGATTCAAATTGGAGCTGCCGTTTAAGCGATATGCGCAAAAAAGCAATTTTTTAGAAAAAAATACCGTTTTGGTTATTAACGTCTCAGGGGAATTCCCCTAGATATATTACACAAAATTTTGGTTTCTGCATATCTAGGCCATGTTGTCTAACAAATAAAAAAGTTGGATTGAGCATACATTTTCTCTTCTTGTAGATGTCAGGGCGACATGACATGCCTGTCACGATCATGATTTGACAACAAAAGCTTATTTTTAGGGTATTTCCCTAGGTAATTTGTTTATTTCTTTTAAGTGTTAAATCAGTTACTAATGCACTTACATTTTATCAAATCTGATTCAAACTGGATTTACAGTTCAAGAGCTATGCGCAAAAAGCTCATTTTTTTAGAAAAAAATATTGTTTTGGTTTTTAACGTCTCAGGGAAATTCCCCTGGATATATTACCAAAAATTTTAGTTTATTCAAATCTAGGCCATGTTGTTTAACAAATGACAAAGTTTTATTGCAATTCCATTACTCCTTCTGGTAGGTGTCATTGCCACAAGCCATGCCTGTCACAATCATGATTTGAAAACAAAATCTTATTTTTAGGGTATTTCCCTAGGTAATTTTTTTAATTCTTTTAAGTGGTATATGAGTGGCTAATGCACTTACAGTTTACCAAATCTAATTGAAATTGGAGTAGTCGTTCAAGCGCTATGCCTAAAAAAGGGAATTTTTAAAAAAAAGATACCGTTTTGGTTTTTCACCGCTCAGGGGAATTTCCCTGGGTATATGCCCCAAAATTTTGGTCTATGCACATCTAGACCATGTTGTCTAATAAATGACAAAGTTGTATTGCTATTCCATTACCCCATTTGATAGATGCTGTTACCACAAGCTATGCCTGTCAAGCATTTGACGAAAAAAAAGAAAAAAAACGAAAAAAAACGGACAAAAACAATATGTGTCCCATTTTTCCAAATGGGACCCATAATAATAACTCGGGCGGACATTGTGCAGTACTGGTCGCCGCGTGTGGGCGCTCTTGTGCTGTTGCTGAGATCACTTCGCATTGCATGGACAGGAGAATACTTGTGGGCTCACCCTTTTCGAAGCTGAATGCTAGAGGGTTTGGCTAAGCTTGCTGCAAATTTCCGTTAAAGGAAGAAATATTTATCTTAAATTTCTATCAAATTTAGAAAATTACAACACGAATCAGAAAAAAAACATTACTGGAATTAAAATTACCCAGTTTATCCGGAAAAACCCCCAAAACAAAATATGCGTAATCAATCATAAATACAATATTATTTCACGTGGGAATGAGGTGGAAACACAAAACTAAGACAAATTTGTTCGGCCGGTTGGGCAAGCGGTTAAGTGCGTCGCCTTTCAATCGAAAGGCTGCAGGTGCGAAACTGGTCGCTAGCTAGTCGGCTGTGTCCTTGGGCATGACATTTTACGGACATTGCCTGAACTCAGCAAATTAATGGGTTCTACCAAATTGAAGAATTGTGTCTAACATATACCACCCAATGCAATATAGCTCCGGTAACCCGACGATGGGCGCGAGGTAATCTGACGATTTCCCGTGTGATAACCCCCTTGGTTTTCCCATTCACGGGGATAAAAATAAATATCCTATCCTATCCTAAATACTGTATTGAGATACAAAGAAAAAAAACTGCCTATTCCCCACAACTATCCTTAATTCTTGTCCAGAAAATTCTCATCTATTCAATTTTACAAAGGTCGAATCAAGTAAAGTCTTCTGGTGTTATTAGCTAATATGGTTAGAATCTACAGTAGCAAATTTTTGGTAAATTTCAACGGGGAATTTTTTTCCCCACAGACCCAAAGATATAAGCACGCCGGCCGTTTTGCGAATTTTCGGCACCGGTTATTTTATAACAGCTTATATTTTGTAACTGGTAAGGGTTATTTACTTAATGGTGTAAGGAAATTTGTAGGTGAATAAAATAAACGTAGAAAGGGACAAACTGACTTTGCCGCAAGTTAACACGGGAATCCTTCAAAATATAAAAATAATAATTTACCATATTATACTATTACCACGTATTTTAATCAGCTAAGCCCTTAAAACAATTAAAAATCGAACACTTAAAGCCATTACAAAAGTTTTAGATAGACCATACCAACCAAAAACCATTTTAGGGAAACCCCCCAATACTCAATCGCACCCAAACTATTGATCAATCTGCTATAACTCGGCATATAATGAAATGTAATGAGGTAAACTTTTTAAGAATTATATGTACTAAATATGCAGTAGCAAACTTTGGGATACCTCACGCCAGGGAAATTCCCGCCATGTCCAAGAGTTTAAGCATGTCCATCGTCTTTTTCGAGTTTTAGGTAAAGCGCCAGAAAAAATATTGCGCTACTATTTTAAAAAAAACTTTTTAAAGACGACAGTGTTGTATGCCACTCTTTGTTGTTTTTTTTTATGTAAAAGTGTTTAGTTACTGGAACGGATACACTTTTAGTTAGAATTGCCCACAATCACAATTCTATCCTTAAAATAATCTGAATGCACAACCTTGAAATAAAAATGTAGACACTGTCAAATTAAAAAAATACCGTCATAGAGTTTTGCGATGTCTGTATTCATTCCCTGCAACTCGGTTTAAAGCAGGGGTCTCAAACACGCGGCCCGCCGACCAATAATTTATGGCCCTCAAGCAACCTGACACATGTATACTAAATTGTCCTACAAATATTATACTTCATGTTCAGGCCCGGTGCTAGGAACCGCGGGGCCCAATTAGAAATGTGATGGCGGGGCCCCTACTCTTCATAGCAAAATTTATGGGTGTTTATATATCATAAAATACATACAAACTACAAAAATAGACATTTAATACTTGCTATAAACAAATTAAAGGTAATGTGAATGCTTATTTACGATATATTGTATATATATATATACATATATGTATATTGTTTAGCAACCATATTCATTATGACGTAACAGGCAGACACAGAAAAATAAATTTGACTTAGTTACGATGCGTACGAAATTGATATTATGAGAAAGAATATTATTTCACTTTTAAATTTACGTTTCAGTAGTATTTTAAACCTCGTAATACAGAAAGACCACCGCTAGCGCGGGGCCCCTTCAAGATGCGGGGCCCAATTTGATCTAATCGGTCAAATCGGCCTAAAACCGGCCCTGTTCATGTTAATAGTACATGCCGAGTTGAAAAACACTACATAGCCATAGGGCCACAGGCCTAATGCAGCTAAAGCTATATCAAGCCTATAAAGTGCGTGTATTCTATACATACATGTATATACATGTATACTTACGTTAATCTGTAAGGTCCTGGCTATCTCAGCACAGTGCCTGTGCCTAGCTGTGTCTATTTATAGCGCAGACTCGGGCTTTGTCACAAACTTATTGCGTAATAAGCTTTTGTTTCATAACAATCTTTAAGAAACCTCATAAAGACTTTTATTATAAATTGCCTATCAACTTAAAATTTAAATAAACTTAATAAAGTGAATTTTAATAAAAGTGATGATTAATATGATTTATTTTCTAAAATTTTACTCTTCTAAAGAGAACCGAATTTTGTGTGGCCCCTGGATCGCCTATTTATCACATATTGGCCCATTTCTTGCCTTGAGTTTGAGACCCCTGGTTTAAAGTGTAGCGCACCCGTGGTTAACACTTCATCTCAGAACCGCAACAATGCCTGTTGTTGTCGTAGTTGATTCTTCGCTCTCCATGTGCAGATATGCATTGGAGGCCGGTGAAGTTAAAGTTACCCGGCTTCAGCTGGCCGAAGATTGCGCAGTTAAGATTTTGGATCATGTAACCTCCAAGTTTAAACTGGAACATATCGCAGCGTTGTCAATTTCCTCCGAAGTAAATCTGCTTTGTGACTTCACAAGGGATTATGTTGCGTTGAAAACAGGTCTTAGAAATATAAACGTTGGGGACAAAGCTGATTTTTGTGCACTTACCGAATATCTTAATCAGTTTGTTGTGAAAACATGGGGACGAATGCAGCCTTGCCCCGTTTTAATAATCACAGATGGGGGTATAATGTCAAACAAAAAACTTAAACTGCAAGAAGGCAACACTTTGTTCGAATTTCCCTGCAAATTGCATTTTTTGTGTGTTGAAAGTTTCCAGTCATTGAAAAACTGTGGCAGCTATGATTTATTCCAAGAGGCGATTAAGAAAAACAATGAATCTGGATCCATTATTCCACTCTATGAGCTGGCAGCAATTGACATCAGTATTTCAGCTGTAGTCAGTGCCTCAGTAGTTAAATTTTTGAACAAAGAAATGAAGAACTTTGAAGCAACTTTAAGTTGCGGTAATCTTTCCAGTCGAGTTTCCATTTTCCCAACTCCAGAAGAACACAAATCACCAAGCTCTGCTTTAAAAACAAAGTTGTATTCCATTGATGATGAATTGAAAATTGTGGGTTTCCTTAATATTTCTGATGTCCGCAATCCTCCAGTGCTGTCGAGGCATCTTTTACTGCCAGTGAATCCGGTGGAAACAGAGCAAGCTTCATTGGTTCCCTCATTTAGCGTTGTACTGCATGGTAGCTTGAAAATGGAGAACAAAGTAGCACTTGTTAAGTTGTCCTCTGAATGGTACGGCATTGTATACTCTTGGGCAGACAGCAAGACAAAGTCAAATTTAGTTCTCTCTATTCTTCCTGTCGGTTTAAACTCCATTCCATGGCTTGGTAACTTCAACCATCTGGCTCCTGCTTCATTTTTACCTGCAAATCCAAGCGGAAAGAAATCCGCAGTTCCCAGTTTTCCTGTCCAGTCCAAACGATTCACGAAAAGAAGTTATTCCCAGCCTACTGTAGCATGGACAAGAGCCACTGGGCTTCAAACTGACGTTCAGAAGATTCTGCGAAGCGCTAAAAAGCTGCCCGAAAAGTCGCATGTGTTTTATAAAGACCTTAACCGCTTGCGGCGTGCTGCTTTGTCTTTTGGATTCCATGGATTATTGGACGGAATTTCATCATTGTTAGAGAGGGAGTGTACCTTATTACCGGGAACAGCTCATCCTGAAGCAACCCTTCAATTGTCCCATGCAGCACGCGAGCTAAAATCAACAATAAACAAAGGGCATGAACACACAATCGAACCTTTGAAAACTGATTTTAAATTTCAAGGATTAAAATCATAATTTAATTTCAACTGTACTTTTGTTTATAAATTTTTGATTTCTCCACAGTTTTTTAATATTTTTAGACTGGCTTATAGTGTATATTGTGTATACTTTATTATAAAAGATCCAATTGTACAATGATTTTGATGAGGTTATGGTTAACATGATAATCTTACGTTTTGATAAACTTCACTTTGTAAAAGCAGACATAGTAGTAACGAAACTTATTTTTTGTTTTCAAATCTAAATGATCTAACAAAAACCTTCATAGCACATACAGTCTGTATAACAGGGACAGTAGATTAAATTCTTGAAAACTTCTTGAAATTTAAAATGTCTGCTGCACCATCAGCACAGGCGTCCACCGATGATGGAAAAGTTTTTCTTACGGAAATAATGGATGAATGGTCTAAATTAGATGGCAATGATCCAGCTTTTAACCCTGTGGATATTTTAACCAGGTCAGGTCTCTGAATAATACGATTTGACTTAAAATTATTGTTTAAATATTTCACCTACAGTCTGAATCATTAAACACGTTTAGAAATTTCATTTGTTTTAATTCTTAAAGCCATTTTAGTTTGCATTTGCATAAAAATCTCCCATGATTTACAAAAGATTTAACATGCTCTTTTCCATTCCAGACTTTCTGAAAGATTTGAAACAGAAACTGCTGATTTTCACAAACAAGATCCTGATCCTTTTGATAACCGTCATCCTGGTATTGTAGATATTGTTATTATGAACTTTTTATGTTTACGTTATGTTGTGTTTTTACAAAATGTGGCAATTAAGGATCACCTTCCTAACAAAATGTAGCATTTTAGAAAAGTTTATCGAATATCAGTGTACTTTTATGACCAAAAAGAAACTAACAGATTAAAAAGATGATTATTTAACGTAAAAATGGTAAATTAGGAAAATTGATGAAAAGAAAAAAAATGTAACTTATTAAAGAAATTAATTTTTTCCACATATCTACAAAACTGTAACATGCTTGTGAAATGTAATGAATTAGAATCATAAATAAACATCAATTTTTGTTCGTTTTATACCCAACAAACCACAAACCAATGATACCAATGGCTTTTACTGTAGAAACAGGTATACAGTAATGTTAAACAGTAATTTTTTCCCAAGAAATCTTAATGTATACTTATCATTTTATGAATTAATTTTGGAAATATTGGAAAACAGGGATAGGTAAAACTCTGGCAATCTTTAGATTACCTTATGACCTAGGCCAGGTTACCGGAAACTTTCTATTGTGTTAGTTGCAACCATGGGCACACTCGCTGCAGTTTGCAACCAAAGATTGTCTGACCCGTCGTACCACTGAATTCAGAAAATAAATGTTTTCTAAATGCTTAAAAATTCAAAACTAATACGCAGGCTGTTGTTTTCCATCTTCATTTATTTACTCGCGGTTTGACATACAATTTAACAAGCTGATCCATTGCTTACAGTGTACATCATTCCAGAACTGCTCCTTTGGAAAGTTATTGAAATTACTCACCAAGCAGCACAGCAATTTCATGGACAAAGTCATCAACACATACCTGTGCTCGGCCACGAAACCCGCGGACGCAGGATCACCGTCGGTGAGGGCAGCGGCGGCCCGGTTTCTGCTGGCTGTGATGCCAGGTCTTGATGTTGCTAAAATCTTTTCCAGCAGTGTAAGTCAACATCTATATATGCTAAATATTGCAAATTGTTTTTTGGGGGGAGGGGGCAAAAAATAGTATTGGTGTAACAAAACATTTTAGATATCGTTTACTGTTTAATGATTTTTCTGTTTTCAAAATTTATTTTTGCTTATTCGAAGTATTAAGGAAACAAATGTAAACCTAGCCAGGATTGGAACATTAAGAAACAATTTTTAAACCGGAATTTCAATTCTTCACATTCACATTTCAGAATGAAACCGTATCGTTACTGTATCGTTGGATCAAAACGAAGCCAGAACCATTACGCACCTACGCCACAGGGATATTTTCATTCTTTCTCGAACACCAAGATCTCTGCTCGCAGAGACATGCAGAAAATGCAGCACTGGTAAATTGCGTCTGACGATATGTAATAAAAATACACGAATACCATTGTTTAAGCTTTACAGTATACTGCATTGGGGACAATTATATAAGGTCACCCCTATGTGGCAAAAAAAATTGTCATTCTTTAACTTTTAAACTGGATTCAGTTGACAAAACTGCATTTTGGCTATGTTGATAATATTATTAGACTTTTTTCTTAACCTTGAAATGTCTGTTAAATAGCTTAAATATCAAATACAAATTTCGCTTAACACATTGATACAATACGGAACGTTACTTTAAAGTTACTTTAAAAAAATAGGTCAAACATTTTCTTATCCATTATACTGGCCTGTTTTTACATTTTTTACCCAACAGGTTCCAATTTTACTGAAACGCTTATGGAATTTAATCGAGCCTGGAAAATACCCAGAAGATGATAATACTTCCGAAGAAAGAACAAATACCTCTAGTACACCTTCAACAAAAGATCAATCATCAACAAACAATGAAACTGCGCAATGCTCCAACCATAAACAATCTTCCTCTTCGAAGAAGAGAAAACTTTCAGATTCACAAAACAACAGCAGTAAATCGAAAAAAGAAAAGCAAGAAGTCCTGCCGACTAAAAACAATAATTTTTCAAACGCGTCACCATCGTTGTCCCACGCTAAGAAAAAGGACTTTATTAGCGCACCTTTAATGAATGAACTCATGGACAGCGAAGTCAGTAACAGCAGTTGGTGAGTTCAGCAATTATGATTTACGTCATATAGTCGGGGTTATTTTTTAAAATGTAGCAATTTTACCTAACTGGTCCAACCATTTTGTAAATTGAAGTGTGAACAATTTTTTATTTAGATAGGTACATTTAAGAAACAATAAAAAATATTGCCAGAAATGCTTTCTATTGACCAAATTGCCAATATATTTCAAAAATTAAGAAACTGGGTCTTAATAGGACTATAATCTAATGCTAACTAAAATAAAAGATTCGCGAGGTGATCTGACAATTGCCCATAACCCCGTTGGTCTTCCAATTCACGAGGATAAACATGAATATCCTAATCCTATTTCAACAAATTGCACAAATTTATGTTAAGACCCATTTGAAAACAAAAACAAGTTCAGTCTATTACTATATGTATTGTTACTTGATGAAGGGTGGACATGATGCCGATTGTGATCGGTTGCTCCTACAGTCTCGCACCACCTCTCTCCAGCAGTGTGTGTGAGAGATATATTCTCAGCTTCCTTATTCCACTTGGTACGTATATGGGTGTTGCAACTATATATATTAATATCTTTATATATATTTATATATATTACTTTTAAAAACAACCAAAAAAATACTTTTGCATTTGAAAATTTTGAGTTAAATTTTTTTGTACTTTGTAATGCTTTGGTCTAATTAGTTGAAACTTGTTATTTAAAAAAATTCTTTGGGGCAAAAGAGCAAAACAATGTTTTCTATCACAGGGGAATACCAAGACCTGCTTTCTGTGTTTCTTGAGTTGAACGCACTTGATTTGATCAAACACTATTTGGAGAAAAGTGTGTCAAACGATGGTCTGCTAACCTTTATAGCACTTCAGTTTTTTGCCTCACTACTCTGCCATAATAAGGTAAATCTTTCAATATTAAATGTATATAAGTTTTTAATTACAACATGTTACTATTTCGTTTACTGTTTACGGCCAAAAACACATCAAATTTCACGCGAGTAACGAAAATAAACACGCAATGTGTATAATAAAAACGGTTGCAATAATAAGGATTTGTTGTTTATATCCTTATACCCCAATTATATAAAGAATGGTCGCGGTAAACGCTTTATTAGTTTTTTATTTCCAAGTGTAAATTCTTACTCGCAAGGCGTGCGTCACGTAGATGTTACACGAATTTTTGGCCTGTTGTACAATGTGTATAAGGATCACTCCGGGTGAATATAGGGTGTTCACAGGTTTTGGAAATTTCTCTTGTTTAAGAAAAAAGCATGCTCACAATTGCTTTATCCAAAAAAATATATGTATTTCTAAATAAATACCAAACCTAATCTCTTGTTTTGTTAAAATCTTGTTTTGTTGACTATATCAACCATCATGAGCATGAAAAAATTGTGTCCACCCAAAAATCCACTTTGATTTAGAGCTGTACAAAATCCATATTATATAATTTATTAAAAAGGTATTCATATAAGGGCATCTCTATAAGCATACAACTAATCAAAGCTGCGTTTTAAACAATGAAATATTGTTCCAGATTGCTGCTGAATTTGTTGGGAACAGCGGCGTCCAGCGGTTGTTGTCGGTGATCCGACCCTCCATGGGTGCGAGTGGGGTGTCCATCTGCCTCTACTACCTTGCATACAACCGGGATGCAATGGACAGGATATGCCAACTTCCACATAAGGTTTGTTTATAGTGTGTGATTCATCTGTGTTGGACTAGTGAATTTCCCGACCCCCTGGCTGGATGAGCAATGGGCAAGCCACTCTTCGACACCCTTTGTTCTTGTCCTGTGTTGTTATCACCTAGTGTCGACTGGTGATAAAATTAAAAAAACCATCACCTATTGACGGCCATAATAAAGTGGGATGCCGATAAGGCCGTAGATCCTGCCCTTGTAGGTGCTTCCTGCAGTATTCATGCTGATCAGTTGTTGCCTGTTGGGAAAGCCACTTAATAGGGAGACGTTACCTCGATACAGTGAGTTTAATCCATTTAAAACAGAACATATTTTAAACTTACAATGCAGTTCAATAAATCCAACCAAATGACTGTAACGTCTGTAAGTGTGACATTTACCTTTCTTATATCTAGGATCAATGCTAGTTTATGTCCATATGTGTATTTTTACCTCATGTCAGTTTTGTTGTAGTGTAATAAGGTTTTAGCGAGTCTGCTTTTGCTGTCGAGTCTGTAGACAGGAGTTCGTTTCTTTTATAGTGAGCGTATGCCTACAAGCATTCGTATGGACTTCACATTGCCCCACCATCAGGTTTGACCGCACATCTACGATGGTTTAACCAATTTGTGATCCAGTTTCCAACCACGTCTTCCACTTTCCTCCAGGTTCTACTGAACCTGGTGAAATACACAACATGGCTACTGGAGTGCTCTCATGACTCGGGAAGATGCCACGCTGCTCTTTTCTTCTCCATTTCTTTCCAGTTCCGGGTGATCTTAAAGCTTTTTGACCAGAGGGTGAGAAAAACGACGCTAAAATGTTTCTAAAGCATTTTTTAATCCGCAAACTTTAATTTTTTGGTTTTTCACTTTAGTTCAACACAAGGTTTGGTGACCACGTATGACTTTATGTATATTAAATAATTAATTTGATTATAGACAGGTTTTAATGACTGTTGTTGTTGTTTTTTTTTTTTTTTAAAGGTTTTGTTATAAATGTGTTATTATTTTACAAACAAAATTATATTCTATACTAAGGACAAGATAATAGGGGATAGAAACTTTCTTGATTTGTATTTATAACAATATAATTGAGAAAATTATAGTTAGGGTGAGTAATGGTACAAAAAAAGCATAATACAGTGTCTATAAAATTATAAATAAGATGTGCTTTGCTCCAATATTCGAACGTCAATTTATTTTTGTATGAACTGAAAAGAACCATCAAGCCAAATAGTACTTTGTATAATGAGAATGAGACAATTCTGGATTATATAACTAAGGCAGCGTGGTCCATCAACTTTTAACTTACGAGTCATTTCACTAAAACTTGACAGCTTGCAGGCTTCCAACAAAATAATCAGAAAAAGAACAGCTTAAACCATTGTGCCAACACCGCACTTCCTAGACATTTCACGGCAAGCATTGCTACATTAGCATACAATCCTACATACACTTACTATGAACAAATAATTTACTGGCGAGACGCTATGATTCCAAAAACATTTGTGTGACGTAACAATAAATTCTTACAGTTGTAATAAATTTTTCATGAAAAGTCTTTTAAGCTTGATTTACACAAGTCTTACGACTATCAAAAGATGCTATACTTGTTTTAGATAAAATTATTGACTGTATAAGGTATTGATACAAGAAATTAAAATACAATGTATTACAGAAACGCATTTGTAAGTGTATTATTTCAATAGGTCTTAATAAAAAAAGGATCATTTTACTCCCATATTATTTTCCCAGACATTTTAAAGCCATCAGATAGTTTTGAGATATTTATCTATAAAATATATTATCTAAAATATAAAATATCTTCGATAACCATAGATAATTATTGAGCCATACGTTATTTTAAGATTTTATTTTAAATCCATAAGATAATTTTTTGAGCAAGAAAATATATTAACTATTAGATATTTTTCTACAACCGTATTTATTGAGCCGTGAGCCCGTGAGATATTTTAAGTTATTATTCTTGAACCATAAGATATTCATCCAGTCTTTCTTACTCCAGAATGGTCTCCGCAACCTTCTAAATGTGGTAAGCACGCTTCCCATTATGAGCGGGGATGTGGACCCAGTGGTTTCAGACGAAGAGAATCAGTACACTTATCGACAAGCTGCCCGGACTGCTTGCGCCACTCTTAGAAAGTAAGGATTAGTTGGAATCTTATTTGTATTTCTAAAAGTATTATTACTTTAACCGCAATTTTAGGGTCTGATCAAAAAGCATAAATAATGTTTGAGAAAATTATAATTCTAAACGATTTGATGTCCTATAACAGGCGTTTTTTTAAAACACCCAATTTAAAGAAATTTTTTTAATACCTTTGTCTATTGTCTTTATCTTTTTTTCATTAATGTTTTGGAAGTTGGTTAGAAAATGCTCAATATCTAATAAGCTTACCTGTAGAATTGGAGCAATGCTCACAGCGTTAATGGTTGTTCACACGTACTCAACATTGCACAGATATTTTGAGACACATCTCTTGATCAAGGTTCGATCAGTGAAGCAATTATTACAGGAAGACACATCTCATCTAACCAGCCAATCAAAGGTAAATTTAAACCTTATCCGGTTTCCAAATAACATTAAGTACTAGTGTACTACCATAACCCAAACCTTGTCTGTTGTGTTATAAATATAGCTTTTATTTTAATAAGGTTAATACACAATGCCAGAGGAATATTATTTCGACATACTGAAGTTCTAGTTGCCATACAACTGGTTTAATGATTCCCATATTGCAACAACGTTTCATCGTCAATCACTTCTTTATTAAGGGTAATGATAAACAGAGAAATAGGGATTTATGGTTTAAAATTTACCAGAATAGCACAAAATTCTCTATAAACGTCTTCCCGTAGTTTTAAACTCAATTTTGTGGGGATGGTTTAGTTATTAAATTTCTGTATTCGATATTCATTTGCACGACTATAAAGAATCAATTATTTTCACAATGTTATGTGTCATGTTTCCATACCCATTGTTGGTCTAACAGAAGGAATACTAATATCACTACTTGGTTAAAACAGGTAATTTATGCAATCAAATCTTGTTATTTTGCCACCCTGTGGTAAAGTGGTATAGTAACAAGAGTGGGTTAGTAGAAATGGATAGTTTAACTAATCTGTAGTATATTTGGTAGCAAGAGTGTTATATGACTGTAGCCCAATTATAAACCCCCATTACGATAGGATAGCATATTCATGTTTATCCCCATGAATGGGAAAACCAAGGGGGTTAACACACAGACAATCGTGAGATCACCTCGCGCCCATCGTCGGGTTACCAGAGCTATTGCGGTGTGTTGTGTATGATTTACATGTTCCTTTGTCCGTTATTTGCCTTGCCCAAGGACACAACCGACTAGCTAGCGAGCAGTTTTATATATGCAACTCTTCGGTTGAAAGGCGACGCACTAAACCACCAGACTAATCTGACGGACAAATTCTAGGTGATAGATTGCGATCGCGAAAACGTGCTCGAATATTTGGATTTCCTCCTCGGTTTGGAGCAAAGTTACTCTGCAGTTCCCCCTTCTGTGCTCACCAACTGGCAACCTGTCCAATCCTTCATGAAACTTGATGGAACTCGACTGTTGCTGAAGGTTAATCATAAAAAAATATTTTTCTTCAATGTCAAGCATTTTTGCTTTTATAGTAGTTTTTTAGTTTATTTTATTTTTGCTCCATAAAAACAAGTTTTTGCTCCATAAAAACAATTAAAAGAGAACATACTTTAAGTATACTTAAATATAAATTAATAAAAGCTTCAAATAGAGTAATTTGCTAAATGGGATCCTAACTAGCCTTATGTTAGTAAGTGATGGGAAGGGAGTTCCCATCATCTGTAGATGGGAAGGGAGTTCCTTTTGTCAGGTTATCAAGTTGCATGATTGAATTTATGCTGCTTGTTAGCTCACAGGCACATGGGGCAGTCCGACAAACGGATGTGAGATCAAAGTTTTTAACTCACTGGTTGGTTATGTCCCCCCGTGCACAATACTGTGCCAACATAGCTTGAAACCAGTGGTTTAATTGGTTAAGATTAACAGTAATGTATCTTTTTAAACAATCTCTCAAGTAACCACTCATTGGACATAATGAACCACATGACGACGGTGTTGCGTTTTCCCATCCCTGTAGTAAACAAATGTTTTCCATCCTTACAAATGTAGAGTTCTCCTAGCTTTTACCGTTGTTGTTGAGTTGGTTTGGTGACAGAGATTTTATTCGCAGCTGATAGTTCTCGCGTGTAAGTGGACGAGTTACAGTGGCAAAACTGAAACCCTGCGGTCTGCTCTTGACTGCCTTGCAGTGGTCACACTGTCAACAAAGGCCCAACTTCAGCTGTGCGAGCAGATCAGTCTCCCCGAAGCATACGACCCGGAAACTGGCATCAGGTATGCTAGATCCGTGCCCACTTATTATTATGCTGTTTAGGGTAGGTAGGAAGGATGTGTATCTTTATCCCCATGAATGGGAAAACCTAGGCGGTTAACACACGGGTAATTTTCAGATTACCTCGCGCCCACTGTCGGTTTACTGGAGCTCTTACAGTGTGTTGTGTATGATACAAGCATTCATTAATTTAGTAGAACCCATTATTGCTGGGTTCAGGCAATGTCCTTTAATGTCTTGCCAAATGACACTACCGCTAGCTACCGACCAGTTTCGAACCTTTAACCCTTTGCCTGAAAAGCATCGCACTAACCCATCAAGCTAATCAGTCAGAATTTATGATGTATTGTTGGTTTACTAGGCATGGATGTGTGGGACGATGTATGTATTGGTGCTGGTTTGGGTCTAGGAATCTCCCTAACTCACCCTAACAAGCCCAGGAATTTCATTTTATGCATTTATATTTACTATGGAATTGCGACAAACATGAAGGTTTTGTGCGAGTTTTTCAGTTAAAATATATTTCCGCATTGTGCGAGTGTCTGAACCATATCATCCCCAGCATACTGCTGAATGTGGCAGAAGGTGAAACTTACACCGGGGTGGAACCAGAAGCACAGAAGTCTGCACTTGCTGTTCTAGTCAACTGCGTCTGTGGACCTCTCTATAAAGTAAGACTCGCTGACTAGGGATGCACAAACTAGAATATCTTGGTATTCTAGAATAGTTATTTCGAATCCAGAATATCGAATCCTATTCTATATTTAAAAGCAAACTCCAGTTAAAGTGGCAAGATCGTCAAAAATTCCTGCTTCAGCTGACTACCTTTATGGCCAATGTGATTACATACTTATAATCATAGGCGGCGACTTCAGTAAAATGTTACCGTTGCGCGAAATTGTATGACGTCTCAATCGGCCCTAAGGCCGGGTTCACACCAAAACGACAAAAACGTTTTTGTCGTGTCGGACCGACGTTTTTCAAATAGAACGCATTGTCTCTTATGCGCCGATTCACACCAGTCCGATTTTGACGCAAACGACACGTTTTCTGTCGTACGACAAAAAAACATGTTTTTCAGGAATAGAGCATGCGCTATTTTCTTACGACATGTTTTTTTGTCGCACGAGTTTAATATCGTGAAATATCAGCATATACAATTGTTTTAGTGCTAATATGCAGTACATATACTATTACTATGGATATAAATGTGTTTTAAAGTAAATACAATAGTTTTAATAATATTAGAGAGTTTAGGTTGAAGTGAATATGGACTAAAGTGCATAGAAATTAGTCCAAGACAGATATATTTAGTTTAAAATCAGAAACTTAGTATGTTGTGATTAAAAAGCTTAACAAATAATGCATAACACTTGTTCAACATCTCAGGTAAGCCTGTTGTGTAGCCTAAACTGAACAAAACCAGTACCGGTACTTAAACTTACATAAATTTCCCCGATAGGCGATAGGTACTGGTAAATATATATTTAGCCTGTGAAATTATGGTGGATCCAAGCAAACTTCAACTACTAATTCAAGAATTGAATGTTAAGTTGGCAAAATATAAGCCTAATATCTCCAGTTCTGCATACCGGTATATGAATTGAGTTATACCAGAGTTAACTTGGAATATTATTTGTCAAGTTTTGAATGAGACTGGTAAGTGTGTAAAGTGTTGCATTTATAAATAGATTATGTTCTATATATGATTCTACTTTTTGTTTTATTGCATTGAATGGTAAAATGAAGTTTTGCATCCAAGCAATTATTAGATTACCATTACCACAGGCCGTGAGTTCTCTAGCATTGATAATTGCATTACCATAGTGAAACAAATATAATCAATCCTATAATCCTGTACACTTATTTTTTGGTCTTGTGGATTATATTATAGTTGAATAACACCGGTATACATTTGTGTTTACAGCATGACTGGACCAGTTCCAGTAATTCAAGTTCATCATCTTACAACACTGATACAGATATGGAAATATTTTGCAATGAAACAGTCTGATAGAATATCAATTTTACTTCTGCAAATTACTG
>CH002331.1:413768-425011 GCA_000149265.1 Ciona savignyi
TTGAAACTTGTGTGGGTTGAAACTTGTGTGGGTTGAAACTTGTGTGGGTTGAAACTCGTGTGGGTTGAAACTTGTGTGGGTTGAAACTTGTGTGGATTGAAACTTGTGTGGGTTGAAATTTGTGTGGGTTGAAACTTGTGTGGGTTGAAACTTGTGTGGGTTGAAACTCGTGTGGGTTGAAACTCGTGTGGGTTGAAACTTGTGTGGGTTGAAACTCGTGTGGGTTGAAACTTGTGTGGGTTGAAACTAGTGTGGGTTGAAACTCGTGTGGGTTGAAACTTGTGTGGGTTAAAACTAGTGTGGGTTGAAACTCGTGTGGGTTGAAACTTGTGTGGGTTAAAACTTGTGTGGGTTGAAACTTGTGTGGGTTGAAAATTGTGTGGGTTAAAATTTGTGTGGGTTGAAAGTTTTGTGGGTTGAAACTCGTGTGGGTTGAAACTTGTGTGGGTTAAAACTAGTGTGGGTTGAAACTTGTGTGGGTTGAAAATTGTGTGGGTTAAAATTTGTGTGGGTTGAAAGTTTTGTGGGTTGAAACTTTTGTGGGTTAAAACTTTTGTAGGTTGAAACTTGTGTGGGTTTAAACTTGTGTGGGTTTAAACTTTTAAGATTATGAGTCATAAAACAGACTTGTGTATTCATACGGTTTACCTAGCAAGTTTATCATGCAGTTCAGGTGAAGCTTGTATCTTCTCCACATCTTCAATATCATCCAATTGGTCGGAGACTGTAATCCCAGCCATGAACATCACCCACACAACGTTCGTTTGCCGGAACACAATGGAAATGGCACTGACTAAGCCAGCTGTTTTGTGGTGGTCATGAATGCATGCCAAGTAAGCCAACAACACAAACGTGGTTGATCCAGGGTCCGTATAGTAAAGAAATGAGTAAAAATAAAGCAACGGAAACAAACCGATCGACAGTGAACACCACTGAAGAGTGTCGTCCGATTTTTTAATCGGTTTCGCCTGCAATTAAATCAGTATTGAATTGTTAACTAGGTATAGTATGGGTCCAGGATAATATACATAAATATGTATATATAAATAAAAAAATAGATATATTATTTCACAAAGTAAGCCTCTGTCACAGTAGGATATAAGAATATGATTCTATTGGCTTTAAAATATGCGTTCAATTGGCCTTAACAGCATTTATTGCCTACTATTTTCTACAACCAAGAATAAGCTTCACAGGTAGTTTCACGGAACACTGTACTCATACTGTTCAGATATAATTAAATTATTGACTGCAGATTTAATCAAATTATGGCGGTGGTGTGAGGTTACAAATACACGTACAGGCAAGATGCAAAACAGCAATGCTTTTAATATCGAATCAATAAATTTCATCTGGCTCCTATTTCTGTTTTTGTAGATACTTTACTACAAGTTTACTGAATGTATTATCAAAATTTATATAGAGTAGCAAATTTAGAGTCATACTATTGAGGGTCTAGGAAAACAAACTTTTCCTTTAACTATTTGGGGGCATTCTTTTTTCTACTAGGTAACTACAGTGGAACCCCGTTCACGACCACCTAGATAACACGACCACCTCATTATCAGGACCACTTCAGTGCGGTTCCAAATAATTGGTAATGCATTGCAGTCTGTTTCAATAACGTGACCACCCCGGTTTCCAGACCAGGACCGCCATATTTTGGTCCAAAACTTTAAAACGCCATATTTTGGTCCAAAACTTTTAAATTTCCGCTTAAGTGACCAGTGACCATACGTGCTAAATAATTTGCCTTTGTCAGCAAAATAATAAGGTTAAATTTCTTTTATGATCAAAATAATAAGATTAATTGAGCGCGTACACACACGAAAAAAATTTGGCGAACAGAACTAAATCTTATAAGATAAACTTCAGTACTAACTGTTGTTTAAATTAATTCTGCAATATCTGATAAAAAATAACGGCATTTGGTAAAAATTTAGTAAAAAGGGAGACGTTTTGACTACTTAATGACGGTCCCATAGGTGGTCAGGTAAGCGGGGTTCCACTGTATCTGGTTATCTTATCACTATCCTATATAAAGATTTTAACTCTCTTTAATTAAAAGTTAAAGAATTTATGATTGAAACAATGAAAGTAACAATTGAAACATTTAATAAATAATAAATAGATCTGCAGCGATATATATATATATCGATGATCGCAAACAATACTAATAATTGAGTATCGCGACTATCGTACTACAGACGCGTTATTTTATTAGGGAAACTTTGCATAAAAATGCGTCTTTGATTATCCTAAAATGGTGTTTATGCACAAACAACCACATTGTTATGAAGAACACCCATAGGCCTACTAAAGTTGTAATATCATGTACCGTACCATATTAGACACTTAATTTATGCACAGTGTACTAAACTATTTTATCGGCTCTTACTTTTTCATCCTCCACTTTTGGTTTGACATTCTCCCTTCTCAACCTTTTCAGGATCAAGTATGAGATGAGGAGATTCACGAGGTTGAACATGATGTTGATGAATCGAAGACTCCACACTGTACACAAGCTCTTCCCACCGAACCATGACAGAGGAGCCAGGATCAGCACCGAAATGAAATACATTCCAGGCAAAGTGGTGATCTTGGGGTCCCACTGTTGATAGGGATGATCATGTTTAGTCAAATGGGGAAAAGACACAGCTGTAAAATAATCTTAAAAGTGCAATTGTCAGGTTACCATTTTGTCAACCGTGGGGTTACCGGAGCTGTTGTAGTGTGTTTTACATAAATTGGTTCTTGAAACTGTTCTATTTTACCCTATTAATTTTATGTGTTTCCCTAAACAACTTGCCAAGGACACAACCAACCGATTGCCGTATCTTTTTGCTAGTTAATATTTTTATAGATAGCACCCTCTGAAAGTGTTTTGCCGACTAACAAGGATGATGATTTCCCAAAGTTGGTACGGCTGAAAGCAACTTGTTATAAGTCAGCTGTGCAGCTTTGTAACAGTTGAGCAGAGATTTATTAAACAAAAGTGTGGTTTGTGCATTACCATAAGTGTTTTTAAATATTCCTGATGGATAAAAGAGATACCACCTCAATTTTTTTAGACAAACAATAACTGAAAGCCCTCTTCATAAGGTCGGTTTGCTTTGTTTAAGCCTTGTCGGTGCTTTTACCAGTAGATTCATCCTAGCCACATTTCCTGAATGCTCTTTGTACTCTTACAAAAAATTACGTATTTAAATATCAGACAAAAAACAAACCCGAACTCCCAACCTACCCACCTCGGAAAAATGTCCATTGCAAAACTTCTGTGCTTGAGGTATGTGGAATATCTCATCGATGAATGGTGTCGGTTGAGCTTGATAAATCACTTGAAAAAGAACACAGGACACAGCAAGATAGATCCCAGTCTTAGACAACATACTTGGCGATATGCTAGCCATGATATAACACTGACTCTAGTTAAACCTAACAGTACGTGTTCTATGTTGGAAAAGTTGGTTTGTAACAGCTTACTTTAAAATAATGACAGTCGCATTACCGCAGCTATTGCAGTGTGTTAAATGGGGCAATACTAAATACAGATTTTTATAAATGTGTCAATACTTATACCGATTTTATAAGTGTACCGGTATTTTAAATGGGTAAAGTCCAGTATGTAAAGTACGGCAGCAGCACACTCAAGCTTTTTTTCCCTGCGTCTTTGCACACTTGTGTAATTTCACACATGCTCGTGAGCTGGCAGTATAAACATCGTATAATTTTCAACAAACCTGTAAACATACCTCTGGACCTCTGGTAATTTACTTTCAGTATGTTTTTTGTTACGTAAATAGATATGTTAGCTGATGGACACGATAGATTTAGAATAGAATAATACGTTTGTTTAAGATTTTTACAAAATAGTAATAAAAAGAAGATTTTGTGCACACTTAAAGTGTGCACTCTTGGACGTTTGCACACTGCACACTTAAATATTTGGCGTGTGCACACTCGAGATCTCGGCAAAAATTGACGTACTTTCCATACGGGGGTAAAGTAAAGTATGTTTAATTATTTTGGTTTTAGCCGCACTACCACCATCAGTCCATCACCATTTCGATTGTTTATAATACCAAATGATGGACTCGTCACTAAGAGAGCTTGTACTTGTGTATGTCATGTCTGGAAAAGAATTTTCATGGGGCAACGCTAAAAGGAGGGAAAGCGGGAAGGAGGGAAACTGCTCACCAAAACTATCAAAATTAATTTTGGCCCTTTCCTAAACACTAATCTCAGCACAAAAACTAACCTTAACTCTAACCCAAACAAACTCTAATTCCCTAATCTTTATTTTAGTGTGCAGTTTCCCTACTTCCCGCTATCCCTCTTTTTAGTTTTCCCCTATTCATGTTTATTTCCATGTGTGGGACAACGCTCGACATATAAACACGTGAGTACTCGTCATACTACCTTTGACTCATCTTCTGACGTAAACCAAAACAAATAATGTTGTCCACGGACACCTTGCGGATTCGTTTAATTAATTCGGGGTTTATAAGTTTAGTTCTGTGTTTTTTTATTTCTATTTGCAAAAGGCACCATTAATAATGTTACTTTAAAGTGGTCTCGAGTTAGGCGGTTCCGTGTCGCACAAACACAGTGGATTAATAATGGGTTCGCCATCGCATGTCCGACCGATCAGTCTGGCGGTTTAGTGCGAAGCCTTTCAACCGAAAGGTTGCAGGTTTGAAACTGGTCGCTAGCTAGTCGGTTCTGTCTTTGGGCAAGGCACTTAACGGACATTCCCTAAACCTAGCGGATTAATTGGTTCTACCAAATTGAAGGAACGTGTGTACCATACACAACACACTGCAATAGCTCCAGTAACCCGACGGTGGGCGCAAAGTGATCTGACGATTGCCGTGTCAAACCCCTTAGTTTTTCCATTTACGGGAATTAACATGAATATCCTATCCTATGAACCAAATGGATTAAAACTATAGATCACGAAAATAGCTCTGGCAACCGGAAGAACAGCACGAGGTAATCTAACAATAACGCCCTAATAACGCCTTATCGGTGTCCCATTCACGGGTATAAACATAAATATCCTACCCTATCCCATAGTAAATGAAAAAAACAAAATAAGAAGGCCTAAATGCTACTCGTGACAGCAAAACCTTTCTTTTATTTATATTTTAGTAACACATCCTGTTTCCAATATATTAGACCTACACTGACTGTTTTATGCTTCTATCGTTTTAAGTTATTGCCAATGTATTTCTACGCATAGAAATATATACAAATTTTTTATCATACAAGCAATCGCGTTAACGAACGGTTAATTTGTTTGTACTCATCGTCAGATATTTGGTTTTATAGTATGTTGTAGCATATAGTCCATGAATGAGATGTTGCTATACTCTTTTAATTTAACCCAGTAATCAACTGGATTTCAGGTGACTTTCGCTATAAGTGCTGAATTACGACGACGCTTTGATTTACGCGTTTTACATCATTTGTTACTCTTGGATGCTTTGCGATTGGGTGGTTTTTAATCCTTTTTAAGATTGCAACGCACTATAGATTAGTTGGAAAAGTTATGATTCGAATAATGACATCCCAAGCTATATCAAGTATACAACAACTGACTAGTGCTGATGCTATACTACTACGCTTCAGTTCTTATTTAATGTATGTGTAAGTGTCGCGTTTGTAAAAGGGCTTCAATAACGAAACATTTTCTTTTTAATTTCACCCTGTAATTAAACTGAGCTTACTACAATCTACTTAAGTAACCGACTAAACTATCCAACCTTTCAGCATGGACATGATCACCATTTCAGCATGGACATGATCATTAATAATCCATGAAGAATTATATACCTTTATATCGGTCATGTCAAAAGAACCCGTATTTAAAAAAACTAATTAATTAAATCAGCACCGCGTTACTAAAAGCCGTTACGTACAGTATATGCAGATCACCAAATAATTAATCGCTCGGGGCAGCATAGGTTCGTCACAAGGATAATTGAAACAGTTGGTTACCAGACGGGCACATATCGATCGTGACGTATGGTAACCGAGGTCAATCAGAGGGCATCCGCTAATGGACTTCCTTCGGCCGTTAAGCTACTGTTTTTATGCTTTGTAAAACGCTCTTATCATTAGCAACTGCTTTTAGTTTAATCGAATGTTGTGCTTTTTATCTAAGTGGTCTATAAAGACTTCTTCCCTTTATCGAATAGTGCTTTTATCGATACGCTATTTACAGTATTTAAATGTTTTTACGTGTTGAACATTGATAGAGAATATGTAACCAAAAATGTAGTCACTTATGAATCCTGCTATTCAACCAGTCGAACACGGTTTTTTGAATCAATTATATTTGACACCACTATAGCCCTGTTACACAAACCTAACATTTGTAAAAAAAAGTTACATTTAAACAAATTTATTTTGAAAGTGTTAATTCGATGGGTGTGCCAGTTTGAGGAAGAATTCAGTTTGAAACGAAGTTTCGTCGTTGCCAAGCATAGGCTACCCGTATTTCGTTGTCAATTTTAAGAAATCACTTCTTTTTTGCTTTAAACTGACTAAGTCAACATGGTGAAAGAAGGACGACTTGTTTACAAACACATTATAACACAACAATCCAATACCATTACGACGTATACAATTACTCGTACTGCACCGACATCGACAAGGCAAATGCAATATTATCATCAGTTAGTTATCTGTCTAATCAATAGTGGCCACTCAAGTCTCACAAGCTGGTCCATTGAATGCATGCTTATGTGTATTACAAATAGCCTATTTTCTAAACTTTCAATAAGCTGTTCTCTTAGACAGAGCCCACATACAGTATAATTCGATTGACGATGTATCCTTCTCTATATTCTGTATTGATCAACTAAGCGCCTCATGAGACCTTTCACATTTTCCAATCAAATGACTTCGATACCAATCGTGGTGTTCGATTGTTTCTCATTGGCAAAACTTCGATTGACATTTCAAAGTAGGCCTATCACCAACGACGAAAACAACAAGGTACGTTTTTAATCAATTAACTCATCCCTGTATGTGTACAGTACATATACGGGTATAAACATTAGATTTATCGTTAAGTGGTGGCCAAAAAAATATGTATATGTTAGTATATTATTTTAATACTATTGGTGTTCCATTTTTATTTAGGCCTATTATGGTTGCTCTAAATATTGCACAAATTCATACCTTACTGCTTGAAGGTAGAAGAGGATATTGTGTGTAGTACATATTACGGCATGTACAGAAAACAGAAATTTATTTTCTTTTAAATGGCCCAAGTTTCTAACCTGCGACGGGATGGTCACGAAGATTGTCTTTTTTGTAAGTGCGGTATATCAATAAGTCGCGTTAACCACTTAACCACACAACGTTTTGTTGTGTATATCAGTGCTACGCAACCAGTGTTCCGCGGCACACTACTGTGCCACAAGACAATACTAGTTTAAAATGACATTAGTTTTGCAAAATTAAATATTACGGTTATCAGACGCTTATATAATATCAAATGTATATATAGCTGTCAGAAGACGCCAAATTGTATAATTTTAAATGTACCGTCAAATGTATTAAGTTTCTGAATGTTTCTCTAGTTAAAAACGGTTGCGAAGCACTGGTGTATACCACAAATAGCAGTCATTACATTGTAATATGGTAGGTAAATAAATCAGCGTCACAATTGCAGAAGTTTGTATGTAAGATTAGGACGACGGGCTTCGTATAGATTCCCCATTTCGCTTCTCATAGTTGACCTTCCAGTTTGCACCTATGCTTGTTTGTAACTTCTGGTCAAGCAAGCCATGTCCGTTGGTCACTTCGCCGTGGCACATGCGCAGTAGCGCGAATGCTCTACGGACCACGTGGTCGACCTCCGGGGTGTTGTTTGGGGAAACCACCGGTACCATGTTGTGCAAAAATGACTTGAATGGTCCCGGTATAGACATTACGTTGAATATAAATCCGTTGATAATAAACCTAGCAAAACAAAAATGTTAAACATATTCTTCTTATAATTAGCCTGTATAATTGGAGTTTATCGTTATCGTCAGATTTTTCCATACGTTTGTGTTAAAATGCGACTGTGGTATAAACTGAATATTTTTTTATTTGTAGATTATCCTGTAGTATGGGATCTTTTGAATACCGTACTTTTTAAGAAGTAAAATGCAAAGAAAAGTAACTAAACTTTATGGATTTTTGATCTAATTAAAGCCATTTTTCCCTATTTTGAAACAAATTCCTAAAATTTGGGTAAACTTACAGATCTAAGCTTAATTTTTGGTTTCTGAAGAAATTTTAAACTTTTTATAAGCGAACAGGTGACGGTCTTTTTAACCAAACTGAATTACAGAGATATGGAAATATTGACAGAAGGCCCCTGCATCGAAAACTTTCTCTTTTATCTCTTTGTTTGAAATAAATATTCTTCATAATTAAAAACCTGTCGGTGAATATAACCACGCCACGATTCAACAACGACTTTCGGCGATCGCCCAAGAAAACACTTGAAAGAAGTGGATGGCTCGGACTTGGTAAGTGCACTTGAAACCGAGGCGATACTATTATGTCCAGTATTGGCAACTCGTGGGAATTCGTCATTTAAACTTTGTTTCGAGGATTAAGCTTTGTACTTTTCCTTTCAACAATATTTTTCCACTGAAATGCCCTTGTATGGTGATGATTAACCGGTTAACTTTCAGGTAATGGGAACAAGTTTGTGTATTTAGCTTTGCCTTATATATGCGCATATTTTAATAATAAAGTAGGAATATATATTTATATACGCAGTGCTGGCCTAAAACATTTAGTTCTGGCCTAAAGATAGAAAAACAACAAACTTTGCACAAAACTATTATTTTTTATCTGAATTAACACCTGATAATAAGACGTTTAAGGTAGGCTACATACAAAACGCACTTACACGTATATAACCTAACCTCAGCTAGCAACACGGGAATATTTTAGTTTTACAAAGACTGGTAAATTTCAATATGCATGAATTCCTCCTATATATAAAAACTATGATGGTAATTTGAACAATCAACAACAGTTAAGTGTCATAGAAAAGATAATTAGATCATTAACCGCCAATTCAGACCATAAACTTGCTTTTGGTGGATCGATTAAATATTTCCAGGCAACAAACAGCTGTTACATGGACATATTATAGGTATTTTACAAGGTAATCCGAATATAAGGTATCTAGTTTCTAAAGGTTCACACGTACTGGCCTCTTTTAAATTTGCGGATAAATTGGGGTTAATTTAGAATTGCATAACGGTCCTTGCTGAATTGTTTATAATAAATCTATCGTAAAGGATATTAAAACAACAAACTTTAATAAATACAAATATTTTAACAGAGCTTCCATTGTTAAAAAATGGTCTGCTGTTTCGTGTATAACTGTATAACGTTAGACCAGGGGAAGGTAACCTGTAGATCCATAGCATGCGGCTCTTACATCATCTCTTATTAATTTTATTGCTACTGTAGCAAGTACTTAAGTTTCATACCGATGCATAAGCGAAACAAACATAATACACTTGCGTCTTAATTTCACACAATTTTGTTTTCCTATTATTGCGAAAATATTTTTAGTTTTCCGCTTCCCAGTGATTTTTATTTTGTAGAATAAAAGGTTGCCGAACCTTATGTTAGATGAACCACAAGAAGCTATAGGTTATGTTGGTGGGCACTTTACCACGTTGAATAAAACCAACATATTGTGTCAACTTCGTTTTCACCAAGAACATATCTTAAAACTGCGTTTATTTAAATAGCAGACTTTAAAAGCCAAGTGTTTCGTCTACCAGGAACTAATAGAAGGTTATCAAAATAGACTCTTTATACATAATGGCTATATAGGTTTGTCTACGCGACGTGTCTCACGTCAAATGGGTTGACACATGGGTAATCGCCAGATCACCTCGCAACCATCGTTGGGTTACCGGAGCTATTGCAGTGCGTGGGGTATGACACGTTCCTTCAATTTGGTAGACCCAATTAATCCGCTGGGTTCATGCAATGTCCGTTAAGTGACTAATCTGAGACTTTGAGCGTAATAAAACGAGACTTGAGCGTTAAATGGGACCAAGCAGGCCCTAAATATCGTACCTTCTTTTGCGTCATTTTGTAAACAAAAACAACAAGTTTTTATGCATTTTAAAATTTATTAAACATCCGTTTATTGATCTCCATGTATCGGCTGTAACCATTTACCACGCTCGTGTGGTGGTTCTGTAGTTGTAGATGGTTCCTCCGTTCCTGCTGCCGGATCGGCTACCGGTTCGGGTGCCGGATTGACTTCTGGATCGACTGCCGGATCGGCTACGCGTTCGGTTGCCGGATTGACTTCTGTTTCGGCTACCGGATCGACTGCGAGATCGGCTTCTGGATTTGCTCTTCTTTTTATCATCATCAGAATCAGAGTCAGAGTCAGAGTCGCACGATGAATCGCTATCCCCGGATGTATCCGATCCGCTCCTTGTTCTCTGGCGCCCTCTTCTGCACTTCTTCTTACCCCCACTAGTGGTGGTTGGGGTTTGAATGGGAGGAAGAGTGGTTTGAGGGGGGATGGGACGCGTTCTCACTGGTTCGTCGCAATCTATGGTAATGAAGTTTCAAATAAACATTTGTGACGGTTTACGGATATTTGTACTATGTCCCATTTGAAGACATATATTCATATATTGAAAACTAAACACTGTAATTATTATGCTGAAAATTGTTAAGTCAAAAAATTCTTTAACTATTTTGGGGATGCACTGTGGTGACCAGTCTATATCGTTTTGCTTTTGTTGGATCGATTGAATATTTTACAGATAACAAACAGCGTATCTGTTACACGGGCGTATAACCACGATTTTTGACAGCTTAATCCGAACACAAAGGTCGTATGACCGATACCCGCCTCCAACCAACCGGTTGGTATTCACAGGGTCTTGCCTGAACCCGGTCGTTATATTGGTTGAACAAAAACTCTAGCAAATTAAAACTGAAAATATTTCATTTGATATATTCAACACAATTGGGTCAGTAACTCGACTGAGGACGATAATAGTGTTATAATCATTTGTCGCCAGCACAGAGATACATATTAACAAATATCCTAATAAAATATAATTTTAAGATCTTCTTAATGACAATAGATTACCAATCTATACTTAGATCGGGTTTAAGCAATTATTTTGCTAAAAAATTAGACAATGTTTTAACGAACCTTCGGTTTCAGTGAAAGGATGGCA
>CH002331.1:451252-468228 GCA_000149265.1 Ciona savignyi
CAGCCTACGAAAAATAACAGTAATGCATAACTAAAGCTTTAACTTTAAAAAACATACACTTAATTTTGCTATTATAGAAAAAAGAGCAAACTTTAGCCAAAACCATATTTAACAAATCAATAACCCGGTTTATTAATCCCATGCTGGCTAAATTAGAATGTCGGTAAATAGACTGAATTAAGGAATCCCAAAGGGTTGCAGGACAAATGAAAGTCTGGCTTAATTAAATCCTCCACATTATTAACACAGCCGTGAAAAGAGCTTGTACGGCCAAATTAAGAGAAAGATATTGATTTTATTCCTGCAATTCTCCAGTGGGTCGCATGACCTAATGAAGTGGTTGAACATTCAATTTGACCAGGTTTTTTCACATTTTAAACTGATAAGAATGGACAGGATTATCTTATGGTTTGAGGCCAACCGTTAAAACAAATGTCAAAGCAATTTACTACATGTCCCAGTCATGGATGTAATTTTTTCTTGACTTAGGATGCTTCCTGTTACATGTTAATATACAATTTTAAAATTTAAACTCTTTTTAATTGTGCGGTACATGTTAATATTAACATTATAATAAGCAACAATATTTAATTTTATTGATCAAATCTCCACTGAATATGCTGTTAAAATGTAGCAAGCTTATTAAAACGTGTTTTTAAAAAAGAGTTTTACCATGTTAACACAAAAATTATATTTACTTTGTTAAAGTATTTTATTACTTTGCTAAAATGTATGATTTCCAACCGTGAATATGTGTTACGCACCGCTGCCATCTATAACCATAACAAATAACCGCACAATATTACCAAATTAACATTTTGTACCAACAAATTCAATACCGGTATGTAATTTTAATATGCTGTTTTTTGTTTTTTATTTCAGTTAATAGTACCGGTGTAGTGACCATTTTTTATTAAGGTGATGTTCATGTTATAAAAATAACAGCTAGGTATTCTGGAGTAAATTTCAATATAAAACAAACCTTTAGAAATGTTTTTCTCCCCGGTGATTCTGAGTTTTCTGGCTTCCTCAGTTGAAGAGTGAACGGTTCATTGACAGATTTTAACAAAGCATTAAAATCGACATTTTTGTTAAAAACCGGAGACTTGATTTCGAAGTGTTCGTTGAAAAATGCCCTCGGCAATTTCGACTTTGAAGCATAGACTATTTTAGCAGCTTGATCATGTGCCATCACTCGAAGAAAGGCAACTCCTACTTGCAGTAGTGCCATGTTTTGATTGACTACGATGTGGAAGGGAAAGGCACGGGAAAATGTATATACCCCAATGCAATTTTTCACTGAACAGACTTTTTCTTTTGCCATGCATTTTTTTGAGTGGCTTGACGACTTGAGCAGTTTTTTAGTCTTGCAAGTTAACCGAGGAGGTTTATTTTCATGGTGACAGATTTTGTTTTCTTTCAGGAGTGTGTGTTCATGTTTAACAATATCTGGAGGCCTATTTTTGACACCTCGGCTGTTCATGAAAGGGCATTTTGCGCCATTGTTTTGAAATGCGGCCACACTTTTAATGTTAGTTGGACATTCTTCAATATTCTCATACAGCATTCTAATTCAGTTTGTAATTTTTTAAATTTTCTGCAAAGAAGAATAAACAAGGAAAAATTATATTTTTTAATGAAAGTGGCATATAACCACCCAAAATAACAAAAAAAATCTTTGGTTAATAATGGTAGGCAAATTCTCACAATGTCTAATTTTAATTGCATTTTGAATTGATTTTAGTAACACTACAATAATAGATAAATTTGAAATGAAAATATCAATAATGAAAAAAATTTAAACCAACTGCTTTTCATAAATATACTACCGTTTTAATTCATAGGCATATGTAAACAGTATAAGGCAAGCAGTATAATTACTAACAATAAAAAAGTCCATTCTAAATGTATTACAATCTTAAATTATTATTGCAGCATGAAATTACTACTGATTATTACATTTCCATCACCAAATAACAATCATTTAAGCCTGCGTTTCGATACAAATATTTATTGAAACAAAGATTTTACATGAAACCTCACGTAACTGTTTGTTGTGACATTTCTGAAGGCACCTTACAACTTCATGCAAGGGAATTGAAACCCACGAACATTATTCGGTCAGCAATATAATACATTCATAAATACAATGTACCAGGCTCTGTGTAGGCTATGCACGCTTCATCTATTAGTATAGATACCATGAACAATCAACCATTTACAGCTGATGATACATAGTAAACAATACATGTATTAGTAAAGATACCGGTACTAGGAACAATTACCCATCTATGGCTGACAATATATGCTAAATATAATTATTTAATAATTGGAATTAATTTAATTAGTAGAATGCCTAAATATAACCATGGGAAGCAGAATCAAAGTATTCCAATTGCACTGAAAAAAACAAAAAGCCAAATATCACACTTATTTGATATTTTATAACCCATACAAAAATGGAGGTTGACCTGAATTACAAGGGGAAGGGAGAACTACCTAGGGGTCTGAATATAACTGAGGGAAAGACGACATCCAGACACCAAAAAAATAATAGAAATAATGATTATCACACTAGCACCAACAAACTAATCTGTTTAAACACATAATTGTACAAGCTAGTACCAGAATTTAATTGCCTGTCAGTAAATCAAATTGATAAATTTCGAAACCAAAATTATTTCCCGAGTAATGATTTTAATAAAATTTCTGCTTCCGCCTTCGCCTCTTCATCTTCTGCGTTAAGCACCGGGTAGTGGATCGTTCTGTCCAGGAACAGCATTGCTCGCTTGTGGTCGTTCATTTTCATGTAGGTTTTGCCGAGCAGGAGTAAGTTGACGCTGTAGAAGTTTGGGTCCACCCTCTCCGCTTGCATGAAGTATTCCGCCGCTTCTTTGTACGTGGCAGAGGGAGGGGTTCCGAAGATCACAGCCGCCATTTTATGCTGCCACCATGGCATGTCTGCGAATACGAAGCACCACATACCCAGACAGTGTAAGGTTGTTGCGTCGCTTGGGTTCAACTCAATTGCCCGTTCCAAGTGATCTCTGATTATAAAAGCATTCGAAATTTTTACTTTAGTACCTTCGTAATCACCCACGTCACCAATCGTAATAGCGAACCACTTATGGGCAGCAAAGTTAGTCTCATCAGCCTCCAAAGCCAATTTGGAGGAGTTAAAAGCCTCATAGATTAATGCTTTTTTCTCTTCACTTGAAACAGCATCACCTTTCAACGCAAGGTCTCTCCCAGCTCTTGCTAAACGCCAGAGAATGTCGGAATTTTTTGAATCACTGTGTGTTTTCAGGTAATCATAAAGTTCACGATACTGCCCTCCTGAGTTATACAGTTTATCCGATTCTTCTATTACAAGTTGATCATTGGATTTTGAATTCTTAGCTAAAGCAATCGATTTCTTCACGTACAAACATAACGCAAAGGCAGATGTTGTCGATACAGTAAAGGAAAGTATTCGTGGTAGTAATAAACTGTGTTTATTATTCAAAGATCTGTTTATAACAACTGAAGTAGATCGCCTGGTAATTGTCCTCACTATTTTCCACAATGAAGACATTTTGTTTAAAAAAACGTTAACTTTTTAATATTACATGGACGTAAAGAGAAAACAACAACACTGTACAAAATATTTAATACGATTAGCAATTTAACCCTAGTAGCGGGAGTATGGCTTATGGAAGTACGGCAATTAAAATATACAAAATAAAATCACAATCACTACCATACAAGGTTTTTTTTAATTAAAAAATAATATTTTATTATATATATTTTTTCAACACTGACTAACCAAGTGTGAAATCAGAAAAAAATTTAAAAAATTATGCAAAAAGTTGGTGTTTCGTCATATATTTCCAAATTTTACCAAAGCTACTTGTTTTAAAGTTCTTATGAATAACTAATCATGCGTAACAAAACAGTGCGCGTAATGCAAAATGCTTTGTTTGTGAACGCGGTCGGATGTCAATACCTACATTTAAAAAAAAACCTTTCCATAAAATATGGTTCACTTACTTTCACAAGTTAGCATTGCAATGGTCTCAGTGGGAGACATGCTGGAAGCACTGGTAGATCCAAAAAAGTTTCTCCGCTGTTTAATTGCGGAGATGGTACTACTTACGTCTTAATAGGTACATGTTTTTTTATGACCCGGTGGCCGGTGATAGCAGAGAGCATCTAAACAATATACTCTGCCACAAACAATTTTAATTGAATCTATCCTAAAGTTAACCCCACCATGTTTTAACCCGATGGTGCAAGGAAATTTTAAACCTTGGACGGAACTGCAATAAACATAACTAAAAACCAAAGTCAAAGAATCAAGGTACTTCGATAATCAAAATTACATTGACACGGAACAGTCCTACCACGAGCAAAGAGTGGACAAAAATGCGACAAGGCAAAGCGACTGTGGCCAAATCACATCAACAGCAAAAAAAGACCTCAGTGCCCGAGTGACACAAATAGCAATCTTGGTTAGTTGTTCGTGGAGTCGATTGCAAGCCGTCCTGGGAATTCACACTAATGACTTACTCGAGTTGCAACAACCGCCCAATTCGGTCGATTCATAAAAAGACGTCGTATTTTTAAGCCAAATGTGGAGAATTAACAAACATTTATGAGGCTTTTATCATTTTTCCACATAAAAAGTAAGTGTCGTCTGATACCTGGCTTATTTATTAATAGGTTATGCAGTAGGCCATTCATAATCTTTGATAAGTAATGCTTAATAGTAGCAAGGTGTAAAAGCGAATATTAAGATTAAGGGTGTGTAACCTACTACAAACAAATGAAGTGCACTCTACCAAATCAAATTACTCATTAAACGCATGGCAAATATTAACTTTGCTTGCTTGGTCCACAGCCTGCAATGGCGAAACATGCTCTATCTATGCCTAAGCCCAGCTCCTGTTGACTTTAACCGATAGGTCGTGGAATATCAGCTAGACAAATATTGTGTTCTAAAGTCAGGGCTAGATGGGTCATAAAATAGTTTGCATTTCTCACCAAAGCTTAACTGATTAGGTTATTAATATTGAGTTTTTTCTCGACACCTTGTCTGCATAGACCGCCCGTATTGATAGATAGGCGTCATTCAGGGTTCCCCCTAAGTTATGTTTGCAAATCATGCGAAAAGTTTATATAGCCGAATCACTGACATAGCTTCATTCATTTGTGTATTAGGTTTCACCTGGTATGGTTTGTTGTAAAAAGGTTTGTCGCATGCATAGAGTTTAGGCCTGGTGTGATTTAAAAAATCGCAGTGCACGTAGTAAAAATATACATAAGCGAATGAAAGAATTTTAACAACCAAACATGTCAACGTTGTATTTATAGGAAATACCACACAACTGACAAAATACAATTAATTTAAACACAGTTATTTGGATTTTCGTATTATCTACTACTAACTTAATAGGTCTCTTGATGGTCAGCCAAGTGCGCAAATAAGAATGCTGTTAAGATATGTGGCGCTTGTCCAGGCTTCCTTATTTTTGATTACGTCATGTGAAGTGAGTCAGAACAAGGGTACGTTTTGGCACGTGACTGACCTTCATTTGGATTTCTACTACGATGAAACAAATAACGACCCTGCACAAGTCTGCCCTTCGTCTTTCGGCGCGGAGACTCCTGACGCTGGGCTTTTCGGCGATTACAGGTGAGACGCCAGACCTTGTGGCCGAAAATTCAACGCCACTAATTCATGGGGGAACTAAAAGGAGGGAAAGAGGGAAGGCGGGAAAGCGGGAAAGCGGAAAACTGCACACTAAAATCAAGATTAGGGAATCAGAGTTATTTTTGTTTTTTTATTTCTGGGGATGGGGTTAGTATTTTGGGCAAGGTTAGAATTACTTTCTGTAATTTTACTGTGAAGTTTCCCTACTTTCCGCTTATCCTCCTTTAGTGTTGCCCTTGATTAATATATCATAATAATGAGAGAATAAACCATTTTTTAATATAAGTCGTGATGCCGGATAGCAGTGTAAAACAGAAAGTAAAAGTTGTTTCTAAATTCCAAGAGTTCACGCGTGTTGCGCATTAAAATGTCAATGTTTAAAAATCGCATGATTTATTGTTGATTTCCAGATTTTGTTTTACAGAATTATTTTCGCAAATTTTAATACTTCATGCTTGAAGCCAGTAAGTTTTTAGTTTAAATAAAAGTCACAAAATTGTTACAGTCATTTACAACACACTGTAAATGTCGAGGCCCCATTTTTCCGCGTGGTAATCTGATAGGATTGAAGTTTAAGTGGCAGTACAATGGGCAAACACATATCTTTCTTCATATGGATAGGTTTCGAACCAATGATGGCTCCGTCACTAAGCCTGTTTTACTCTTACGACATATAAACAGACATATCGTGTAGCGACATCACTAACTAAATAAAATAAATTCTTAGATGTGATTCACCTTGGAGTTTAGTTCGCTCTGCAGTCGAAGAAATGAAGCGAATCGAGCCCAATCCGAACTTCATCATTTGGACAGGGTACGTGCATTAGTCTTGTTATACTGTAATGGTTTATTCATTAATTTAATCAACATAAAGTTGTTTTATTGCTGTGTGAATGGCAGAAAGTGTTTTTTTATGCCAATCAAGGAAACCAAATTCACACACAAGCTTACGAGCCGACAGCAAACAGGAATTTGTCTTTCCCTTAAAAATGCGTTTTCTCGAAAGTCATCAGAAACAAACTATTGAAGTGAGGCGACTTACGCACTATAAGCGAGGTCTTGGGCCGTCAGCCAAACCTTTACCGAGCTGATTTGTCCAGGGAAAAGACACTTCGTGCACGCGATTGGATTAAACAGAATTTACAGATGTGTCGTCATTGTATTATACACGCGACTGTAAGTACAAGATGCTGGTAATTGCAAACCAGTGCTGCAATGCCCCTCCGCTTGACATTCGTTTTAACAACCCTTCGGCCGACAATAGATTAGTATCTATCCTCAGCCACATTACAAAACGTAGTCTATTTTCGTAAGTACCACTAAAGACAATTAATTTTATATTAAAAAGAAACAGGAGTTTTTACGCAATGCATACAACTTTTGCACCTAATGCCCATGACCTGCCACAATATGAACAGTTTTAAACATGAATAAGGAGAAAATTTTCTAACAGTTTAAATATACAGGCGACATGGCAGTCCTCCATATGGTATTTACTTTGAAACTTCCATTAACTATATACGATGTTATTAGAGACGACACTTTACACACCTCTGACGAGGACAAATTCTTGAGCGAGGAACTGGTCATTGAGACCGTGCATAACCTGACAAACCTCCTGAAGGAATCTTTCCCCAATACAACAGTACACGCCGCTCTCGGAAATCATGATTACCACTACAAGAGTCAGATACCACCTGGACCCAGCTCCATTCTGTCCGCCATTGCGAACGATTGGCGAGATTGGATGACAGATGAACAGTTTCAAATGTTCAACCAAAGTAAGAAACCTAATAATGTTCAGTTTCTTTACCAGAAAAAGTTTCGAATCCATGATGATCTAACAACTTTTTAATACCAAAAGAAGAAAGCACAAATTATGGAAATCCCACAAGTATGAAACAACTACTAAGTGCAATCACGAAATAATTTTTACTCGCCGGCGCTTTAACGTCATTTTAAACTACAACAGCAAATTCAGTATGTCATTCAAAATCAGTATGCTTAATGTTTTATTGTTACGTGGTCTTAAATAGTCGCCTTCCCACTTTTGATTTATTACGGGCCGACCTAGCGGGAAATATCACGGGTTCGAAACCTGATTCAGTAAAAAATAAATAAAAAAGTTTATTCGTTATTTCCAAATAATAATAGCAACACGCAAACTATTTAGATAATGAAAATAAAAAAGATAACCTAAAGATTCCAAACGGGTCATATTAATAAAATGTTTAATAGAATAGAATATTCATGTTTATCCCCGTGAACGGGAAAACTAAGTGGGTTAAGTCTTACCGGAGCTATAGCAATGTGTTTTGTATAATTTACACGTTCCTTCAATTTAGTAGAACCCATTAACTCGCTGGGTTTAGGAAATGACCGTTAAGTGCCTTGCCTGATTAACAACCGACTAGCTAGCGTCCAGTTTGGAACCTTAACCTTTCGGTTAAAAGACGTCGCAATAAACGACCAGACTAACCGGTAGAACATGAAACACATCAAACTATTTTAAGCTGGATGCTTCATACGGGAAATCGCACCAAAGGTCGACCTCATATCACTGAACACCAACGTATGGTACACCAGTAATAAGGTGGTGACTGGTATGGCGGATCCAGGTGGATACTTTGCGTGGTTTGAACAAGAACTGGAAAAGGCGAAATCAATGTCGAAAAAGGTTTGGACGTCAAATAGTATATATTAGTTGAACTACGGCTGGGGCCGGTGGTTTAAATGTCGTATTTCCGGGCCAGTTTAATTTAATGTGATTTAACAAAGAGGAAATTCGTTTTTTTTTATCGCTCACAGTACTTTTGCCCAATGACAACCGACTAGCTAGCGATCAGTTTCGAACCTTAAACCTTTCGGTTGAAAGGCGAAGTATTAAACATCCAGACTAACCGGTTGTACCAACGGACAACACTAAAAGGAGGAAAAGCGGGAATAAGGAGGAAAGAAGGAAAACTGCTTACTAATTTAAACTAATTTTAATCCTGTCCCTAACATTAATCTCAACCCCAGACACACCGTAAGTACTTTATGTTGATGTTTAAAACTAGCTCTAATGCCCTAATCTTCATTTTAGTGTGCAGTTTCCCTCCTTTGTGCGTGTATGTGGAATAAATTAAGTTAAACTTCCTAAAAAAAGTTAAAAGTTTTGTGGGCATTATAAAAGTATTATAAAAACATTTAAAGGTTAAATTTGGTGAAATAATACCAGGTATACGTCATCGGTCACGTGCCACCCGGGCACTTTGAGCTGGTGGATTACAAATACTGGTATTATCCCGAGTACAACGTGCGCTATGTTGAGATCATAAAGCAGTACAGTGATGTAATAATAGGCCAATTCTTCGGCCATCATCACACCGACACCTTCCGAATGTTCTATGACGATAATGGGAACGCGGTGAGTTAAACGACTTTGGTGTTCGGTGGACCCATATGTTATAGAATCTTCTGTTTAATCCCGATGGTGATAAAACAAAGGATGCACGACCCAGTCTAACCTTCTTCAATTTCAGTTGAAAGTCGGATCTATTACAATGTGGTAAAATGATAGATATATTCATACAGCTTTTAGCCGGGTTAAGGCTCGAGCCCATGATGGGCTTATAATTAGTTTATGTTTCGGTCGCAGTAACCGTTAAGCCACACGACCGTACATATTCCTACAGTTTTTGTTTTTAGCTTCATAAACCACTGGGCCCATACTGGGCCCATTTGCGCGTTGCCCAAGGACACCACTGTTTTTTTTAATATTTTTAATAACTTGGCTAAATTTCGAACCCACGCTGGCCGTTTTGAATTCGAAATCGGTAATTATTTACGCAGGTTTCAAGCCTGCTTATTGCCCCTGGTGTAACTCCTTGGATGACCACGTTACCAGGCGCCGACGACGGAGCCAACAACCCAGGAATCCGGTTGTTTGAATTTGACGCCACAACTATGGAGATAACGGTAAACTAATCAACGTTGTAGATACAATTTAGTAGCGTAGATGCAAGATTTAGTGGCAAAATATTTGAGACAAGTGTTTGATTGCATGAACCTAGTCACACCCTGGTCAAGTGCTTGGGCATGAGAGCATGGATTCCTAACATGTGTAAATAAAGGCCCCTCCAAAAAATATAATGTTCTTAAAATCTTTATTTATTAAGACAAGCTAATATGAAAAATAAGCAACGAGAAAAATGCCACAAACCTGGCATTGGATAAACATATCGTTCAGGAGATACGTCTTCCCAAGGACCCACAAATAGTTGGTTCTAAAATCTCATCGAAATAATTCGGTTAAATTTAACTGGGAAAATCTCTGTACCCTTCGAATACCAATAATGGTGCTCGACTGAGGTCCCTTGATAATAATAACCATTGTACCAACACCGCATTTTCTTGCAATAGCTCCGATAACCAGTAGGAATATCGAGCATGTTATCTAGTCACGTATGCCCACATAGCCGTGTTAATGGGGCGATAACGTTGTGTTGAATACAAAACAGAGACTTTGCTTTTATTGTTTGACCGATGAACCATTAGGTTCAAGCATCGTCCGCTAGGTGCCTTGTCTAAGAACACACCCGAATAGCTAGCGGCTGCGTTCGATCTTTTATGTTCTCGACTAAAAACTGGACGCTGTAAACGACTCAGTAAAGCAGAGAAACAAACAAAATAATAACGCAGTTAGAAGCGTCAATTGAATTCAAAATATTTGGAGTTGCGCAACCATGCCTCACTGCAGACTAATTTAAGCGATTCCGCAATCAGGATTAGTCAGTTCATGGCCCAGTAACCTTAATTTAATTCCTGGTTGGTCTAGATGTGGCTTGTAATCCATGGCGCAATAATCTCATATAAATGGCCCTTTATCCACCTTCTTGCATTAAACATTTTTTTACCGTGCTAAGTTTCGAACCCATGATGGGGGCTCTTGACCTAATGGTTAACCCAACCGATCGTTATCCTGAACTTCACATACGAAACGTCTTTGTTACGAGGCCATTGCGAGTTGAAACTAAGCACATTGGACAGAACAGTATCGTCATACCTCCGTTTATGTTGTGACAAAACTTATAAATTTAAAAGTTTTCACCAAAAATGCGAACAATCGTACTAACGGTCGGTTACCTCACACACATGTAGACCGTTAACCAAAAACATAATGAATTGGCCGTGCGTCCTTGGGCGATTACATAATAATTTTTCTAAAATTGGCAGACTTTCTTAACCATATACACCAAACCAACAATGGTAATATCGCTATAATATAAGATAGAAGTATACGATATTAATGTTTTTTCGTAAATGAGAAAACGCAGTGAGCTTTAACACATGGGTAATCGTCATAATCCTAGAGTTATTGCAATGTGTTGTGTATAATTTATATGTTCTGTTATATAGTTTTTTGTGGTATAACCTATCATTCCATTAGGTTCGCGCAATGTCCGTTAAGTGACTTGCCCAAGGACACAACCAACTAGTTAACGACTAGTTTTTAAAGCTGCAACCCTTTAGTTGAATACCCGCTAAGCAAATGTTTTGGAATTCGAGTTAAAACAGAAAATTATTTCACCCTTTAAAATAGATTCTGTCCTTTGTTTTTGCTAATTTTTTACAACCAACTTATTCGATAGGATTACGTCCAATATTACTTGGATCTTGCTGCAGCAAATATGGCAGGGAAGGCGGATTGGACGGAGGAGTACAGAGCCACATCCGATCTCGGTATTCCAGACATGAGCGTGGCGTCTTGGGAAAAACTAAGCAAACGACTCGAATCCGCCAATGTCTTAGAACCATCGTCACCTGACACGATTCTGCTTCAGAAATTCGTGAATTACAATTCCGTTTTGTACAACCTAACTCCCTGCAATCGAAGCTGCCAGCTTAACCAGGTCTGCGCCATAAGAGAGCTGGATTATGGCAAATACAAAGACTGCGTCAGTGACGACGCGAGCATTATGTCAAGATCAATTTCATTTACAGTAGCAGTTGCTCTAATCGTGTCGTACAGGAACATTAGCTGAATGACGTAATATTGTGTATGTATTCATGGCGATATTTCTTTGACGCTTATGATTCTAATCTAGAAAGCAATCGCTGTCGTAATTACTAAGGCATTATTAAATAAAAATGGAATTGTTGTTATTAACCGAGCTAACTTTTTAATCATTTAGAAAATTACCTGCTACTGCTGTTTTATATAAGCGCTTTGCTAGTCAGTCGCGCTGTTGGCGCGGTTAGACAGACATCCACTCGGTTTTAATCAATACTACAAATGCATTTATCACGTGAAGACACTGCAGAACGCAACCGAGCATAGACACTTTTACGTAAACACTATCTCTGAGCCCTGGCAGACCCATTACCTAACATTGAATCGTATAATCTGGATTTTGTGATTGATTATTTTATAGAACAGCCGGTGACAAAAGGCTGACTAACGATACGGCGAGAGCAAGGTTAGCTTATGGCGAGGTTTTGCTGTCAAAAGTGACAAAGACAGTTTTGACAATAGTTTGATTTTCTTGGTTAAAGAAAGCTGACAATAAAGAAGCACTTTGGTATATAGATAACTTATAGGCTATTTACAATCTGCAGGCAGTGTGTTAAGATGTTAAGGATTATATCAGAGGTAATAATGATGTAAGAGTAAGAAACTAGTTGTCAATAAGGTACAACCAGGGGTGTATGCATCCTGTATATGCGAATGACAGGCGAAAATTGATTAACAATCACTGTACAACCTGATTTACTTGGTAAAAACAAACGATTTTCTCATATATTCATTTCCCATTTTTTTCCCAGTGGTTTGTTAACTTGGCGCCAGTTTGCTTTAAGCGACGCGCCTAAAATATTTATGCAAAGCACACACGGGTTCATTGCCAGCATTATTTGCAAGTTTCAAGAATTCCGCCAATGCAGCAACATCGGTCTTACATAAGCCTTGGCATTCCTGATCTAGTCATAACATTCCTATTCTGTTAAGCGTCGTGCAAGACTTAGAACAGCCGAGAGAGATATAGATTTTTATTATAAGTACACCCATCCTACAGAGTTGAGTTCTAAGGAAATTCCAAAAGTTATACTAATCCTAAAATAAATCACATTGGAGTTTACAGAGGATTTTCTTTGCTCCTAATTTAATTTCCGTATTTCCGTAGTTTCCGATAGTAAGCTTACTGCTTAAAAGACTTGCAATTCTTTATATTGCCTATATAAAGAACTCGATTCCCAACCTGTAGACTCGATTCCCAACGCGTAGAGCGGCAGCAATCACGGGTAACGCGAGTTGGGATATTTGCAAGGAACGTTAAGTTACCATACGGGCAATCGTTAATTACCTTTCACCCACAGTCGGGTTAGGATAGGATATTCTATCCCCGTTACAACCCAATGAGCGTCGGGTTACTGAAGCTATTGTAGTGTGTTGTGTATGCTTGTGACTTTCCTTAAAATTAGTAGAATCCATTATTACACCAGGTTCAGTCAACGCCCTTTAAGTGACATGCGCAATAACACAACCGACTAGCTAGCGACCAGTTTCGAATCTGCAACCCTTTGGCTAAAAGCGACGCGCTAATCTATCAAGCCAAATCTGTCAGTTACCGAGTTGTTGTGTGCCGAACATAATTAAGACGTTTTTTACTTTTACTAGAAAATTGTTGTTTTCTTAATCCTATAGATTTTAATAAATCATTCAAAAGTCTTATTTCCAGATTATTAAATTAGCTAATAATTTCATTGTATCAGCAACTGCTACCCGGTGCGATATGACGTAACCTGATGACAGTCGTAATAACTAACTTGCCATGTTTACTACATTTTTTACGTTTAAGTTTAGTTAATTATTACGTAAGATTCTTTGCATGGTATTGCCTAGTATTTGTATCTGCATTAAAAATACCGCAGAATGTTAAAGTGAGAGAAAGTAATTATACCATTCTCTCACAGCATTGTTGATAAGCGTGTAGCAAGCTTCGAGCATGAGTAGGCGCGGTTCTCAATGGGCCACCACCACCTGGAAAAGGGCGTTTGAGGGCGCACTGATCGCGCCAACATTTGGTAAGATTTTGCATGCCATCTCACAAATAAAAATAACAAATTCACACCATTTTAAATTGTAACTAGTTAAGATAACGATTAGTATTTTTTATCCCATAATAACTAGGCCAAGGGTTGGCAACCTTTGGCACTTTGAGCTATTTTATTCGATATTCCACAAAAAATAAATCACAAGAAGCCACAAAACTAATTGTTCGCAATAAAAGGAAAACAATAATGTGTAAGATAAATACGGTAGTGTTTTTTTGTTTATTTCACCTATACATGGCCGTTTAACTTATTAAGCGCTTTCTACAGCAGCAATAAAATTAATAGGCATTAGAAGGGTGAAAGAGTCGCAGGTTGCCCGACCCCTGTACAAGGTGAATAAAACGGTCACCACGGACGTTAAACTAAATCTGATAGAAAGGGGAAAACGGTCTTGCGGCCGAATAGTTTGCACGGCCGATTTAAACAGTGTGCCTGTTTAAATAAAACTCATAGCAACGACCACGGATCGAAGCCTCTCTTAGTAAAACTAATTGTGGTTTTATTATTTTACAAGGAAAACAATCGTGGCTTCAACAAAAGCAACCGTTCCGATCAATTAAGTCGGATTTAATTTTAATCTACTTTCATTTAGAAATTAATTTTCTTTAGATGCAATAAATTATTTATTTTAAGTAATTTCCGTAACAAAAGTGATAACCTTCTAGACAAAAACGGCATCTTTAATATTAAACTTCGAAAATAGCATCTTTAATATTAAACTTCGAAAAAGGCATCTTTAATATTAAAATTCGAAAAAGGGATGGGGGCTGAACTTAAAAATTAAAAGTCCACAACAAAGGCAATAAAGGATATAATCCCTTTTGCCATTGTAAAATTTGTCATTGTAATTTAATTTCAAGTTTAAATGCGTTTTGGCGACGATCAATATTTAAAGGTAGTGGCATTAGGTATCTTAGCATTTACAATTCGCAAATAATTAATATAGCCTTTGCAAATGTTCCAGCGCAATTCTGACAAATTAAACTGGATAAATCTACAAACATATTCGTGGTAAGTCTATGACACTCGAAAGGAGGCGATTTGCTGCGTTTTTCCTTGCGTTTCAGAAATAATATTATCCGTACATCGTAAGTTGAACTCTCTTTGGTCGCGTAAATTACACTCGCAACTTCTGGCTAAACGTCAACTTCTCGCAATAAGGATGCAACCTACGTGCAATGCCAGGATATCGAATGTCGCAAGTAACCGCAACTGTATTGGTCCTCAAGAACTACGTAAACTTGGAACAATACGGATAATATATTTCGTTGAAATATTATCGACGTTATTATGTATGTGGAAAACCAGATTTATGTAAGGTTTCTTCAAATTGCTATGATATTCTTTGTCTTATAGTTGGCTAGGGAAGTGTTACGTTATTTTAATTGCGTTATTTATTTGTGTCGTCGCAGTAATTGGGGAAAATACCCTTTTAAATCAAAACTTCAACATCACGCTACTTGCTAGTTTTTTTGTTTGTCAGCAGCTTTACTGTTTATTAATTAGAAAGACAAACACACCACGCTAAAGTATCTTGATACAAACATGCTTCATAACGAATGCAGAAACATTTTTTTATGCCGATACTCGGAATAAATGAAGCCTATACATAAACCAGTAATTCAGTTAACTTCAATCTTTAAACTTTGGTTGTAAATAATTAATCGGTTACTTGCCAAACCATCTTCGTTCGGTTGCTGACATGAAAAATTCAGCAGTTTCGTCAACTAGCGATCAGTGTAGCCTGTAATTAACATTTCTTTCCAGATAAACATGGAGAAATGCTAATCGGAACGCCGAAATCTGACAATGAAGTGACGCTTAAAGTTGAAACTCTGGTCAGTGGCTGAATTAGGAGGCTTTTGTTAAAATGGGATATTTATGTTTATCCAATGATTGGGAATCGCAGTAGACGTTAGTTAGTACATGGACAATCGTCGGGTTACATCGCTTTCACCGTTGAGTTACCGAAGCTATCTATTATTTCGTATGTTTAATTCCTTTCATTTTTGTATAACCCACCACACGCCAGTTGTGGTTGGAAAATGTAAACAACTAGCCTAGTGACCAGTTTCGAATCTGCAACCCTTCGGCTGAAATGCATGCACTAATCCACAAAGCTTTTTTATCCGTATGTTTATCCCCACAATTTCAAAAACGCACGGGCGGTTTAAGACAGTCGAAAGTGAGAACATCTTTAATCCATATTGGGTATTAAAAGAGCTAATATGATGCTGAAAATATTGATGTAGTTTCTAATCACCCCATTAATTCACTGGGTTCAATCAATTCGACGTGAGCGTAGTGCAACAGGCCTATTATTATTCGATCTGAAGTTTAAAATATAAAGAATTCTCATTTTCTCCAGGAGGATTCGGACACAGCAGACGGACAAGGTTTAAAATTCCCCCCGCGTCAGTACGTCTATGTCAAGGTAAACTTTGTGCTTCACATGGTCCTTGTATTGATTCGCTACAGGCGATTGGCCTATTGTCGAACAATGTATGCAGAATGTCACGATTCTCGTTATATTTCTCTTAAAACTCCGAGGAGCTATTTCCAATAGATAGGAGTACAATGAAACGTAACACTTTCCGCATGCAATGGCATAACATTCCATAGCTATCTAAGTGATCGACAGGATACTGTAGTGTTTAGAGGTTTACTTATCTCCTTCTGATTGGTCTATGTAAGGGGCATTATTACATGGGCAATCGTTAGACTACTTCGCGATATCGAGGCATATATATGGTGTGTGGTGAATAATCGAGAAGCTTCTTTTTTTTAATTTCAATCATTGACCGACTGGATTTAGGCGATGTCCGTATGCTTTGTCTCAAGAACAAACACGACTAGTGGTTTCGATCCAACAACCTCTCGCCTGATAACTATCATTTTAACGGATTGGCCTTGCCGGTCGGTCTAACCAGGTTTACGTTTGTGTGTATTTGCACACATCCATCTGTAGATCTCATTTCAAATTCGCATTCTAGATCGCTTCACTGATGAGCCAGATGCAGTGGGGAGAGAAAAAGCTCAGAACGACGATGCAAACCAGTGCCACCGTATGTGACTCGGCCAACACGATCCAATGCACTTCGAAACTTGAATGCCACAAATATGGTGTACCGGACGCGTTCACGGCAGCAGCATTAATTGAATGGCTTATGACAAACTTGAATATCCAGAC
>CH002331.1:468328-500250 GCA_000149265.1 Ciona savignyi
TATTACCTTTTAAACGGCGAGCCAGTCGGCCGTGTTGCTTGTTAAAGAAGTTAAGTATATCACTGACGGATTGGGGGATAAACCTTAATATTTATTCTGCTACACTGTGCTACTTTATTATTTTATTGATTCCAAAACGAAGAAAGACGTAGGTCCAGTGGTAAGGTCGGGTAAATGCTTTGTTGAAGTGCGCAAACAATTAGACAGCCAGATGTTCTAGTTACGCCAACCGACAGGCGATTAAGTGAATGGGAAATGTAAGGGCCGTTACCACACGGGCTTTCATCGTAAGCTTCGACCCCTAGTTGGGTTCCCATAGCTATTACAGCGAGTTATATATGATCGAAACGTTTTCCCCACTTTCGGCAGAACTCACAATCCACTGGGTAATGTCCGTTAGGTATCTTGCCTAAAGACACAACGGACCAAACAGAGTGTCGGTTCCCCCAACCATTGAGCTGAGTGAGGTCCAGCTGTTATGTCGGTTAACCTGCCCATGGACGCCGCCTCATTGCCAATTTAAATTAAGTGTACAAAGAATTGTATTATCAAATACTTTTGTACAGAGGCGAGCCACCTGGCCACATTATTATGCCGAATTGGCTACATCTACCCGTGCAAATTCGGCTGGGAGATATCGACCATTACTCTCCCAGACCAAGAGGATACATTCTACAGGTTCCAGGTAATACCATGCATACGAAATTCCAGGTGCAACTTTATGCGTTGTGGTGAACAAATAATAACGCTGATAAAACACATCCCTTTTTCACAAATTACACTTGCATATCTTTTTTTTTATCCGAGCCAAGTGACGACGAGCCCAACAAGTTTGAAACCCATGATGGGCTTGTCACTAGAACCGTTTTTTTCATTGCACTTGCATACCAAGTAAGCGTCTGAACGAAGTATGCGGTGTGCCATATATTTAACGGATTATAGAGTGTTCTGAGCAGGCCATTAGAAGGTCGTTTCCACATTCAGTGGACTAAGAAGGAGTAACGTTTGCGTCGCATTCGCCAAACCAACATTGATCTGGCAATCGTCGAGTAATAAACGCATGTTTTCCTTTTACGTGTATGAGAAATTTGCATCCGATTTTAACCTTTTAACATGTTCTTACATAGAGTCCGTTCTACTGGCCAACTGCTACGCTGGCAGCATCGGAAACCGACCACGGTTAGTTTGTTTGTGATTTTCGTTTATTTTAATTAAACTGTTAGATGATGTTGTTCAAATGTGTAGGCTACCTGTCAATAACTGAGTCTGCAGGAGAAGACTCTTCACTCGGGGCTCTATGGAAAATACTTATGCTATATTCAGAGTCATTGTTTTGACAAAATATGTATACTTTTGCTTTTAACTTATTGTATCAGTATTTGGTGCACGCCTGCTCAATGGTAACTGTGTTAGGTTCCGAGTTTTTTCCTGATATTAAATCTAATATTAGTACAGTGTTTGAAGAACTTAGTTCCATTCTAAAGGGTAGGGCTCGTGTACAACTTTACGTGACGTTGTTTTGAACCAGTGGCTCAATTTGACGTTTATAAATAAACTGGGAAGATTATCCGACGTGCAATGTGTCAAATCTTTATTGGAAAAAGGAATAGTTTTTACTTCCATAAATATAAATCTAGAACTGGCAAATGAAGGCAACGAAATAGTTTTAAACAAGGATTATATTTATCCCAACAACCAGTATATAACCCAACCAGGGATCACGACAATTGACGACAGATCTATCATATTTATATCACTTTCTTTCTTTTACAGCATGCTATCTTCTATCCCGGGAACACCATAGTAGTGATATTCCATTGGACGAATTTGAATCGGTGAAGCAAATGTTATTATTATATTTTATTGTAGGGCCGAATAGCTTATTGGGTTAAGGCGTCGCCTTTCAGCCGAAAGAATGTAGATTCGACATTGCTTTCCGACTTCAGGAACAAAGCAGACATCGACTGGATTAATGACATTAAGGGTTGTACTAAAGCTGAAGGAACGTCATTATAATACACTGTAATCACTCTGGTCATGGGAGTAAGGCACCTGTAAAAGGCCTAATGCCCTTTTCTTGTTTACGGGATAAAGCATGAAAATATATTACCGAAGATATTGCAGTGTGTGGGTTAGATCAATTATCGGTTGCGTGTTGGTCCTATCAGCCCCAAAAAATAATAAATCAAAATGTGATGATGTTCTTGGGCAATGCCTGAACCCAGTTTTAATAGGTTAAGCAAAACTGTAGCGATTTGACCATCAATATAAAATAAGATATAAGACTGTAGACGATCGTCACACCATCTCGCGCCCACCGCCGGGTTATCGGAACTAATGCAGTGTGTTGTGTACGATTCACACGTTCTGTCAATTTAGTACAACCCATTAATCCGCTGGTTTCAGGCAACGTCCGTTAAGAGCCTTGCTCAAAGACACAACCGAAAATAAAACACCCTTGTAGTAATTAGTTATGCATAAATTACGCAGACACCTATCTTACCGTCAATATAGTACAACTCGATTCCAAGATAAGAGCTATTTTATATAGAGCTGGCGTGCACAATAAAATGACTAGTTATTAGACAATCATGAGAACTTTGGGACATGTAGGTTTAGCGGCAACCTCTAAATATGCCGAAACTTAATCGATTGAATTTTAAACGTGTTTTAACGACTGTTGTTTTGCCGATGTTATCGAGTTTTCCAAATTTTTAACAACGGCCCTGCTTCGTGTTTTTTATCGTAGAAACAAACAACAACTAAATATGTATTGCAGAAATATTTGAGCAAAGTTGAGAAGAACATGAACTTGAGATGGAATTTCGTGGAAGTGTCAACTGCAACAAAAGAGAAGTAAGTGTATAGTGTATTTTTTGATCAATCATTTGAATTCACTTGGCCTGGACTACTTCTGATAAACTCGATTTAAACCCCAAAAAATATTTCCAGTTTACTAAGTCAGTGTTGCGCTGTGGACCAAACGATCAAGAGATGGCAGGAATTTGCATACTGGAGGGTTAACCGGCCGCAGATGTACCAGAAGTTTGTAGGCAGCACTAAAGTGAACACGTGGAGCAACGCAATTAGGGGGATGAACCGGAAATTTAACTCGTATTCAAAGACGAATGTTAAAGGTAATTTTTTTCCGAAACTTTCTTGATGTTTTAATGAAAACAATAATCCAATACAATGGTAATGACATACATTGAACATCTAATTCAATTGATTTAAATTAACATTTGTTTGTGTGTGGCCTGGCCCAAATGGTAAGTGCATTAAAATGCCGTTCGGCAGGTTGCTGGTTCAAACCCAACCACTTTGTGCACACGAGTTTTGCTGGGGATTGAAAAAAATGGATAAAATGCCTCAAGCGAATACAACACATTGTAATTTAGACTATGTGATAGGAGGATATTCATGTATATCCCCGTGAATGAAAAAAAACAAGGGGGGTAACACACGGGCAATTGTCAGATTACATCGCGCCCACCGTCGGGTTACCGGAGCTATTGCAGTGTGTTGTATATGATTCACATGTTCCTTTAATTGGTGAAATCCATTAAACCGCTGGTTTCAGGCAATGTCCGTTGAGAGCCTTGTCCAAGGACACAACCGACAAGCTAGTGAACACCGACTAGCTAGCGAACCGTTTCGAATCTGCACCCTTCGGTTGGAAGGCTTTGCAATAAACCACCAGACTAATCGGTGTAGGCATGAGTTATCAGAGAATAACCGTAATACTACATTCTTTTACATGAATTTTCCCACCCACTGTTGATTATCGATGACACAATTCAGAAAAAAACAACACTCAGTTAACTTAGTGCACTCCTAATTGGCAGCACTTAGGTGCCAAGTCACCTACTGTTAAGAGTGTCATTCATCAATCATTCACGCCACAGTATGACAAAATGTAGTGTGTGTACTTAAATCCAAAGGGGCTCTGATTTTACTTAGTTTCAAACATTGCAAGCCATCCTTATAACACATCCATCAAACACTCCACCAATTCATTGAATGCATTCATTACAACTCCCTATGGTATTATGTTACAGTTGTATGACGAATTATTTAATGGTAAGAACATTTGGATTGCAATTGGAAACGAGTTCAAATTAGTGCTTGGTTTTATTCAGAAGTTTGTCCTGCCTGTTGGTCTAACGGTTAAGTGCGTCGCCTTTCAATCGAAAGGTTGCAGGTGCGAAACTGGTCGCTAGCTAGTCGGTTGTGGCCTTGGGCAAGGCACTTTACGGACATTGCCTGAACCCAGCGAATTAATGGGTTCTACCAAATTGAAGGAACGTGTCTATCATATACAACACACTGCAATAGCTCCGGTAACCCGACGATGGGCGCGAGGTGATCTGAAGATTGCCCGTGTGTTAACCCCCTTGGTTTTCCCATTCACGGGGATAAAGATGAATCTCCTATCCTATCCTAAGTCTTTTAGTGTACAAAGGTTATTTGAAATGTAGTGGTGAAATTGGATTTATTGCAATGTAAACCTTAAAAATTCACTAAAATTTCAGGTAAAAAAGAAAAGAAGAAAACTCATGCTAAATCCCCAACAAAAGTCTTGGCAACGAGTTGTACTCGGTAAAGTATACCCATAATATTTATACCACTTGAGTTAAGTAGTAGATTTTAATTTAAATGCACCTATATCCTAACAAAAAACCCCTCAACAACTACAAAGATTACACAAGCACAACTAACGGTCGTAAAAATGTGGATAGAGTAAGATACTTTTTGCACCAGGGAGGGAGTATGCAGGGGACTCGTCAATCATCAGATTATTTCATGCCCTCTGTCGTATGCTGTATATTCAAGATTGCTTTGTAAAATTTGTGAAGGTGGTTTTAAACAGGCAACAGTTAGGATGTCATTTTAATGGTGGCATATGCATTACCAGAGCACTTAACAGTTAAAAGGTGGTATGGTAACGCTATATGACTAGCTTTGGGTTTTGAAAACTCATGACTAATTTTTCAAGCACTACAAAGGTTTGTAGAGTTATATCATTTTATTTCAAATGTAATGTATAGTATTCATACCACTGAAGTTGATATTTTCTTGGCAGGATCATGACAGTTTGTACAGAATGGATGGCAATCGACCCGTTTTTTCAAGACGCGACGACATACTACAACCCGTGGCGAGCTGATACTCTAAGAGACTCCTGGCCACAACCGTGAGCTGTTTTTAAAAATATATCAATTATTCGCTGAAATTAAAATAAGGGGACATCATGCAAGGTCACCCACGTTGCCTCGTGATTTTGCAGTGTGTTGTATGCGATAATAGACTATCCACATTCACTGCTTTCAGATGCCCGATAAGTGTCTTTGGTAAAGACAACTCCATTTGGTCCGACAATCAAAATAGGATAGGATAGGATGTTAACACACAGGCAATTGTTCGCGTCCACTTGGTAACAAAGCTATTGCAGTCAGTGTGTTGTATAATTGAGACATTTGTTCAATTTAGTAAAACATATAATTAATCGGCTGTATTCAGACAATGTTTGATAAAAAGTTTTCTGACCAAGGACATAATCGACTAGCTAGTGACCTGTTTCGTATCTGCAACACTTCCGCTGAAGGGCAAAGTACTATACCTGCAGACTAATTGGAAAATATCATAACATTTTATATTGCATTAACATTAGTCATTAAAACACACAGGGAATCGGGGCCTTCAAAACTAGAAGCAAAAAGTTGGGGATTAAGTTTTGAGATGCTGATACAGAGCGAAATCGGACAGCAATATTTTGAAGAACATTTGAAGAAAGAATTCAGTGATGAAAACCTTTACTTTTACTGCGAAGTGGTAAACTTGAAGTGTGCAAAGGAGAAAGAAGTAGAGCAACTGATAAAATCTATATTTACGTAAGTGCAAATATAGACCTCTATTTTACAGTGAACATCAAAAAATATTGGTCCTGGGTAGCTCAGAGAACTGACCGAGTGGGATTAATCCAGGGTTGGATTCTTGCGAATTTAGTTTAACAAATAACTCCGTAACTCAGTGGGTTAATGGTTTCAACCTAACTTTAAAAAACTGATTTCACAACACACTGCAATCGCTCTTGTCAATCAAAAGTTACAGAAAATCAGGCACTTAACAAATAAAGAATTCAAACAACCAACACAAAAATAAAACAATTTACCAGTGTGTAATAAACAATCACATAAAGAAGTTGACATTTGTTTCTTTTTGGAGTTCAAAAAGAATGTATTTTTAATGGATCCATATGTATTAACAAACCCATTATTTTATAGTGACTACATATCGCCCAATGGAAGCACACCAGTAAACATCGACACCACCATAGTGAAGCATGTAAAACAGGAGTTGAAAGCGAATAAATCTCGTCACATTTTCGACACCGCGCTAGATCACATCTACACACTCATGAGAAAGGACTCGTACAAGAGATTTCTAACCTCGCCTATTTATAAAGAAGCGTTAAACAACGCAAAACACCCATGCAAACCCAGGTAATGTATTATTGGATTTTTTAAGTTTATATAAACCTTTACGCAGTGTTAATTAAAATATTTTATGAAATGCAAGAATTTAAAAAGTGGATTTTAAATGTAATAATATTTAATGTGTGGTATGATTTGTTTTCTAAATATGGGGAATTTATATTTAAACTATAAATCAGTATTTTCTTTTGCAGGAAAGAGAAAGGAGGTTTACCAAAGTAAGGATTGTTTCATGTGTAGTAGATTGAATTGTTAGGATTGTAAAACGTGTGTAAAAACCTGGTGTTTAAAACATACATGGATTCAATATATTTTTAATACCATAAATCTGGCCAAATAGTCTGGCAGTTTGTTACATTGACTTTAATTGAAAAGGTTGTAGCATCGAAAGTAGTCACTAATTTACTGTAAATCTGATTCGATATGAAAACATATCTTGTTTCAGAATTTGGAGACTTTCCCAGTTCCTGCCGAAGAAAAAGCCAGAAGATTCTGGGGACCCAGAGAAGTAAAGGCATTAAATCTTAATTACGCTGCACATACCCAAACGTCACGCCGCATACAACCAAACGTCACACACTACACAACCAATAAATACATAACGCCTCAATAACATCCTTCATCCAATACATCAAGCCGCACGCACCCACCCCCATCCAATGTCACGCCACACACACACCAGTCAAACGTAATGTCACACGCACCCCCCCACGTCACACCGCACATACAAACACACCCATATAAGTTACGCTGCGCCAAAAGCACACACACACCAACCTTATTGATCCCACCACTATCTTCTTAATTAAGGTCCGTTTAATGCCAGATCTCTTCTAACCTAAAAGGTTGTTGGGTCAAAACCAGCCGCTGGAGAGTAGGGGTTGACCCACTTAGAACCCATGTATGTCTTCATCATACCAACCCCCGTTATTCATTTACACGGATAAAAATTAATTTTCTATCCTATTTCTCGAGCATTCAACTAAATTTTTGCATTTCAGGGGTAACTGTTGATGTGCAACAAACCATTCGGTTTGAACTTGTTTTTATCTCTTCCAAGAGCGAGAGAAGATTTATTTCTTTGTTTCTCTTTATTTCATATGACTACAAAATGTTGCTAAAGTCAAACGTCGAAGGAAAACAAAATAAACCTCTGGATGAAATAAAACATCATTATAATAATGGCAAAATTGTGTAAATATCAAAGACTTATTTATAAAACATAAATTGATCAATCAATGTGGAATTGTTAAACAAATACTGCTTTTTCAAATACAACATACCAATTCTATCGCTAAACAGTAAGACATAAAAAAATCATATGCAATACCTTATATTTACAAGTCTTTTTTTCCAATTTTTATTTATGTTTCTGTGTTGTTGGACCAGGATCTTTGACATAAAAGCAAATGAAGGTTCAGTTGTGTTATTGAAATACTCACTGTAGAATATGTATACATTGTTGTATAATTTATTATTTTCCACTGGATTCAGGTGATGTGTGCTTATGTTCCTTGCCCAATGACTTAAACGTTTTATAACCCCAATGCACTTAACACACGAAGCTATTAAGTCGGACAAAATCAATCGATGTTGACGGCCAAGCTGATAGTAAACCTTGTGCAAACAAACAGTTGGCCACAATTGTTCGTGTCAATTCCATTCATATTTTGTCATCTACAGGATTCCCCAAATATAGAGATCTACCAGTCCACAGCCGAATAGGTAGTTTATTGCAGGGGACGTCTGTTAAGTTTGTTTCCATAACAATTTCCCAATTGTCATTCTTCAGCTTAGCAGCATATAAACATTTAAAACAATTATCAAAAAACACATCTCCGTTTTTGTTTCGTATATTAGTTTTCACTTTGCTAACACTATTATCTCAAGGTCATATTTGGCATTTGATGGTTACAGATAAGTACTTCTCGATTGATTGATTCATACGTTATCCTTCTGTTTTGCTCCTTGCACCTTAGAATAAGAAGTTTTTTGTATGCTATGTGTTTTTGCGAGCAGGGTCGGTCCATTAACCACATTGAATGTAGTAAAATGAGATATTAACTAGAGAGTGTCAACCACGTGTTTAACCACCACTATTTGTAAACCACATGTTGTAGGCCATATACTCATGCTACAGGGTCCCTAACCACAATTTGTATTTCATACACTGAGTATATGTAGTTTGTTTCTGCAAGAATAAACGCATGGGTCCCAGAGTTATCAAGCCAAACTTCTTTTCCATGTGTAGTTAAAAAAGAATAAACGTCTTAAATTTACGAACATTTTCACCACAAATATTTTAAATTAAACCTTCTTTTCAAGCGCTGAAGTGAAATGAAACTAAATTGCCAAAACAGCCCGATTTAGTTTTTCATGTGTCAGGGAATTCCCCTAGGTTTAGTAGATAAGTTTCTGTTTTTACATATGTGGGTCATGTTATGTAACAATTCTTAAAGTTTTAATCTGATTTGTCGACTGCTTGTCTTATTTGTCAGTGCGATATTGCATGTCAGTCACAAACGTAATTCAGGAACATATCGTCGTTTTTAACGTAATTACCCATAGTAAATGTTTTCTTTCTTTTAATTGGCACAAAGTGTCTAATAGTCCAACATTTCGCCAAATCTGATCAAAATTAGAGCAGCCGTTCCAGCGCTATATGCCCCAAAAAGCTAATTTATTGGAAAAAAACCTTTTGGATTTTAACGTCTCAGGGGAATTCCCCTGGATTCATTACCCAAAATTTTGGTTTCTTCGTATCTAAACCATGTTCTCTTACAAATGTCAAATTTTCATTACGATTCCATTATTCCTTTTGGCAGATGTCGGGGCGACATGGCATGCTTGTCACAATCATGATTTGAGAACAAAATCTTATTTTTAGGGTATTTCCCTAAGTACTTTTTTTATTTCTTCTAAGTGTTAAATCAGTGACTAATGCACTTACATTCTACCAAATCGTATTTAAAATGGAGCAGCTGTTTAAGCGCTATGCCACAAATGGCTATTTTTTTTAATAAAAAATACCGTTTTGGTTTTTAACCTTCCAGGGGAATTCCCCTTGATTTATCACTCAACATTTTGGTTTCTGCATATCTAGACCATGTTGTCTAACAAATGGCTAAGTTTCATTACGATTTCATTATTCCTTTTGGTAGATGTCGGGGCGACATGCCATGCCTGTCACAATCATGATTTGAGAACAAAATCTTATTTTTAGGGTATTTCCCCAGGTAAATTTTTTATTTTTTCCAAGTGTTAAATCAGTGTCTAATGCACTCACATTCTACCAAATCTTATTCAAATTGGAGCAGCTGTTAAGCGCTATGTCACAAAAAGCTAATTTTTTTTATAAAAAATACTGTTTTGGTTTTTAACCTCCCAGGGGAATTCCCCTTGATTTATCACCCAAAATTTTGGTTTCTGCATATCTAGACCATGTTGTCTAACAAATGGCTAAGTTTCATTATGATTCCATTATTCGTTCTGGTAGATGTCGGGGCGCCATGCCATGCCTGTCAAACCTTTGACGAAGAAAAAAAAGAAAAAAAAAAAAAAAAGAAAAAAAAAACGGACGAAAACAATATGTGTCCCAATTTTTGCAATTGGGAGCCCATAATTAATCCAAAACGAACCCGATGTTAGTTAATTTCATGGCTTCGGAAAATTCCCCTGGGTTAGGTATCTAATTTTAAGTTTTAATCCAATTTGACGACTTCTTGTTGGAGATAAACAAATCAGAATTTTTGGGGCATTTTCCTAGCTAGCTATTTAAATTTTTTCTTCTTATTCTGTTCTAACGCTATGCTTAAAAGAAGCTAATTTTTTAGAAAAATATCGCGATATGGCATGTCTGTAACAATTATGATTCAGTTTATGACACAATTATGACAACGCATGGGTCCCTGGGGTAACAATCCAATATTGTTATTATGGGTCCCAATTGAAAAATTGGGACACATATTGTTTTTGTCCGTTTTTTTTTTTAAGGTTTGACAGGCATGGCATGTCGCCCCGACATCTACCAGAAGGGAAAATGGAATCGATGATAAGACTTTGCCATTTGTTAGACAACATGGTCTAGATGAGCAGAAACCAAAATTTTGGGAGATAAAACAAGGGGAATTCCCCTGGGACGTTAAAAACAAAACGGTATTTTTTTCTAAAAAATTTGCTTTTTTGGGCATAGCGCTTGAACGGCTACTCCAATTTTAATCAGATTTGGTGCAATGTAAGTGCATTAGGCACTGATTTAACACTTGGAGGAAATAAAAAATTTACCTAGGGAAATACCCTAAAAAATAAGATTTTGTTCTCAAATCATGGTTGTGACAGGCATGGCATATCGCCCCGACATCTACCAGAAGAAATAATGGAATCGTAATAAAACTTAGCCATTTTTTAGATAAGATGGTCTAGATATGCAGAAATCAAAATGTTGGGTGATAAATCAAGGGGAATTCCCCTGGGAGGTTAAAAACCTAAACGGTATTTTTTATGAAAATTTTAGGTTTTTGTGGCATAGCGCTTAAACGGATGCTCCAATTTGAATCAGATTTGGTGAAATGTAAGTGCATTAGTAACTGATTTAACACTTTGAAGAAATAAAAAAATTACCTAAGGAAATACCCTAAAAATAACATTTTGTTTTCAAATCATGATTGTGACAAGCACGCCATGTCGCCTCGACATCTACCGGAAGAAAAAATGGAATCGCAATTAAGCTTTGGTATTTGTTAGACAACATGGTCTAGATATACAGAAACCAAAATTTTGGTTAATGAATTCAGGGGAATTCTCCGGGTGCGTTAAACACCAAAACGTTATTTTTTTCTAAAAAAAGTAGCTTTTTTGGGCATGGCGCTTGAACGGCTGCTTCAATCTGATTTAGATTTGGTGGAATGTAAGTGCATTACCTACTAATTTAACAATTAGAAAAAATTAAAAAAATTATCTGAGGGAAATACCCGTAGAATTCAAAGATATTGTTCTCAAATCATTATTGTGACAGGCATGGCATGACGCCCTGACATCTACCAGATGTAATAATGGAATAGTAACAAAACTTGGTCATTTGTTAGACAACATGGTCTAAATACGAAGTAGAAAAATTATGGGTGATATATGCCTAAGGGGAATTCCCCCTAGAGACGTTAAAATCCAAAACGGTTATTTTTTCTAAAAAATTAGCTTTTTGGGCCATAGCGTTTGAACGGCTGCTCTAATTTTGAACAGATTTGGTGGAATGCTGGATCGTTAGCCACCCACATATGTAAAAACAGAAACTTATTTACTGAGCCTATGGGGAATTCCCCGAAGCCATCAAAAACTAAATCGGGCTGTTTGAGGAATTTAGCTTCATTTCAATACAGCACTTAAAGAAAAATCTTTAATTTAAAACATTTGTAGTGAATCTTTCGTAAATCTAACACAATTGTTCTTTTTTTTACCTACACATGGAGAAGAAGTTTGGTTTAATAACTATGGGACCCATGCGTTTATGCTTGCAGAAACAAACTACATACTCAGTGTATAAAATACAAAATGTGGTTAGGGACCCTGTAGCACTAGCATGAATACATGGCATACAACATGTGTTTTACAAATAGTGGTGGTTAAACACGTGGTTGACACTCTCTAGTTAATGTTCATTACGCAATATATGTTATTTTCAGATACGTGTTATCCAATATTCTAGAAAGTTTTAACCTGACATAGTTTTGTTTGACCCATAGTTATCAAACCAATCTTCTTTTTCATGTGTAGCAAAAAAAGTAATCATGTTAGATTCACGAACATTTCAGATTTCACCACAAATATTTTAAATTAAAGACTCATGTCAAGCGCTGTAGTGAAATGAAGCTAAATTCCAAAACAGCCCGATTTAGTATTCCATGGCTTCGGGGAATTCCCCTGGGTTTAGTACATAAATTTTTGTTTTTACATTCAAATCTGGGTTACGTTATCCAACAATTCTTAAAGTTTTAATCCGATTTGACGACTCATAGTTTGAGATGTCGGCGCGCCATGGCATGCCTGTCGCAATCATGATTTAAGGACAAAATCTTATTTTTAGATTATTTGTATTTTTTTTATTTCTTTAAAGTGTTGAATCAGTTGCTAATGCACTTACATTCCACTAAATCTTACTTAAATTTGAGAAGCCGTTTAAGCGCTATGCCAGAAAAAGCTATTTATTTATATAAAAAAACGTTTTGCTTTTTTACGTACTAGGGGAATTCCCCTAGATGTATTACCCAAAATTTTGGTTTTTGCATTTCTAGACCATGTTGTCGAACAAATGACAAAGTTTCATTACGATTTCCTTGCCCCTTCCGGTAGATTGTAAAACTGTTACAATCGGGATTTAGGAACATATCTTTATTTTTAGGGTATTTCCCTGAGTAAATAATTTGTTTTTTCTCATACGTAAAGCAATGGCTAATACACATACATTTTACCAAATCTGATCAACATTGGAACAGTCGTTCATGCTAGATTTTTAGAAAAAAAATACCGTTTTGGATTTTTACCTCCCAGGGGAATCCCCCTCGATAAATGACCTAAAATTCTGGTTTTGCATATCTATAGACCATGTGCGCTAACAAATGTCAAAGTTTCATTGCAATTCCATTATTCTGATAGATGTCGGAGCCACAAGCCATGCCTGTCACAATCATGATTTGAGAACAAAGTCTTATTTTAGGGTATTTTCCTAGGTAATTTTTTTATTTCTTTAAAAAGTTTCCAAATGGGACCCATAATTAAGCAGCCGTTCAAGCGATGTGCTCAAAAAATCAAAATTTACAGAAAAAAGTGTACCATTTATTTAGGTAATTTATCGAGGGGGATTCCCCCGGGAGGTAAAAAAACAAAAACGGTATTTTTTTCTAAAAATATATCTTTTTTTGGGCATAGCGCTTGAACGGCTGCTCCAATGTTGATCATATTTGATAAAATGTATGTGTATTAAATGCTTTACGAATGAAAAGAAACAAATTATTTACTCAGGGAAATACCTTAAAATAAAGATATGTTTCTAAATCCCGATTGTAACAGTTATGGCCTGTGGCTTCACAATCTACCAGAAGGGGTAAGGAAATCGTAATGAAACTTTCTCATTTGTTAGACAACATGGTCTAGAAATACAAAAAACAAAATTTTGGGTAATACATCTACAGGAATTCCCCTAGTACGTAAAAAATCAAAACGTTTTTTTCTAAATAAATAGCTTTTTCGGGCATAGCGCTTGAACGGCTTCTCTAATTTAAATCAGATTTAGTGGAATGTAAGTGCACTAGCAATTGATTTAACACTTTAAAGAAATAAAAAAATACCCAGGGAAATAATATAAAAATTAAGATTTTGTCCTTAATTTATGATTGCGACAGGCATGGCATGGCATGGCGTGCCGACATCTCTCCAACAATGAGTCGTCAAATCGGATTAAAACTTTAAGAATTGTTGGATAACATGACCCAGATTTAAATGTAAAAACAAAAATGTATGTACTAAACCCAGAGCAATTCCCATGAAAATACTACATCATGAAAATCATGAAGTCGTGAAATACTACATCGGGCTGTTTTGGAATTTAGCTTCATTTCACTACAGCGCTTGACACGAGTCTTTAATTTAAAATATTTGTGTTGAAATGTTCGTAAATCTAACATGAATACTTTTTTACTACACATGGAAAAGAAGATTGGTTTGATAAGTATGGGACCCATACGTTTATGCTTGCAGAAACAAAACTATGGCAGTCCGGTTAAAACTTTCTGGAAAATTGGATAACACGGACCTGGCGTCCACGTATCTGAAAAAAACATATGTTGCGTAATGAACATTAATAACAAGATTGGATTGTTACCCCAGGGACCCATGCGTTTATGCAAGCAGAAACAAACTATATACTCGGTGTATAAAATACAAAATGTGGTAAGGGACCCTGCTCGCATGAATATATAGCATACATCATGTGTTTTACAAATAATAGTTGTGGTTAAACACGTGGTTGGACACTCTCTAGTTTGATTTTGGTTTTTAACGCCCCAGGGGAAATTCCCTTAGATTTATCAAACAAAATGTTTTTTTCTGCATATCTAGATTATGGTGTCCAACAAAAACAAAGTTTTATTAAGATCCCATTACTCCTTCTGGCAAATTTCGGGGATGTTAATATGCCTGTCACAATCATGATATAATAATCTTATTAAGGATAAGATGGGAAAACCAAGAGGGTTATTAACACACGGACAATCGTCAGATCACCTCGCGCCCACCGTCGGGTTACCGAAGGAAGCTAGCTATTGCAGTGTGTTGTGTATGATATAGACGCTCCTTCAATTTGGTAGAACCCATTAATCCGCTGGGATCAGGCAATGAATGTCAAGTGCCTTGCCCGAGGACACAACCAACTAGCTAGCGACAAGTTTCGTACTTTCAACCTTTCGGCCGAAAGGCGTCGCACTAAACCTAACCGGTCGGACTTTTTAATTTTTTCTAATTTTTTTTAAATCAGTGGTGGCTAATGAATTTACATTTCATCAAGTTGAAGCAGGCAAGCCGTTTAAGCGCTAGGCTATGGCCCAAAAAGCCAATTTTTTAGAAAATAATACCGTTTTGATTTTTAACGTCCCAGGCAAATTCCCCAAGATTTATCACCCAAAATTTTAATTTCTGCATATCTAGACCATGTATGTTGCTTAACAAACGACCAAGTTTTATTTCGATTCCTTTATTCCTTCTGGTAGATGTCGGAGCAAAATGGCATATTAAAGTATCACAAACGCGTTCTGAAATGCGGACCACCTAAGCACTGCCTGCTTGGAGCCACATCTCCAAGCATGTATAACGCACCATTTTAACTTGTAGCGGCTGCTTATTGTACTTCCTTCCTTTTTGTTTATATATTATGCAAGATAGACGGGTAGCAGTTTTACTTTATTATTACAGTATTGTTTGACTCCGATAACGCAACGGTACAAGTACAATAATGCATAAGCATAACCGGCTACGTAGTTTTATAAATGGAGACGGGCTGTAGGGTACGTTAAGCGTATTCCCGCCCTCGAGAGCACCAGAGTCTAGGCTATACAGACTGTGGATTTAGAACACAGTGCTGTATAAGCCTAGACATATCTGTCTGTCTTACTCTGATGAAATGGAGTCTTTTATATGCCATTTGGCTCCAAGGAAAAAATGCGATGCAGAATATCTAAAAACGCACAATAGATTATTTTTGCGCTCGATAGAATTGATTATCTCCGCACGTTGAATTTAGAAGATGCGTTGATCGCATCGTGAATTTAGACCGTCGTTCGTCATTTAGAGATTCCTTTGTTCCTTGTAGTTTTCTTGGGACGATTTCGCTAGCAGCCAATTATGTCGGTATACGACAAACTGTATGCATTGTCTTAGCTTGCAATGGCTGAGAGGCCTACCAGTTGGGGAACCTCGGGCCAGATTTAGTGCCAGCAATAGGCGCAAATACAAGCCTGAACGAAGCAATAAATGAAGATCTCCAAAGATTTTTTAGGAATAGCGCGTGAGCGTAATAGGTATTTTTTAATTCGTAATTGCGTTGAAACTTAAGATCTGTGGGCTCGCGCTTTTTACTGTTCGCTGACCGCGGCATTGGCTGAGCTTGGTTCGGCCGGCTGCTTTACCGTCTCTGGCAAGCTGCGCAGTGGAAGGCATATTAATTGCAATATTCACAGAACGCCTACTTATTATTAGAGTAGCCACGATTTGTTAAGTCTTAATTTTAAACTTTGAGTGTAACTCTTGATTTAGTTTAGTTGTATTCTACATGTTTGCGAAGCAAAGTTACTTAGTATCTCAAGTACGTTTTATTTTACTGTTCAAATTTTACAGAATAGGACATTTTACGAGACACGAAAAGTTTACGTGCGAGAAGTTTCACATCTGCACGTTTTACTAACTGCGGAAAATTTGGGGAAAGGTGGGAAAACTATGCGAAAATACAAAAAGGCCCTGTAGTGAATCGATGCTTTCGGGAACCAATACAATTGTTTGTGTATAATGATCACGTATATGAACGTATTTTTACTAACAAGTAATTTGCGTCGTATTTACGACAAGTAGGCCTACACCGCCCTTTGTATTTAAAACGCCAGACAATTATCGCAATTAAAATAGGCGTCAAAAGTCATCCTCGGGGGTACATCTTTCCTATATATTGTTGTGTATGTACCGTACAATATATGCCACTAACCAATTGCGTTACTATGCGCTGCATTCTCAGTAATAGAATGCATCTTACAGAATAAAAGTCTTGCCGTGCGTATATAGTCTATTGTCTGAATTTTATGCTATAAGTTATCGTAGTCGGATATTAGACACGCGCCTACATTTCAATCTCGAAGGACAGCCTAAAGTGACCTTTTGGTTTAGCGACGAGCGGCCAAATGTACTTGCCCGATAAGAGCCTCTAAAGAAAAGTAGGGGTGCTAAATTGTTAACCCCGACGTGATATAAACACGCAACGTTTCCGAAGAAAAATGTAAAACCGAAGCATTTCGAAGTTGTAAAAGAATTAAAAAATTCGGAAAGAAGAAACCGCTTAAAGTTTTTTTGTCATCATTATCTCGAGTCAGCGACGTTGACGTCTTGAGCCAAGACCTCGACAGGAATCTGTATTTACGACAAGAAGAAGTTGTTTGCTACAGCTCAAGGTTAAGATTCGTCGTGTCAATTCCGACGAACGAAGAAAGAAAAATCCTCTACCAGCAGTGTATTTTATTTTCTAATCATTATATAAAGTTTTTTAGTTATTGTTTCTGTCTATTTTAAATACTAATTGCTAGGTAATTACGTGTAACTTACTTGCTATCTGCCATCCAGAGCCACCTAGTTAATTTTATTCGACTCGCAAGAATTCGTAGTCCTAGGTTGGTCTTTTGACTTGGATAGGTACCGTTTAAATCATGCTTTTGTTGCCACTTTGGCATAAATGGTCGTCGAAAAGTCCGAAAGTTAAATAATCGTAAGCGTAAACGCTTTAATAGACCGTTTCCGAAACGAGTGTCGAAATCCACTCCTCCCAGGCCGTTCTTTGTCGCTGATTATAAGACTGGTACGCGCTATTCGGTGGATGAAAGTGAGGAAGGAATGTTCTGTTCTCCCTCCAATGGATAATGTTAAGTCATTATTGAATTCCAGAAATTGTTCATTTACGTTTAATGACACTAATATCAAAGAGTCTGGTAAAGAAACTGTTTTTTTAACTTTTACTGGCGTAGGTAAATTTCGTTGGAGTTTTCGCGTTGGAAATGTACTGCATCCCGTAATTGGTAGCGATTTCTTGCAGTATTTTGGTTTTAAAGTAGATGCGCGAAATTGTCGTCTTGTCAAAGTTCCTACGTATAAACGTGTCTCTGACATATGTTTTCAAAGCAAGCGCAACCTAGCTTTTAAAGAAAATGGTGAGACTTGCCGTCTAAGTGCGGCGAATTGTCTGAAGTCGTTTCCTCTAGTTAATTATGGGTCCCATTTAAAAAATTGGGACACATATTGTTTTTGTCCGTTTTGTTTTTTCGTCAAACGCTTGACAGGCATGGCAGAACGAATAACGGAATCGCAATGAGACTTCGCCATATGTTAGACAACATGGTCTAGATGAACAGAAACCAAAATTTGGGAAGATAAAACCAGGGGAATTCCCCTGGGACGTTAAAAACCAAAACGGTATTTTTTTATAAAAAAATCGCTTTTTGGGGCATAGCGCTTAAACGACAGCACCAATTTGAATAAGATTTGATGAAATGTAAGTGCATTAGTAACTGATTTAACACTAAAAAGAAATTAAAAAATTACCTAGGGAAATACCCTAAACAATAGGATTTTGTTCTCAAATTATGATTGTGACAAGCACGCCATGTCGCCCCGACATCTACCAGAAGGAAAAATGTAATCGCAATGAAACTTTGGTATTCGTTAGACAACATGGTCTAGATATACAAAAACCAAAATTTTGGGTGATAAATCCAGGGGAATTCCCCTGGAACGTTACAAAACAAAACGGTATTTTTTTTCTAAAAAACTAGCTTTTTTGGGCATAGCGCTTAAACGACCGCACCAATTTGAATAATATTTGGTAAAATGTAAGTGTATTAGTAACTGATTTAACCCTTAAAAGAAAAAAAAAAATTACCTAGGGAAATACCCTAAACAATAAGATTTTGTTCTCAAATCATGATTGTGACAAGCACGCAATGTCGCCACGACATCTACCAGAAGGAAAAATGGAATCGCAATGAAACTTTGGTATTTGTTAGACAACATGGACTAGATATACAGAAATCCAAATTTCCGGTGATAAATTCAGGGGAATTCCTCTGGGTCGTTACAAAACAAAAAGGTATTTCTTTCTAAAAAAATTGACTTTTTTGGGCATAGCGCTTGAACGGCTGTTACAATTAAAATCAGATTTTCTAAAATGTAAGTGCATTAGTCACTGATTTATCACTTAGAAAAAATAAAAAAATTACCTATAGGGAAATACCTTAAAAATAGGATTTTGTTCTCAAATCATGATTGTGACAAGCATGCCATATCGCCCCGACATCTACCAAAAGTAGTAATGGAATCGCAGAAAAAATTTGACATTTGTAAGAGAACATGGTCTAGATATGCAGAAATCAAAATTCTGGGTAATGAATCTAGGGGAATTCCCCTAAGACGTTAAAATCCAAAAGTTTTTTTCTAATAAATTAGCTTTTTGGGGCATATAGCGCTTAAACGGCTGCTCTAACTATATTTAGATTTGGTGAAATGTTAGACCATTAGACAGTATGTGCCAACTAAAAGAAGAAAAAACATTTACTTAGGGTAATTACGTTTAAAACAAAGTCATGTTCCTGAATTAAGATTGTGACAAGCATGCCATATCGCACTGACATCTCCAACAAGGAGTCTACAAATCCGATTAAAACTTTAAGAATTGTTACATAACATGACCCACATATGTAAAAACAGAAACTTATCTACTAAACCTAGGAAAATTCACTGATACCATGAAAAACTAAATCGGGCTGTTTTGCAAATTAGCTTCAATTTACTTCGGCGCTTAAAACGACGGTTTAATTTAAAGCATTTGTGGTGAAAATGTTCGTAAATTTAAGACGTTTATTCTTTTTTTAACTGCACATGGAAAGGAAATTTGGTTTGATAACTATGGGACCCATGCGTTTATGCTTGCAGAAACAAACTACATATTCAATGTATAAAATACAAGTTGTGGTTACAAGGGGCCATAAATATATGGCATACAACATGTGTTTTACAAATAGTGGTGGTTAAACAGGTGGTTGACACTCTCTAGTAATACATTAGGTTTTCTGTCAATCAGGCAGTTGATTTCTATAAACAAACGAGACTTAACAGCGATGATTTGATGGAACCAGAGAAAAACTTTATTAAATATTCGTGGTTAATACATTGATATTTGCATGACTGTTCGTGCACTTCTTTCTAATATTTGAATTATATTTACTGCGGTTCTTAGTTATGTTGCTAAAAATCGTACAGCTCATACCACAAATAGCTTTTAGGTGGCGGTCAGCAAATTATCTAAATATCTCACCCTTGAAAACTGACCTTGAAAAAGGCTGTCATTCAAAATCTTTCCAGGGGAAGCTTTAGATTTTTTTCACATTGGAAAATTAATTGTAGAATCCGCAAACAAAATTTAAAGACATATTAACAATTTTATTTAAAAGTTTTGATCTGGTACCCTTCATTGCATTAAAAAAAAATTCGAAAAAAGTGCTCGACTAAATTAGAAACAGTGGCGCAAGCATATGTTTTTAACCCAATCAATAAAAGGATGTCACTAACATATTTACTCAGCAAAACACGCATGCAATACCATAAATAAGGAAAATTTCACCCGTTTTGCCTTATTTTTAACTATGAATTATATAGTCGATTACGTCAGAGCTATGGCGCTTGATTGTTTCCTGTAATCATCGTCAGCTGCAGCATTCGAGGTGGTGAAACAAACTATCTGGTTTTAGTTTATCCATTAAGTGCTTTTTCCTAAGACCGTTTCTGTATAGAATTGGCATATGTATTGGTCGCGTTAATCATCCGGTTACACTAATATTCTGCCATTGAAAACACTAATACCAATTGCTGTTCATATAATATTAAACACGACCTTAAACCTTTAATAACATTTTTATCAATTTAAGATTTTTATAACCCATCATCCTTACAATTTAGACGTAATTCCTAAATATCAACGAAAATAGAATAGCCGTTTAAAGAAACAAATAATCGAATTTTTGTGAACAGCTTTTATTATTTATTTCGCCGATGCATTTCAGTAATACATGTTGTAACTAACTGTAAATGGATCTAATTTTGAAAATATTATATCAGCATCGCGATGTTGTCCATGGAGCATTTAGTCTTCATTCATAGCTTGCTCATCATTTATGGCAGAGTAGAATAGTTGCAATAACAACTCCTAAACATCATGTAGTATGAAGGCAAATAACTTGAGATAATAATCCTTTTAGTGTTCCTACCAAGCTGTTCAATTCGAAGGAGTTGAAGGCACATAACAGAAGCCACATGACAGGAAATTATTATTCATTACTTTTCCTGCAAATCTCTTCAAACCGAAGTGTCGGATTAAAGAACCCCCAGTTAAACACAACATAAGAAATTAAATTAGAAAAGCTTTTATCTCGAAATGCAAGAGAGGCTGCAAATTTCCTTCGCCTATATTAAACGGTTGACCACAGTCGTTTAAAGTATCGGTTTTTATTGCATAGCCTTTTAGCTGAAAGGTTGTCGGATTAAAACCACTGGTTGGCTATGTCATTTGAAAAGACAATTAGCTAACATTGCCTAAATATATTTGAATCATCGGTTAAACAACAACAGCAGCATCGTCTCAATCATATAAAACAAATTGCAATAGCTTTGGCATCTGGATGTTTTTTCACGAGGTATTAACAATGTAGCCGCAGTATTTTATTTTAAATTTTAACTCGAGCGAACATTGTGCAGCACTGTTCGCTGCGTGTGGGCGCACTTCTGCTGTTGCTCTCTGCGCGTCAAAATTAAACCACCTTGTTGTACGGTCGTGTGGCCAAATTGTTAGTGCGACCGATACATATACCTTTCCATACAAAAACGGTCCAAGTGCCGAGCCCATCATGGTTTCAAAACTTGGCTCAGTAAAAACAATTTAATCTTTGTAAAAAATACTTTGGTATCCAATCTTTGTTAAATGCTCGAAACTTTCTTTCTAATTTACGTTTCATAGGATATTCCATGGTTAGTAATCCTTAATAATTCATAAAATCCAATTATATTTAAAATTTAAATATAACTGATAACAGCTAAAAAAAACTAACAATAACAGTCACGTTATTACACAGTACCCAGTAGTGTCTGATGTATACAACGCTTTCTGTTTTGACCTTATATTGCTTGTTTAAAAAGTGTGCTAACACAATTGTTTGTTCACTAAGGCAATTGTTTATTTCAACAGCTCGCAATAACATTGCGGTAAGAGTAGAGCGATAGCCAACTTTTAGGAATGATGCGTCGGACCACATTAGTGTGTGGTTGGATACAGACAGCGGGCCGGACCTGGGCCACATTACATGTTATTGTTAGATACAGTCTGGGGGCCGGTCAAAATCCCTTCGCGGGGCGGACCCGGCCCGCGGGCCGTATGTTGCCCACCCCTCCTGGTTTAGATCTAACATCTCAAAATTTGCCTAAAATTGTCTGGTTTTGAAATAATGTTTAGCGCTTCCAAAGTGGTTGGTGTTTAGGATCAAAAGTAAGGAAATCAAGAGGGGTTTTTACACAGGCAATATAGTATGTTAACAGCATGGTAATAATTTGACTTGTCAATATTTAGTTAAACAACTTGGATACAATCTACATACTATATAGTATGGAATTCGATCCTCAAGTCCAACGAGGGTAGGCCAAAAAGTTGTGATAACAAATAAAACGATGAATGACCATGGCAGAATCAAGGTTTAAAATCGATTCGAATAAAAAATGATTCAAAAATGTTTTGATTCTACCAATTTAAAATTAAGTATACTAGTAGTGGAATAAAAGGGTCCCTCTATTTTGTACAGGTCCGCTAGGTCCGCTAGGTCCGCTAGGTCCGCTAGGTCCGCTAGGTCCGCTAGGTCCAGCGCTAGGTCCGCTAGGTCCAGCGCTAGGTCCGCTAGGTCCGCTAGGTACAGCGCTAGGTCCAGCGCTAGGTCCAGCGCTAGGTCCAGCGCTAGGTCCAGCGCTAGGTCCGCTAGGTCCGCTAGGTCCGCTAGGTCCGCTAGGTCCAGCGCTAGGTCCGCTAGGTCCAGCGCTAGGTCCAGCGCTAGGTCCGCTAGGTCCGCTAGGTCCAGCGCTAGGTCCGCTAGGTCCAGCGCTAGGTCCGCTAGGTCCGCTAGGTCCAGCGCTAGGTCCGCTAGGTCCAGCGCTAGGTCCGCTAGGTCCGCTAGGTCCAGCGCTAGGTCCGCTAGGTCCAGCGCTAGGTCCGCTAGGTCCGCTAGGTCCGCTAGGTCCGCTAGGTCCGCTAGGTCCGCTAGGTCCGCTAGGTCCGCTAGGTCCAGCGCTAGGTCCGCTAGGTCCAGCGCTAGGTCCAGCGCTAGGTCCGCTATGTCCGCTAGGTCCAGCGCTAGGTCCGCTAGGTCCAGCGCTAGGTCCGCTATGTCCGCTAGGTCCAGCGCTAGGTCCAGCGCTAGGTCCGCTAGGTCCGCTAGGCCCGCTAGGCCCGCTAGGTCCAGCGCTGGGTCCAGCGCTAGGTCCGCCAGGTCCGCTAGGTCCGCTAGGTCCAGCGCTAGGTCCAGCGCTAGGTCCGCTAGGTCCGCTAGGTCCGCTAGATCCGCTGGGTCCAGCGCTAGGTCCATCATTAGGACTGTGGGAATCCCACACGTTTATAATTGTATTTCTGTATAGTTTAACAATTAGGTCGCCATGGCATGTGTCCATATTTTGTTAATGGAAAATTGCAATTATTTTCCTGTTTTGGCATGTCAATCGATGAATTGTTTCCCGAAAGTTTAAACGCCTGCCAGGCCTCGTGTACAAACATGTGTTTCCTGTTATATGTGTCTTATATAAACTGTGTAAAATTTTCTAATATCAGAGAGCATAGTTGGTAGAGCCTCGCTTGCTTACCTAAGTTATGCCCCTTGCGTACAACGCTCTTATTGGCTGCACCTTGCGTGGTTACTCAATAAAATACTTAACCTATGTTTATCCCTTGTCCTATCCCGCTTAAAACCCATCTAAAGTTAGAGTGCTGCTACAGGTCCGCTAGGTGCAGAGCTAGGTCTGGCGCTAGGTCCACTAGGTCTAGCGCTAGGTCCAGCATCTTGAGATATTGTGATAATAAAATTTGTGAATATGATCATGGGATGTGATGTTTTTCAGTGTTGTTGTGTCGTGTTTTTCAGTGTGTCGATCAGGTAATCTACCTCTGAGGGTGACTGATAGTAAACTTTATGAACGGGTGACTCTGAATGTCCAGTGTGGGCAGTGTGTTGGGAGTGTGGGCGGTTTGTAGACAGTGCTGGCGTTAGGACATTCTTGGCCATTTGAAACTTTGCAATGGCGCTACTAAATCTTGTACGCGAACAAACATTAAAGACACGCTGATTTTTTTTAAATAATTATATGAACTGCCAGCTACAGTCCCTTTCAGATTTAAATAGTATTGCATTTACCAAATAATATATCAATATGAGCTGTAATCTTTGGGTTGTCGGCTGTGTCCTTCGCAGGGCGATTAACGGACATTCTAATTAATGGGTTCTACTATATTGAAGAAATGTCTCGATCATAAACAACACACTGCAAGATCCCCAGTCACCTGACTATAGGCGTAATGTTATCTGACGATTGTGTTAACCCCCTTGGTTTTCCGAATTCGTCCGGCCCGTTAGTCTAACGGTTAAGTGCGTCGCCTTTCAATCGAAAGGTTGTAAGTACGAAACTGGTCGCTATAGCTAGTCGGTTGTGTCCTTGGGCAAGGCACTTTACGGACGTTGCCTGAACCCAGCAGATTAATGGGTTCCACCAAATTGAAGATACGTGTCTATCATATAAAACACACTGCAATAGCTCCGGTAACCCGACGATGGGCGCGAGGTGATCTGACGATTGCCCGTGTGTTAACCCCTTGGTTTTCCCATTCACGGGGATAAAGATGAATATCCTATTCTATTCTAGGTCAATGGTCGGTCGTCGATTGATTTGTTGTTTTTGTTTCCATTTTATTTGTTTTTCTTTGTATTTAGCCCAAAATTCTAAGTTGCGATTTTATTATTTGAATTTCTGCAGGTCAAAATCAAAGTTAAAACGATAAAACAATCGCACGTGATTGTGACATTGTGCATATACCAGAAACCGTGCGCTCGTTGGACGACCGAAAATGCTAAGGAAATGCAATATTGACAATTTAGGAAGAATAGAACACAATGCTTTACCCAATCGCCGAAAGTCACATCGCCACAGACGGCACGGGGATTTCCATCGGTAGAAGAGTTTGCTGATAAAGTATTGCCGTTTCACAACCATCTGTCATTTATATATTACCGGTTGTGTTTTTCCAAGTCATACAAAAGAATGATTGCAATTGTCTTTGTTCTTACCTGATTCTTCACTGGACTGGCATGAGCTGTACGCAGTGGTGTACCTAGCCGGGGGACAACGTAGACATTGTCTACCCAAAATTCTGGGACAATCAAAAACAAAGAAATGGAAAAAAAGTTTATGCGGCGATATTAAATTGCTCCGTAATTCTAAATACGCGAGTCATCTTCAAATAATTCAGAGGTTTTAACGAAGCGATTTTTCGTCGTTTTCTTCGAATTACCGCGTAAATCGCATTCCAAATATAAAAATATTGCTTTGCTTGCAGAATGACACGTTTGCGTCTTTTTGGCCACGTGGTTAAGGATCCATTGAACTATTACGTAATCATAGACTTACACACGTGTTTCTCAATGTTCTTTTATTATCACCGATTACATTTGCGGAGATTGTAATTAGTCTTCGCACCACGGACATTAAGACTACATGCCGGCTAGTATCTTACTTGCACGAACATAGTAGATGTTAAGGTGTTTTCATGTCAAACAATTTGTTCGAATGATTTGATTTTTTGGCGTATTTCTAATTTGATTAAAAACACACAACAGAGCGTTATAACACTGTCATTTGTCAGAATATCACGTGTCACAGTTCGATGATGCATAAAATTACGGAAATACGAAAATAAATACGGAGAGTAATTAAAAATATTTTGTAAACCGCGACGCCATTGGGGTGGGTTATACCGATTACGACTGTGTTATAACATAGTAACACATATTGCAGACTCACTGTTAATTGTGCAATATAGCGGAAATATACGACATAGTTGATTGTAAAGCATTTTTTGTGATTTCGACTGAACGAAATTGTATGTACTTATAAACGTTTAATTGCGACTCTAAACAAAATGGCGTTTAGTCCAGATGTCAGTCAAAGCTCCGAGAGCCTGTAGGAAACCGCAACTCGTGGTGGTCTTTATTCCTTTGATGGGGGGGCTTATCGCGCTCGCTCTCTCCAGGTGCAGTTGTCTGCGTGGTTCACTCGGAGATTTGACTGACATTTGGACGAAACAGTATTTCATATAATGATTTAATATATGCCAAAGAAATAGTGGGTGATCATTTGAATAATAAACAACTTTCAGTTAAGGTTTTTTATTATAGTGCGCATTACCAGAATGTTTTTTGGGTAATGCGTAATTTATATAAAATAGTAGCATTATTATACATAGCGCAACTTTGATTAAATTGCGATGGCCCTTAGTTTGGTCAACGTATATTTCAAACCCCATTTTTTCAAGTAGTTGTGTAACTGCTATAATTTATAGAAGTCAAATGGACCTAGCGGACCTAGCAGACCTAGCGCTGGACCTAGCACACCTAGCGCTGGACCTAGCGGACCTAGCGCTGGACCTAGCGGACCTAGCGCTGGACCTAGCGGACCTAGCGCTGGACCTAGCGGACCTAGCGCTGGACCTAGCGGACCTAGCGCTGGACCTAGCGGACCTAGCGCTGGACCTAGCGGACCTAGCGCTGGACCTAGCGGACCTAGCGCTGGACCTAGCGGACCTAGCGCTGGACCTAGCGGACCTAGCGCTGGACCTAGCGGACCTAGCGCTGGACCTAGCGGACCTAGCGCTGGACCTAGCGGACCTAGCGCTGGACCTAGCGCTGGACCTAGCGGACCTAGCGCTGGACCTAGCGGACCTAGCGCTGGACCTAGCGGACCTAGCGGACCTAGCGCTGGACCTAGCGGACCTAGCGGACCTAGCGCTGGACCTAGCGGACCTAGCGCTGGACCTAGCGGACCTAGCGCTGGACCTAGCAGACCTAGCGCTGGACCTAGCGGACCTAGCGCTGGACCTAGCGGACCTAGCGCTGGACCTAGCAGACCTAGCGCTGGACCTAGCGGACCTAGCGGACCTAGCGGACCTAGCGGACCTAGCGGACCTAGCGGACCTAGCGGACCTAGCGGACCTTGCGGACCTAGCGGACCTGTACAAAATAGAGGGACCGGAATAAAACGATTTTAATTTATATAATTTTAGCCCAAAGTAGAAAAAGTTGCAATGAAATGCCTATGGTGCCATAACTGTTCACATACGTTTCCCTAACTCATCTCAAGATTTCCGTTTCGAGGCGGAAAGCACACACAATATCTTTTGCACGACGAAATAAAACGTCTAGAATCAGAGAGGATCTTTATCAATTCAGAAAGTCAGCAGAAGATACATCAACTTTTCAAGGTAAGATAACTTTGCCTATGCCGGACTATGTCGGGCTATGCCGGGCTTTGCCGTGTTATATGCCGGGCTATGTCGGGCTAGGACGGGCTATGGCGGGCTTTGCCGTGCTATATGCCGGGCTAAATTCACGAAAAGCCGATGGTCGTAAATCCCATCCAAAAAGAGAATTTTTTATGGGCTTGTTCCCACACATAGGTTTAAAACTAAGAACTAAGTAGTGTCAGAATTTAATGATAGGCTACCTTAAAGACCGTGGCTTACACCGTAAATATCAGGCCTAACCTTAACTTTCTATATTTTCAGATGAACAAAGCTTTCCTTGTCCTACTTCTCATCGGGCTGTTTGCAGCTACTGAGTGCAATGCAGACGCAGCATCCTAGTAAGCTGTAACATATTATTAATCGAACTCCCCCTCAAATTTTATTTTTTATTCCCAGCTGGCACAGAATTGGACGAAAATGGAACCAAAACTCACTAAAGGAATTGGACGGTGTGTATTGGACCAATATATCGTCTTCGATGTTTCCATCCATTTAAAATAAATATACATTGGAAGAAATAATCAAATCGGTTGGGTGTTCCTAACTGTGCTTGCAAAAGCATATACTAAGTTTAAACTCTGATATGTACACAGTAAAGGCCTTTTGCTCCGATATATAAGATTTCGAATATGTATAATGCTAACTCTTATTTAAGGCATACATATTTTTATAATACATATTATTATTATTATTATTTTTAACTTTTTTTGTTATTCATACTTTTTTCAGATATGAGCTTCGAAGAAGTAACAAGTCTTCTTGATTCGATGAGCGAATAAACGTACATAATTTGACGATACGGGCATAATTCTTGTTTTGTGCATTTGTTTTCGTCAGTAAGAGTTTAATAAACTCAAAAAAAAATACGTTTTTGTGACAAAAAATTGTTTCAACAGATCGAAATAATTCTCTTAACCAATACGATTCAATAACAAAAAAAAAATTTTAACCACCCCACACGACTTGGCACCTTAAAATTATGCCTCAACCGTCACCTTTTTTGACTACAAAAATGTAAATCTAACGACTATCATGTGACGACATGTTTCTGTACTGCTAGGGCAACTCCCTAAATATTTCCTTCGTTGCAAATACCCAGGGGGTGGTGCATTTAAAATATTTCGATAATTCCCTATTCAAATAACATCACTAGTAAACGACGCAAAACTGCTCGCAACTCTGATAAAGAAGTGGAAACAGTACTCGGGCGCGATGACCAAATATTAGTGGATTGCACATGCCGTGTAATCTTTGATGTTTAAGTTGGTTGATCAACAAAATTTGTAACTTGCATTGGGTATAATAAAGTACATTTAAAGAACTCTAAATTTTGCTTAGAATTTCACCCTCCTTACATTGGCAACATTTTTCTTACAAAAAGGTAGGGAATGAACAACTAGCATCTTTATTACTTCACAAAGCTCTGCTCCGCTATATAAAAAAAACTGTGGTGATCCTATTATTTAGTCCCCTTTATTTATTACGTCACGAAATTAGTCATGCGTGTTATTCTTTGCTATGACTTTGATTATTTATTTCATTTCAATTTGACGATCATGCAGTGAGGTTGTGTTTTGTTAAGCTTAGTTTCATATTACGTTTTTAGTTTTACCGTTGGTAACGTGTTGTTAATTCACATGTTTTATATTCTATTTGAATAAGATTTAAGAAATTGTAAGAACTGGTTATATGTAAGGCTGCAAGAGATTAAGATCAGCTCGCCAGTTCGCGACCCCTTCATTGGTGACCCCGACCACGTGGTTAACACGTGACCTTGAAATAACCTTGGCATCCTCAAGAATCTCAGAATGGTTAGAGGACAAACACCACTTTCTGGGGCAGGTGCAGAAGCTCGCTCGTGGCCGCATACTACTCTTCCACAATTTTGGCCAGCAGATCCACAGCTTTGGATCTCTCAAGTCGAAGCCAACTTTAACATGAGGGGAATAACCGAACAACGAGCGAAAATTCGATTACGTTATTGCAGTGCTAGCACCGGAATACGCAGCAGAAGTTCGGGACTTAATTATTAATCCCCCGGAGGAATCTCCCTTTGATCGCCTCAAAGAGGAGCTGGTACACAACCTTATCCATCAACAACCTTACCATCAACCCACTTATCAACCAACAGCACATTCAACCAACTTATCAACCAACAACACATTCAACCCACTCATCAATCAACAACACATTCAACTCGCCTATCAACCAACACACCACCGACACAACCTTACAAAACACGATCTGGCCGTACATTAAATTTTCCTTCACGTTTTGCAAATTATGATTGCTCGTGAATTTTGTTGTACCAATTTTTTGATCGTTTCGTACCTCACTGGAGGGGAGTCCTGTGGTGATCCTATTATTTAGTCCCCTTTATTTATTACGTCACGAATATCAGTCAGTCATGCGTGTTATTCTTTGCAATGACTTTGATTATTTATTTCATTTCAATTTGACGATCATGCAGTGAGGTTGTGTTTTGTTAAGCTTAGTTTTATATTACGTTTTTAGTTTTACCGTTGGTAACGTGTTATTAATTCACATGTTTTATATTCTATTTGAATAAGAATGAAGGAGTTGTAAGAACTGGTTAAATGTAAGGCTGCAAGAGATTAAGATCAGCTCGCCAGTTCGCGACCCCTTCAAAACTGTCATACTGCTTACAACCATAACCAACATTGGAGAATCACCACCATTGGTACTCAGTAAATCAGGGAACCAGACGTCATATGCGGCAGCGCATAGATATCAAATAAGTTGGTAGTGCGTCATCCAAATGGTTAACGTGACCGATCCATATAAGGACTTTATATCTTCTTCAGAGCTTTTTATTAGTGGTGGTTTAAATTAAATTTTGTTTGCTTAATATTGTTATTTCGCCTAGGTTTGGCGGGCCGCGTCCGCTACATTTATTAAAAGTATATCATTTTATTCAATGACGTGTTTTAACGACTGTTCGTTTGCCGTCTTTTCCTGATTCCGTGTCGTTATTTTATTCGCTTGCCATTTTTAAATACTGAGGCAAAAAATTAATAAACTAAACTAATCTACTAATTCTCAATTCTATACAAAAAATGGTCTTCACGAAAAGCTCATCATAAGAGACAAAATACAAAAAATAGGTTTTGCCATAAAAAAAATGAGCTCTTTATACAGTATTAAGACTTGCCAATAAGTTCGCACGATCAATAAATGCATTAGGTCGATGGGGGACGATTGCGGTGAGTTGTACGAAATGCCACACATTATTTCCCTTGTACTATTCCCAATGCATTACATACGGATAGAAGGACGCGGTTCATAAAAACGGTAATACCCACAAGTCTGTGGTTGGAAGCGAATCCAAAATCCCAGTGCTGAAAGCCCACGCGCTAAATTAAATAAAGTACAAACATAAAATATATATACATCTTGTATAAAACCGCACTGTTTGAAATCACCCCTCTTGGTTTTCCCACTCACCGGGATAAACATGAATATCCTATCCTATCATTGATTTTCATTATCTCCCTTCAGATTATATCCAGAAATATAAGATATTTAATTGCATGCAAGCGGTTGGAAAATACAGTAAGCATCGAAATCTTGTGTCAACCATACAATGGATAAAGAACATTACAAACATAGACTATATAAAAGTCATTTCAAACATTTTACACACCACAAATGCTTTACCAGCTCTATTGTGTGAAACAGGTAATCGTCAGACGGTTAGGCCTATATCAAAATAATGCCGTTACTATTTAAAAAAAAATTTAAATTAATAGCCTACGAAGTATAGTCTGTGGTGGGCCACGTAAATAGTTACCGTATGTTACACGCCTTTGATCTAGAACATAAAAAAGGCATTCGTCATATGACTTACTTAAGCAAAAATACTACTATGAAGAGCGCAATTTACCTACGACGTGCAGTAAACAACAACACGAAACTACACTCTTAGGACAGGTTGTATGTAAAGCAAATATCACGTTATTTATTACACCTCCAAAAGAGCCAACTTGATTGGTCATTTCTTTTGATATGGAGAATGATACTAAACAAAAGTTTTTGCAGAATTATATTTCTTAAGAGTTTTTCCGGAAAAGCATTAATGATGGGTCGATGATAGCAACTAAAATGCTGAAAATGAAGCATTTTTTAAATATTTTTTTCGATAACGGGAATTTCCCTCAGGTTTTTTGAACACACGGTTGGCAATTACTAACTGTTTAAACCTGATTGGTTAATCCGTTTTATCTAATCAGCAAAATCGGAGTAAAAACAAAATATGTTTCCTTCGTACTCGGAAGGGACGGATGGATACTAAGTGACATGTCAGTTACATGTGTACTAAGTGACATGTCACTCAGAAAAACGATCTGTATGAAAAAAGTTGTGTTGCCGTACTATCCTATACTTTTATTGTGGTTATTCGGTCGACGTCAAATGTTTTGTGCTATATACTGTCGTGGGGTCTTGTTTTGCTTTTGTAGACACTGGTTTAATTTCGTATATTTGATTATTGGTCATTTTCCATATAACGTACAGATAAT
>CH002331.1:502671-539663 GCA_000149265.1 Ciona savignyi
GTACCCATTATGGAAAAATTGGACACATATTGTTAGTTTTTGTCCTTTTTTTTTTTTCGTCAAACGCTTGACAGGCATGGCATGTCGCCCCGACATCTACCAGAAGGAAGAATAGAATCGCAATGAGACTTCGCCTTTCGTTAGACAACATGGTCTAGATGAACAGAAACCAACATTTTGGGAGATAAAACAAGGGGAATTCCCCTGGGACGTTAAAAACCAAAACGGTGTTTTTTTCTAAAAAATAGCTATTTTGGGCATAGCGCTTGAACGACAACTCCAATTTGAATCAGATTTGGTGAAATGTAAATGCATTAGTCACTGATTTAACACTTGGAAGAAACAAAAAATTTACCTAGGGAAGTACCCTAAAAATAAGATTATGTTCTCAAATCATGATTGTGACAAGCACGCCATGTCGCCCCGACATCTAACAGAAGGAAAAATGGAATCGCAATCAAACTTAGGTATTTCGTTAGACAACATGGTCTAGATATACAGAAACCAAAATGTTGGGGAATAAATCCAGAGGAATTCCCCTGTGACGTTACGAACCAAAACGGTATTTTTTTCTAAAAAATGACTTTTTTGGGCATAGCGCTTGAACGGATTTTACAATTTAAAATAAATTTTTTGGAATGTAAGTGCATTAGGCACTGATTTAACAGTTAAAAGAAATAAAAAAATTACCTGGGGAAATACCCTAAAAAATAAGATTTTGTTCTCAAATCATGATTGTGACAGTCATGCCATATCGCCACGACATCTACCAGAAAGACTAATGAAATCGCAATAAAAATTTAACATGTTTTAGACAACATGGTATAGATATGCAAAAACCAAAATTTTGGGTGATAAATTCAGGAGAATTCCCCTGGGACGTTAAAAACCAAAACAGTATTTTTCCTAAAGAATTGTCTTTTTAGGGGCATAAAGCGGCTTGAACGGCTATGATCCAATTTGAATCAGATTTTACTGGAATGTAAGTGCATTAGTCACTGATTTATCACTTAGAAGAAATAAAAAAAGTACTTAGGGAAATACCCTAAAAATAAGATTTTGTTCTCAAATCATGATTGTGACAAGCATGCAATGTCGCCCCGACATCTGCCAAAAGGAATAATGGAATCGCAATGAAAATTTGACATTTGTAAAAGAACATGGTTTAGATACGAAGAAACCAAAATTTTGGGTAATTAATCTAGGGGAATTCCCCTGAGACGTTAAAATCCAAAAGTTTTTTTTCCAATAAATTGGCTTTTTGGGGCATATAGCGCTTGAACGGCTGCTCTAATTTTGATCAGATTTGGCGAAATGTTGGACTATTAGACACTTTGTGCCAATTAAAAGAAATAAAACATTTACTTAGGGTAATTACGTTAAAAACGACGATATGTTCCTGAATTATGTTTGTGACTGGCATGCCATATCGCACTGACAAATAAGACAAGCAGTCGACAAGTCACATTAAAACTTTAAGAATTGTTACATAACATGGCCAACATATGTAAAAACAGAAACTTATCTACTAAACCTAGGGGAATTCCCTGACACATAAAAAACTAAATCGGGCTGTTTTGGCAATTTAGCATTATTTCACTTCAGCGCTTGAAAAGAAGGTTTAGTTTAAAATATTTGTGGTGAAAATGTTCGTAAATTTAAGACGTTTATTCTTTTTTAACTACACATGGAAAAGAAGTTTGGCTTGATAACTCTGGGACCCATGCGTTTATGCTTGCAGAAACAAACTACATATACTCAGTGTATAAAATACAAATTGTGGTTAGGGACCCTGTAGCATGAGTATATGCCCTACAACATGTGTTTTACAAATAGTGGTGGTTAAACACGTGGTTGACACTCTTTAGTTAAGTCCGTTTGTACAAACAATGCAGAGGTTAATAAATTATCTACGGCTGTTCTTCTAGTTTGCAAAGCGTCGGTGCAATTTAAGGATAATAATATAAAAAAATTACTAACGAAACCCATAGATATAGAAGAAATTAAAATAGCAATTGTAATGGATTGGTTAATGTAATGCTTTTGGTTTATTTTTGTTTTGGTTTTGTTTGTTATATTGTTTGTAAGCTTTCCACTTTATGTGTCACTTTGCACTTATCTTTATTCACTGTGTTCGTAAGTTGCACCTCTTCAGGCGTTCTAGCCGTTTCTACCCGCACGCACAGATAATTATTACTTCGCACCTGTTTGTTTGCGCGCGCTTTTATTGTTGTCCGTTCCGAATGGATAAAAAGAATTAGTTCTCGTTGTGCATCCCAACGGTCGGATGGTATTTTGATTGATCGTTTCGTATCGAGTAAGCTGTATATTTGAGTATTACGGTTGAGTATTGTACGGTGTATTGAGTGACATCGTGGTCGTGTATCGTTATCGGATACCAATTAACGGTTGTCGCAGTTTTTATTATTATTTTGGCCGTGTAAATCTTTTACGTTTTATTAAATCGCCCTATCGTATTGGCGTATTATTTACAGTAGACTAAGGCAGACAGGTCCCACGATTGGCCGTTAGAACAGGGTTCTGGGACCACACTCTCTTAGGCGCGAAAAGGCCGTAACAAATTGGCGATCCTGCCAGGACCCTGTAATCGCTTAGTCTGTCTTAGTGTACCTTACAGCAAGAACTCGTTTTTATAGTTTTTAAAATTGACGTTCGTTATGTCCTTTAATTTATTTATGTCTCCGCCGGTATTTTCGCCCAACCAAGATCTTGCCGATTTTATAAGGGTGTTCAACTCTTATTGTGAGAGTGTGAAGGCAACCGACGAGGTTAAGCGTCACCTATTCCTTAACTTAATACCCGAGGAATTGCGATGGCAAATTCAAGCGAAAGATGCTTGTATTTACGAGATACCGTATAAGACGTTAATCGAGCATGCTCTAGGCTTGAGTGGTGGCAATGCTAATCGTGAGTCCATGCGAGCAGCGCTAATGAGGCGTCATCAAATGCCACACGAAAGTAACCAACAATTCGTGTTCGCCGTTAAACAACTAGGTGATCGTGCGTATTCTCTAGATGAGGAGGCACATCTCCGTAATGAAGTCACTTATATGGTGTTAATGAACGGCATCCTCGACCGCGAGTTGGCAAAAACAATCCCAACTAGAATTGATTATTCGCGAGATTTCTGGTCAGCCGCACAGTTGATTTTGCAAGCGACAGCTTCACATTCGTTAGAGATAGCTACGATATCATCTCCTTTGAGGACCACGCCAAAACCGGAAGAATCGTTAAAACAGATCGCTCTTCAAAACGAAATCGTGGAAGGGATACAGGCGATGAACGCGAGCATCGAAAGCCTACAGCGCCATTTTGTAGAATTCGTCGAGCGCGAGATTCAGCAACAACCTCAACCGGTTTTAAAGCGACCAACAGAGTACGGCTTATCGTGTGTCGATCGTAAGTGTTTTAGTTGTGGTCGACGCGGACATATTAGGCGATTTTGCCTTTGCCCTGATATCCAGCGGCCATCAAGCAAGATAGACGGAAGAAGACGTGTTTTCACCTGGAGCAGAAGGTTTGATGAACGTGAAATTTCTCACAGGCGACAAAGCTATCAAAGGATCCCTGAAATGGAAAATCGTCAAATGAACGTAAGCAAAATCAATGCCCAAGCTAAAATCGAAAAAGTAGGCTGTACTAAACCGACTGAGTTACATCGTTTTGCTAATATCCTCGTAAATAACGTTACAATGAGCGTTTTAGTCAACAATCTCAGTAATACGGAAGGACGTGCTGGACGAAATACAGCCGGGTACAAGACTCTTAGATTTGCCTCGGAATGTTCGGTTTGTTGGCGCCGATGATAAAACGGTGGGAATTTTGGGAACCACGAGTATTATGCTTACCGTTGGTGGATTAAATGTTTTCACTAAAGTTTACGTATCGGGAGATATAAGTCACAAGTTTATTTTGGGCTTGGATTTTATACAAAATAACCGGTGTCGGTTATGTTACAGAACCAACGTTATGTGGTCGGGCGAAGAAAGCATTCCCTTATTAAACAAATCTTTTATTCCTGAACGTCAAGAAATACAGGCAGTGGAATCTGTTCAAGTTTCCGCTGATACGGAGTTGATGGTGAACTGCGCATCCGAGAACCCGGCAGGCAGAACACTTTGCTCGGTGGGCGATCTGTTAGGCTGCGACACAATCTAAACGGTCTGCAGGGGCAGCTGAAATTTGAGAAGAAAATGTCCCGATATACGTTACCGACACTGCAGTTGATGAGTATGGATGGAAAGTACAATGAAAAAGTAAACCGGACAACTGGAGATTTCCAACGAATTAATGGTAAACGACACGAGACTGGCCAAACTAAGAAGAGCAGCGTGGGAAAGAGACCGATTAGATTATCGCAACCAATGGTTGGACATAGTTGGAAAGTGGAACCGGTTGTGGAGGCAGCATCGGACGACTTGAACGCGAGATGCTATCGAGAAGAGCGAACGGACAACGAGAGGATAGCAAGCACACACCCACACCAATCACATAAAATTGAGAGTGGATTGACACTACCGCAAAGGCTAGCTTGGCCAAGGCGTACACGTCGTAAACCAGAGTATTTTCACGATATGGAAATTTGTAACCTCCAGGAGGAGGTTGAATGTAGTTGGGGGGGTGTAATGGATTGGTTAATGTAATGCTTTTGGTTTATTTTTGTTTTGGTTTTGTTTGTTATATTGTTTGTAAGCTTTCCACTTTATGTGTCACTTTGCACTTATCTTTATTCACTGTGTTCGTAAGTTGCACCTCTTCAGGCGTTGTAGCCGTTTCTACCCGCACGCACAGATAATTATTACTTCGCACCTGTTTGTTTGCGCGCGCTTTTATTGTTGTCCGTTCCGAATGGATAAAAAGAATTAGTTCTCGTTGTGCATCCCAACGGTCGGATGGTATTTTGATTGATCGTTTTGTATCGAGTAAGCTGTATATTTGAGTATTACGGTTGAGTATTGTACGGTGTATTGAGTGACATCGTGGTCGTGTATCGTTATCGGATACCAGTTGACGTTTGTCGCAGTTTTATTGTTCTTTTAGTCGTGTTAATATTTTACGTTTTAATAAATCGCTCTATCGACTATCGTGACGGCGTATTATTTACAGTAGACTAAGACAGACAGGTCCCACGATTGGCCGTTAGAACAGGGTTCTGGGACCACACTCTCTTAGGCGCAAAAAGGCCGTAACACAATTGAAAATTTAAATAAAAATAGCTCACCCGGAATAGATGGTCTAACCTCGATTTCTTTCAAACAAATGGATAAATTATTTTTAAATGACATGTGCGAATTATATAACAATTTTTATTTTACAGGAATAATGACAGAATCAATGAGAATTGCTATTGTTAAATTAATTTATAAAAAGGGGGAAAACTGGATATAAAAAACTGGAGACTGATTTCATTATTGACCACCGACTATAAAATATATAGTAAAATAATAAATAATAGACTAAAAAAACAGAAATATACATCAAAGCATATATAATATACAAAGTGCAATAGACTCATCCAATCATTTTAATAAAAAGTTAACATTAATGACTATAGATTACGAAAAAGCATTTGATCGAATTGGTCATCATTTTATAATTAAAATTTTACAAAAACTTCAAATTCCCAAGGAACTAATTAATTTAATAAAAACATTGTATAATAAAATAATAAGTAAAATAGAAATTAATGGGGCTTTTACAAACCAAATAAATATAAAACGTGGAATAAGACAAGGCTGCCCAACCAGTATGATAACATCCTTATTAAAGATAAAATTAAAGAGAATATAATTAAGATTGATAATACAATAATACCATGGACTAAAATAAATCTTACCACTAGCAAAATGAAATATTTTTTTAACAATCAAGAGCGCGATATGAATTATAAAATAGCCAATAAAGCTTTTTTTTTCGGGGATTTTTTTAAAAAAGCGAACTACAGTAATGTATACAAAAATCAGATTAGAATACGACGATGTAAATTTTGGTATAAATGATAATATAACCAACCCATCTACTAACTCACTGTATTAGTATCAAACCTATTTTTAGAAACCTAGTATATAATTATAACTAATAAACTAATATTATATAATTGCTCCGACGAAGAACAAGAAATTCAACGTGAAGCGATAAAACTAATAACCTTAGCTAAAATAGAAATAATTAACTATAAAAAATATCTAGATATTAAAAATACATATGATATAATAAAGGGATAATAAAGAATTTAACAGAAAAGCTTTGTGGATTGTTAAAAACAAGTTCAGTATATATCTTCGAAAGCTGTGTATTTTTTCAATATTGTAAATTTAATGTGTATTTTTTCAATATTTGAATTAAATAACATCACTTATATAAGAATTGGCTCAGGCAGGGAATAGACTGGAATCCAATAAAATTTTAGCATAAATATTTGTGCATTATTAAATAAATATATCGCATTGCTTATAATATTGTTCATAAATTACCTTTTACTGCTTAGTATAATTTATTGCAGAATCCCACCACACAACACTTTTCAAGAACCGTCATATCAGCTTCTTTCGCCTAAGAACCATCATCACAACCTAAAAATATTGCAAATCAAATTATCATTAATTCCTTTATGTACATATTTTATATTGTATGCTAACCGTTATATGTGTTATCTTTGTATTTATTCGCAGTAAATGTGTATAAGGCGCCCAATAAATAAAAAAAAATCGAAACATCTAACGATTTGGAACTACTAAAGTCAAGTCAAGGAGAGACAGACGTTTACGCAGAAAACATTAATGAATTAGCGCACCTCTGAGAGTCGAGACAGCGCGTAGGGAAAACAGGCTTACGCCTGCAAGGAACAAACTAGAAAAATAGGCAGCGACCTGCAACGGCTTCCTGCATATACCCCGTATCTGAACAAATTTTGAGGTGGCATTGAAAAACAATTTCAACTGCATTGCTCTGCTCCCTTCAGTTTCGAGGTACATTTCTGCGTCAACTACAACGTCGCACAAAAAGAAAAGTTTGGACATTTCCGTTCTATTGTTCGTGGAGGTGTCAAGTTCGCACATCGGTTCATTTGGAGGATTCTACAGACGACGACCGCATCTACTACGACGGGAACAAGAACTTCACCGGATAATTTAATTAAGTTAAATAGTTATTTATTCTATTTATATAGATTTGGTACGATTTAATTATTTTGCTTAATTTTTTAAAACCCACTGAGCCCGGTAGAATGAAACAATGTTTGGGTTTGGCGGTAAGTCTGTCAGAAGGGAGCGATATCCGCCTGATCCCGAAAATAAAGACAAACTTGGATATATGATACGGTTTATGAGGATTTGAGTTGTCGTTTTTTTTGGATAACAACAGTTCAATTTCCTCGCGTAGATTCGGTTTGCCCATGCCCGCTCATAAAGTTCAAGAACCGAACTTAGGTAAAGCAAAATTTTAACATACGATTGTCCCACGTAAGCACCATAACCGAGCCGATCCTTTGTTAAGGAATTATCCTCAGTTAAATTAAACGAATTTACCGAAAGTATGTCCGAGACATGGTTTGATTCTTCGCAAAGCGTTTTTCGTTGGTTTGATGTGATCTGGAAGATGCTAAATTTGAATTCGTTAAAGAATCCCTGAGGCCTCGTCATCTCCGACACGTGGAACACTCGTTGGCTAAACGAGATGCTGAAAGATACTACTGAAAGATCTGCACCATTTTCCTCCTCTTCCGGGTTCAATATAGCGATTGTGGAAAACTTGACCGTCGTCAACTTCAGCCTTCCAGATATGGAGACAGTGGGACTCCACAGATGATTACCGCGAGACAATGCGTACCAGCCGAGGCAATGGAATTCTACGGTGACCTTCTACGGGTTCAGATTCTACGGTGTCCGCGAGGAAGGTTCTGACCCAATCTGACCCAGATTTTGAAAACTGTTTTCCAATTATACATTTAAAAAGTAAAAAAGCACAAAATAAATGGTAGGTACACTATACAAATTGCTCAGCTGATTAAGATAAAACAGAAACTTTAAAACAATGCAATGTAAAATGGAATTCGTTACTGCCAGAAATATTTACAACCGTGAAATATCATTACAGGAAACTTTTTGAATCCAATAGAAAAAATATGAAAGCTACATGGCGGTCCAACAAGTCAACTAACTTCAAAATTCTTTAAAATAAATGGAAGAATGACAAGTGACCCAGTTACGATAGCAAATCAGTTTAATGATCATTCATTTCTCTAATGTTGCATCCGAGTTAGTAATACACTTACCACATCACTTCCATCAGACTACTTGTTGGGCCCCCAATCTCCCTCCTCCATCCACATATTCCCCACAAGCCCATTGGAAAACAAAGCAATAATTCACGATATGAAGTCCAAATCTAGCAGCGGCGTAGACAATATTCCCTCAAAACTTGTAAAATCAAATTCAAATAACATTCTGCAAGCCTTAGCCCACATTTCAACCTATCACTTCAATCTGGAAAATTTGTTAATGCTTTTAAATCTGCTGAAGTCATTCCAATATATAAAAAGGCAGCATATTAAAGGCTAATTAAATTGATGTATAACAAACAGAACTCTTACAACCACCAATTTGGATTTAGAAAAGGCCATTCTACTAGTTTCCGATCAAATGGAAAAAAAGAAATCAGTTCATGGTGTTTTGTCTTTAAACACGAACTCGGTAACTCTAGGTGTCCCACAAGGGTCAATACTTGGTCCACTTTTATTTCTTATTAATATTAATGATTTACCAAGTTGCCTTAAGCACAGTGAAACCATTATGTTTGCAGACGACACCAGCATTTTCACCTCGGGTCCAAACCAAATCAGTCATATTGGAAAGAGTACCTACCTGGCTTTTGACCAACAAATTGGTTCTTAATATTGACAAAACTAAATTTATGTAGTTTTCCAGTTCCACCAAACCTGAACTTTTATCATCCTCCATTATCATTAACTACTATCAAATTGAACAAGGCAATTATTCATTTAAATTCCTGGGTTTAATCATTAATAACAGACTATCATGGAAGCCACATATGCTTAATTTGGAATTTTATTATGGTACGTAAAATCCGACCACTCATTGACCGTTCTTCACTTTTTATCATTATATCACTCGCTAATTCTTAGTCACATTTAATATTGCATCTCCTCCTGGTGTTTTGGTAACAACCAAATCTTAGCCAAATATTCGAATGATTTTTAACCTTAGTAAACGGGAAAACACTGTTAAAACAATGCAGCAACATTAACTCCCGACTATATATGATATGCATAAACTCGAAATCTTATCTATAATGCACCGGTGCAATTATCAAAATCTTCCCACGGCCCTTTTTCATTTTATACAGTTAAATAAAACTAGGATGACGACCAGAAGCAAAACAAAATTTTCGATTCCATTCTGCAGTAAAACGATTTCCCAACAGTCCATAAAATATATTGGCCCCGAATACTGGCATCAATTACCAGTAAAAAAATGGGAGTTTCAACCTTAAACAACACCTCTTGAGTGATCCTCATCTCCTTCCATGAGTTTACTATCACCCTTTTCTCACCTAAATTCTTCCCTAATATTTAAGTTCTATTGCCAGTCACTTTAACTAAAACATGTATTACCTTTTCTTTATAATTATTTTCCTTTATTTATTCCCCTATCCTCCCACTGCACACTCCTCTCACAAAGCCATGTGTTTTGTTTGTTTTTTTATTTGTTTTTTATTGAGATTAAATTGAGTTTTTACTGTTAATGGCATGCCGATGGCAATTTGTATCTTGTAGTGCTGTTTTTCTTTATAGTTTATCGACCTTAATAGTATACCTCATATTTATTACTTTACTGCATGCCACATTCTTCACTTTGTTCTTTCTATTCACTCTTATTATGCTCGGTCTTTCTTTTCTTAAAATTTCAATTAGCAGTCTTTAAGACCCATCCATACTGCCAAGAAATTCCTTTTTCAGTTGCAAAGAAATCCCATCGGCAGAAATGATTGCTCTTCCTTCCACCTTTCCTGGCTCATTCACCTGCTCTTCGCTGGCGGCTGCGATCCTCTTTTCTGCGATGATGCCCCAATAAAAATGAGATTTGGCAGTGCAACCCAATTACTGTGGAGACTTCACATTTAACTGTTTCGGACTTGCTTTCTTTTTTCTTCTTTTTGCATTCTTATTTCAAATATTTATGTATATTGTATACATATCAATGTTCTGCACTTAAAATCCTCATTTATTAAATATAGTGCAATAACTGTTTTTGCATTAACCACTGGTGGAATTTCATTTTAGTTTTTTTTTCTTTTTCCACTTCGTTCAAACTAATTCGTATTAATGTAAGGTTTAACGGCCACTTCATTTTTTCCCTTAATTTGTGTAATTAATTAGTTCCCAATGTAAAATAAACTAAACTATATCGCCATCTTTACTGTTTGTTTATCACGGATTTGACCACTACGACCAAGTATCTTATTGATACGGGAGCTTCTTTGAGTCTCCTACCACCAATAAGAGACGATCGGACAACACAAATTATCGGACGAGACTTAATTGGTTCTGATGGATCTCGCAACATACGGTGAGCGAATTGTTAATATGGACTTTGGCCATAACGAAACATATCCCTGGATATTTACTATTGCCGAGGTAGAATTGCCTATAATGGGTGTCAAATTTATTGAGCATTTTAATCTGACTGTAGATTTGAAAGCAAGAAAAGTGTCTATAAGGGCAAAAATTCCGGCATAAATATCGATATTGCAAGAATTTTCGCGAAAACCTAAACAGAAAATAAAATCATAACAAAAGGAAGAAGCCCAGTTTTCTGTAGACCTGGACGTTTATTTTCGGAAATGAGCAAGATTGCAAAGGAGGAATTTATGCACATGCTTGAGCTGTGAATTTTGAGACGATCCGATAGCAAATTAATGGTTCTCAAAAAGGATCACACCTGAGGTTATGTAGAGATTATCGACGATTAAACGCCAGTCATAACTGAACCGGACAGGTGGTATCTTCTATCCAAATCCACACATTCACGACTTTGTAAATGAATTCTTTGCATGCGCGGTACACACAGATGTGTAGCAATTTCGCCTTAATGTATTATATTATTTGCTTTTGGATGCATTATAGCGTTTTGCTTTACTGTTTTAACATATCTGGCTGGGACAATCAGTAATTGCTTAATAGGGTAAGCCGTTTTGGCACGCCTGCCATTATAACCACAGACAGGGGAAAGAATTTTGCATCCAATTTGTTTCACAAACTGGCGGAATTTATAGGGGCTAAGCTTCAAAACACAACCTTGAAGTTGAACTGTAACAAAATCCCAGGAAAGTCCTTAAGATTGGTATACTATAATCTTGGTTTGGTGCTTTTAGGAATCAGAAACTCTATCAAAGAAAATATAGACTCCCACAAATATGTGAGCCGTTTTAAGATTTTCATGGGGAATCTTAAAGCCATACCACCCCGTATATCAGGACCTCGAGCTGTGTAGTATTTTAAAGACAAACTTCAGTCTTGCAGACATGTATATTGAAGACATGACGCGGTTAGAAGACCACTGCAACGACCATATGATGGGCCGTTTAAAGTTCTTAAAAGGGATGGTAAATTCCTCATTCTAGACTATAATGGGATACCTAATACTGTAACAGTAGATCGACTAAAAGCTGCGAATGTTTTAATTCCTGAGTCGCGGGGTATATTAGAATAAATAAATACCCAATTCACCCTCTTTACAGGTTGAGATACATAGTCCTAGTGATATAATTAATCCCGACTTTGATTTAATTACTGAACCATCTGAATCTGCTGAAGCCCTCGAAATTGACCTAAACCGAACAACAACGCCAGAAGCGGATCACGAAGAACTCGATTTGTACAGCTCTGTCACCAACATTTGTCCCAAGCTGAATATTATATTCCAAGTTTTACCGTGACAATTCCGACGAACAAGCGAGTTTTTTAAGTTATGGTTTCTGCTGCCTATTTCATATACTAATTGCTAGGTGATTGTGAGTGCTTGCTAATTGCAATCCAGAGCCCCCTGGTTAATATTATTTGACTTGCAAGAATTCGTAGTCCTAGGTTGGTCTTTTGATACTTGAACACTACAATGATGCGTAGTAATATCATCGGTGTCTCATTTTACAGGTTTGCAAACAAAAAGAGCACACCGACACCATCCACAATTGCACGCGACCACCGTCTCATGAAAAGGTTAGTAGCGCTTGCGATATTTTTCTATCTATACGTCCATACTGCAACCGACTAAGCAGTAAATCGGCGCGTCTATGTCTAATTCTCGTCTGTCGTGTGAAGTTAACTCTTTCCCTCCCAACTCGCCATATATGGCGAGTTGGTGGGAAAACATGGTATCCCGTCTGTCCATAAATGGATACAAATCTAAAAAACGATTTCTCCGCAATGCGTAATGGTAGAGACCTCAGCTATGGCTTATTCGATCAAGGAAACCCTATATTTTATTCTCTGTGATTATCGTGGAGAAATATTAAAAATGCGAGGAGTGATAGCCTTTCTTTTTCAAGGCTTCGCCTCTTATTTCTATCGATTTTACACGAATTTACACGTGACTAACTCAGCCAATAGGGAGTCGTGTTAACTTGCAGAGAAGCTCTTTTTGTCAAGCAAGTCTTTCTTTACATTCTCTGTGAATTTCGTGCCGTTGAGATAAAAAGGAGAGCGTTGGTGACGTTTTCGCAGCAGGCGTTTATGCTTTGTGTTCACCAAAGCATGAATCCAGCTGGGCCTGCTGAGCGCACGATAAAGAAAAAGGCGGCGAGACTAGCTAGTTCGGTGTGCCCTGCTTTGAAGAATATTGGATATAGTATTTGCGTTTGTTTGGTTTTGTATGCCCTTTTTACACTTCCTTCACTGTTCTTTTTTATACTTTTTACTATTTTAGTTCTACAAAACTAAAAACTTCAATGCGTTTTGGTTCAAGTTTTCATAATATAGTCAGAAAAAAGGGAAATTTCAATTACAAATAGTAAAAAAACTACTGAAGATAGAAATACAGTTCGAATTTTCCTGAGTACAAAAACTATTAGACAATCTACATTCCAATTTTCATCTCATTTGGGCATTCCAATAATAAGTGAGTATTTCGTTTGTCAGTGCACCTCAAATTTTTCAAAGTCGAGCAGAATTTTCTTTGCATAAAAAGTGGTGTTCACTAAAGTTTACATAATATATTCTTTATTAGAGGTAGATTTTAGATGTGCAGCTTGTTTAAAAGAGGGATAAATTATCTTTCCAACCATACTAAATATTAAATCATAGCATAAACTTTAGAAAAACTGTGCTAATTTGAAAATGACTAAAAATTGTAAAAAACACTGCGGGACAGCATGTTTGAATTAATGCATTTGGCCGGGAGTGAAAGAGTTAAAGTTGACAAACTTTCGTCGAAAAGTCCTAAAGTTAATAATCGTAAGCGTAAGTAAATAAACGCTTCAATAGACCGTTTTCGAAACGAGCGTCAAGATCCTCCCAGGTCGTTCTTTGTCGCTGACTATAAGACTGGTACGCTAAGTCATTATTTAATTTCGAAAATTGTTTATCTACGTTAAATGACACTAAATTTTGTTGGAGTTTTCGCATAGAAAATGTCGTCTCGCTAAAATTTCTTTCCACGTATAAACGAGTCTATGACATAAGTTTCCACAGCAAGCGCCTAGATTTCGTATATGGCATATGTGCCCGTAAGTATAACGCCAAAAGATAAATCCAAAATGGTGAGACTTGACGTTTAAGTGCGTCGAAATATCCGGAGTCGTAGTTGAGTCTGTCCGTATTAGCTACTACGACTGTTCTTCCAGTTTGCAAATCGTACTGCCCACAACGAATCGCGATTTCCCCAACCTATACGGTGCCAAGTTTGATCGGACGTATTGTTGTTATAGTTTGTAGAAGCGCTGCGTTATGTGTCACTAACCAATAATAAACAGGTCTAATATTTGGTCGTTATTACCTTTCGCCACCCTTGATGTCTAGGATCACTAGGTGTCGTGCCTCATGTCGCTGAGTTGGTGCAAACGATACATGTGTGTCGTATTTAAGACACCGCCTTTTGTCTTTAACGCCAGTCAATTCCCACAATTAAAATAGGCGTGGCCCACATTATCCATGCACCCTAGTAACGCGAAGTATATAGTATTTTGCCTCTATTTTAAAGAAATTTGGAAATATAGGCCGTATAACCTAATTTGATTAGAAAAGAGTCCTCTGACCACGTGTGGTGGTTCAGAGTCCTCTGACACAAGAAATGTTCTCATTGAACATAAATGATGGCAAAAGTTACTGAGATTTTGCAATTTTGCATGAACATGTGGTGGTGGGAGCTCTGGAATTTTTGATGAACTGGTGAAATCTTCCCATAATGTATACAGGTAAAAATTGATTCAGATACATCTCTTCCAAAAGAACTCTCAGAATATTCGAAAGTCGCTAAAAGATAATGGTTGTGGTTAAGAGACACAGATGAGCGACTAGACAATTTGGAGCAGTATGGCAAAAGAAAGTAACTGTCTCATCAAAGAAAACTGCCATATACCAGTTCCAAGGCAGCAATCGACATATCTCACGTGCTGTCATCCAAAAGGGACACCACACAAGTTTGTTCAACCGATAGTGAGAAACAACGTGTACGACTCCCAAGAAACACCTCAAGGGACTGAGATGTCGATGACCGAATCACTGACCGATATGCTTTAACTGCATGAAGTATAAGAAGTAAGCAAAGATGCCCCTCAAGCTTAAAAAAAATGGCCTAGAATCAGAAATTGCACCCTTCCTAAAAGAATTAAATACTCCAGAGCTGCACCTGTTATCTCCAACTCTTCCTTTTATGAAAATACTTTGGAAAAGGATCCATGGGTCAGTGATCTGCGTAAATGCTGATTTTGGCAAAAACACCTCTATCCTTCTGCGATCAGCAGCATCTCGCACTCCACCAAGTAAACCGGAGCGGATATTGAGGTATAAGTTGTAGCATATCAGTCAACGTGTAAACCAAATATGCCATCGAACCCAAATGCAATATGCGGAACATAACTTACTTCTAAAAGACTTAAACTAAAAGAAACTTTAATTTGGTCACAATTTGAAGTTTATGAACTAAAACAAATAATGCGTCAAACGGAGAATCAATCGTTTGCTCAGTTGCTCAACTGAGCCAGAGTCGCAACCAATATCTGACAAAGGAGAACTGCAAAAACGATTGGTCGATTTTCATCCAAAATTAAGTTAGTAAAATTCGGATTATAGATTTATCTCGGAGCAAGAGTGATGGTGATTTCAAACCGATCGATGTGGCAGATGGGCTTGGACACATATTGTTTTTTTCCGTTATTTTTTTTTTTCGTCAAACGCTTGACAGGCATGGCTTTTGGACCCAACATCTACCAGAAAGGGTAATGGAATCACAATGAAACTCGGTAATTTGTTAGACCACACAGTTTAGATATGCAGAAGCCAAAATTTTGGCTAATAAATCTAGGGGAATTCCCCTGGGAGGTTAAAAACCAAAACAATATTTTTTAATAAAAATTTAGCTTTTTGAGGCATAGCGCTTGAACAGCTTCTGTCTCTATGTTTAAATTTGGTGAAATGTAAGTGCATTAACCACTGATATAACACTTGAAAGAATTAAAAAATTCACCTAGGGAAATACCCTAAAAAATAAGATTTTGATTTAAATCATGATTGTAACAGGCATGGCTTGTGGCCCCAACATATACTAGAAAAAGTAATGGAATCGCAATAAAACTTTGTCATTTGTTAGACAATATGTCCTAGATATGTAAAAAAACAAACTTTTGGGTAATATACCCAGGGGAATTCCCCTGTGAGTTCAAAAACCAAAACGTTATTTTTTAAATAATTAGTATGGCTGCTCCAGTTTCAATTAGATTTAATAAAATGTGAGTGTATTAGCCACTGATATAACACTTAAAAGATTTAAAAAAATTAACTAGGAAAATACCCTAAAAAGTAAGATTTTTTCTCAAATCATGATTGTGACAGGCATGGCTTGTGGCCCCGACATCTAACAGAATGAGTATTAAAATCGCAATTAAACTTTGTCATTTGTTAGACAACATGGTCTAGATATGCAGAAACCCAACATTTGGGTAATATACCCAGGGAAATTCCCCTGTGAGTTGAAAAACCAAATTATTAGCTTTTTTGCGCATAGCGCTCAAATGGCTGATCCAATTTAAATTAGATTTGATAAAATGTGAGTGCATTAGTCACTGATATAACACTTAAAAGAATTAAAAAAATTAACTAGGGAAATTGTTACGTGTTTAAGTTTCTATTGTGACACAGAACCTTACCATCATCTGTTCTTGTGACTGTGTGCTTTCGCCACGTTTGACGTGCGTTTTCATTTGAACCTCGTAGCGCAATGAGTGGCACGAATACAAAACCATACAGCAAACATGGTGCAAACATGGTGTCAGAAGTGGGATTCGAACCCACGCCTCCATTCGGAGCAATGAGTGGCACGAATACAAAACCATACAGCAAACATGGTGCAAACATGGTGTCAGAAGTAAAATAATTACTGCTAGTAGAACGAATTTGTAAGCGGCAAGCAATAATGGAGACAAATAGCAACCTTCCGATTCCAAGACCGATGAAAATAATGGGGAGGAAAATGTTTCGGAAAATTGGACATTCTTTATAGAGCAGTGGCAGAATTATGAAATTGCCACGGGATTAAATGCTAAGCAAGAGGTAGTTCGTATTTCGACCTTTCTTGTGGTGATGTGGTGAGGATTGCTATCGGGTCTATAAGCATTTGCCTTTAAATGATGAAGAACAGAAAAGTATGGATCGTATCATAAAGAGTTTGGAAGAGCATTTTAAACCCCAGCGAAACATCACATATGAACGTTTTATTTTTAACAGTGCCCGACAAGAAAAGGAAGAAACAATCGATCAGTTTGTAGCACGACTCAGGCAATTAAGCTCAACGTGCGAGTTCGGCGCTTTGCGAGAAGAGCTAATCAGAGACAGAATCGTCATCGGCGTGTACGATGCAGGCACACAAGCACGTCTCCTAAAATAATCCGAATTAACATTAACTTAAGCAATATGTTACGGCCGAAGCAATGAACAAGCCCAATCACAAATTCGAAATATCAATAGTCCCCAAACGCAAGAAGTCAACTTTGTTAATAAGTTTAGAAATACTCAAGCAGCGCAAGTGAAAAAATGTCGATACTGTGGAAAATCTCACCAGCGTGGAATACGACACTGCCCGGCTTATGGAAAAGTGTGCGGGTTATGCAACCTAAGAAATCATTTCTCTTCCGTGTGCGAACAGCGAGACAAGATCAAGCTCATCGACGCACAGGAAGAAGCGAACAATTCGGTTGATTCGTCGTATCATGTGAAAGAGACAATTGGCTCAGTAAGATCAACCGGAAAACGATATTTCGTCACTCTAAAAGTAAATGCCAACCATTGTTCTCCCATCTCCGTTAAATTCCAACTCGATTCTGGGTCCACATGCAATACCATTAATACGAATATTTACAACCGAGCTGCACTCGGTTCTAACATCCGCAACAATGCAACAAGGATTACGGCATACGGTGGAGCGTCCATTAAGTCGATTGGTCAATGTACGCTAAATTGCTTGTACAATGGCAAGGTACATAGAATGGATTTTCATATTTTAAACGACGATTTGATGCCCCTATTATCCGGCGAGACGTGCGAAAAGCTTGGGTTAATGGAGTTTAAATTACCGGACCACTCGAATATCTGCCATTCGGTGACGTCATCTTTAAACATTGTGGAGAGATATGCTGATGTGTTCGAAGGTCTCGGAAGCCTGCCCGGCCTTTATCATATCGAGACGGACACTACAGTGTCCCCAGTGCAACATTTTCCACGGCGAGTACCAGTGGCTCTTCGGGAAGAGCTGAAACACCGAATGGACGATATGGTATCAATGGGTGTTTTAATTCCGGTCACTACGCCCACCCAATGGATTAGCAGCATGCTGGCTGTAAGGCGACCAGGTAAATTACGAATCTGCTTAGACCCTAAAGACTTGAATAAAGCAATTAAGCGTTCAAATTACCCTATGCCAACCATAGACGATATACTCCCTCAATTGGCTAAAGCCAAAGTGTTTACAGTACTAGATGCAAAGGATGGGTTTTGGCAAGTAAAATTGGATGAGGAGAGCAGTTTCCTTACAACGTTCTGGACCCCGTTTGGCCGCTATCGCTGGCTTCGTATGCCTTTCGGTATCTCATCCGCGCCCGAAGAATACCAGCGTCGACAACATGAGATTGTACAAGGTATGAATGGCATTGAAGTTATTGCGGATGACATTTTAGTCTATGGGTGCGGGGAAGATATGCAGCAAGCAATTAACGACCATGATACTAACTTAGAAAAACTGTTTAACCGAGCTCGACAAGTTAATTTAAAGTTTAACAGGAAAAAGCTTAAATTACGTCAGACGTCGGTCACTTATATGGGTCATTTAATCACAAGTGATGGTTTAAAGCCAGATCCTGGTAAAATTGAATCTATTGTGAAGTTAGATGCCCCGACAGACGTCACAGGAGTGCAAAGACTAATTGGATTCGTTAACTATCTTTCCAGATTCCTTCCAAAACTCTCAGAAGTGTGCGAACCCCTACGTCGATTAACCGATAAAGCTGCTAGCTGGGAGTGGACCACAAAGCACGACGAAGCATTTAACAAAGTAAAAACACTTGTGTCACAAGCACCCGTACTCGCGTATTATGACGTACTAAAAGAGGTAATTATTGAATGCGGCGCAAGCCAAATAGGTTTAGGTGCAGTTCTGTTGCAAGATAATCAACCGGTGACATTTGCATCGAGATCGTTGACGCAAACCGAGCAAAAATATGCTCAAATAGAAAAAGAGTGCCTGGCGATTGTGTTTTCATGCGAGAAATTTGATCAATACATTTCTGGCCGTTCAAAGGTCACGGTTAAAACAGACCACAAACCTTTGGAAACGATATTCTCCAAGCCATTGGTAACCGCGCCTAAACGGTTACAGCGTATGCTTCTACGGTTGCAAAAATATCCCATTACGGTCGTGTACATTCCTGGATAACAACAAATTACTGCAGACATGCTGTCCAGAGCACCAATAAAGAATCATCTTACACCGCAACAGGAGGAGGAAGAGATGGATAAATATGCGATATTTTGCAACAAATCTTCCCAATTCTGTCATAAACTGGAGGAAATTCAGTTTGCAGAAAACCTGCCCGTCACAACCGAGAGATTAAGAAAGATTCAATCGAGTACACAAGCTGACTCGACGTTACAAATGCTGAAGACCATTATACTGAATGGCTGGCCTCGTCGCCAATCTGCGGTTCCGCCAGTTCTTCACCAATTTTGGAACTACCGCGATGAGCTCACTGAACAAGATGGTGTAATCTACAAAGGTCAACGAATATTGATTCCAAAAACATTGCGCGTGGACACGCTAAAACAAATTCATAGCAGCCATTTAGGGAGAAGAAGCGTGTCTTCGGAAAGCACGCGAATTTGTGTTCTGGCCGAGAATGACAGAGGAAGTTCGTACCTTTGTTTCGCAGTGTTTAACTTGCAATGAAATGAAGCCGCGACAACAAAAGGAACCAATGATTTCACATGATCTTCCCGAGAGACCATGGAGCAAAGTGGGAATGGATTTGTTCAGTATTGGCGATAGAAATTTCCTTGTAATTGTCGATTTCTATTCCGATTTTTGGGAATTGTCGGAAGTTATAAGTATGCGTGCTCACTGCGTTATTAATCTATGCAAAGAGCATTTTAGTCGTCATGGCATTCCAGAAAACATAATCACCGACAATGGTCCGCAATTCGACTGCGATCAATTTCGAGAATTTGCAAGAGAATGGGATTTTCGACACGTTACCTCGTCTCCGCTCTATGCACCCTCAAACGGAAAGTCGGAATCTGCGGTGAAAATTGCAAAACTCCTTCTAAAAAAGTGTATGCACGCCAACGAGGATCCATGGAAAGCCATATTGGATTGGCGAAACACCCCAACTGAAGGAATGGCAAGCAGTTCAGTGCAGCGATTGATGTCGAGGAGAACTCGTACCGCGTTACCAACGTCACGAAAACTTTTGGTACCACAAGTGGTAAAGGACGTACAAAGTAATTTACAGAGAAGGAGAAGGAAGGCAAAGGCGTTTTATGACAGAGGTAGCAGACAACTCAGCGAGTTGTCACCTGGGCAGACTGTATGGGTGCAACCATTTAGAAGAAGAAGGATTTGGGAACTCGCAAAGTGCATACGGCGTGTAGGTCCGCGATCATATCTAGTGGACCTCGATGGATTATTGCTCCGTCGTAACCGCCGCTTTCTTAGAACGAGTAACGAAAAAATTATAACTTCAGCTTGAGATCCATTGCCAATAACACATCAAAGTGAGCAAACTTCAACACCTGCGTTGTCATCACCTCCTACACGCGTTGAAAATAATAACAACTCGCCTCCCCCACTCTTACCGCCGGTGCGACGCACCAGAACGCGCATTATCCACATGCCGCAAAGGTATAACGATTACGTCGTTGGTTAACGTATTTTATACTGCTTCTTTCTTGTATATCGCAAACCTATCTTGTTTATTTTAGTTACTCAATCCTGTTTTGTTTACCTGTTGTGTTTACATTTCTTAAAGAAAGGAAGATGTTACATGTTTAAGTTTCTATTGTGACACAGAACCTTACCATCATCTGTTCTTGTGACTGTGTGCTTTCGCCACGTTTGACGTGCGTTTTCAGTTGAACCTCGTAGCGCAATGAGTGGCACGAATACAAAACCATACAGCAAACATGGTGCAAACAGAAATATCCTAAAAATGAGATTTTATTCCTAAATCCTGATTGTGACAGGCATGGTTTGTGGCTCATCCGTGGTAAAACTTTCGGAACACACGTATTCTTTTTATAACTGCACATGGAAAGGTAGTTTGGTTAATAACTATGAAACCCATGCGTTTATGCTTGCAGAAACAAAACTATGACAGTCCGGTTAAAACTTTCTGGAATGTTAATTAACATGGACCTGACGTGCACATACATATCTAACATTAACATATATTGTATAGGGAACAATAACATCAAGATCGGGTTGTTACCTTAGGGACCCATGCGTTTATGCATGCAGAAACAAACTACATACCCGGTGTATAAAATACATATGGTGGTTAGGGGACCCTGTTCGCATATAATATATACATATCGTACAAAATGTGTTTTACAAATAGTGGTGGTAAAATACGTGGTTGACACTCTCTAGTTCTTAGTCATATTCAATATTGCATCTCCTCCTGGTGTTTTGGTAACAACCAAATCCTAGCCAAATTACAACGTGTTTGCAATAGGTATATTCGAATGATTCTTAAACCTTGCAAACGGGAGAACGCTGTTAAAACAATGCAGCAACATCAACTTCTGACTATGCACCGGTGAAATTATCAAAAGCTTCCCACGGCCCTTCTTCATTCTATACAGTTAACACCCAGGACCACTAGGATGACGACCAGAAGCAAAACTAAATTTGCCATTCCATTCTGCAGTAAAACGATTTCCCAACAGTCCATAAAATATATTGGCTTCAAATACTGGCATCAATTACCAATAAAAATTCGCGAGATCCAACCTCATTATAAATTTATTAAAGCTGTTAAACAACACCTTTTGAATGATCCTCATCCCCTTCCATGAGTTTACTATCACCACTTTTCTCACCGAAATACTTTCCCTATAATTCAGTTTTATTGCCAGTCACTTTTACTATAATATTTATTTCCCTTTTATTACATTTACATTTATTACCTTTTCTTTATATAATTACTTTCCTTTATTTATTCCCTCCTCCCACTGCACACTCCTCTCACAAAGCTAGGACTTTTGTTTTTTTTTATTATTGAGATTAAATTGCTTTGTTTTCACAGACTTTATTGGCCCAATGTTATACTGCTATTAACAGCATGCTGTTTTATTTTTATCATAGTCACAAGGGTTTTTACTGTTAATGGCATGTCGATGGCAATTTGTATCTTGCAGTGTTTGTAACTTCCCGACAAGGTGCTGGCTCCTAACACCTGTCTTAGTGAGAGGCTACAGTATGCTTAGACGTCGTCCTTTATTCAGAGTTTGAAATTACGCGTCATTGTTCAAAACTTCATGAATTTATTCGAATTTTAATGATGGCGAAAACGAAAAGTCTTGAAATGACGGTTTTCTAAGGAAAAATATATGTACAATTTAAATATCACAAAAATTACTAGTTTGAGAAATAAACCAATATTTACCAAATTGTGGCTGAACAGGAGCCAAAGCACGCCATACACATCTTCTTTATAACCGTTAATTCCAAAACATACTAACAAACGACCGATTACCTCACGATAATGCTCATGCGGTAAACAACGAGCGTTTTATAGTTCGGTGAAATTGTGGGAAAAAAGGGAATACAATACCGATCTTATTTCCTAGTGACATCGATATAATATAAACAATAATTGCGACGATAAATCTTACAGTGCTGTTTTTCTTTGTAGTTTATTGCCGGCCCTAATAGTATTCCCACTATTTATTACCTTACTGCATGGATTCTATTTGAACTTTCTATTTGAATAAGGTTAATGCAAGGATAGAAAAACTTGTTAACTTGGCCTTTTATAAGTTTACTATTTGAAACCGAAAAATGGAAGCTTTACTAATGGAGAAGCTGTCAAAGATGGAGGAAACGATGCTTGCGTTTAAGGGTAAGCAAGAAGGACTTGAGGCCAGGTTTGAAAAAGAACCAGATACTGCTCCTTCCCTAAACATTGCAGGTTCGTCGGATCGAAGGAAAGAGCTCCTAGAGATGAGATCTTCTCTCAACGCATTGGAGGCCTCCTTTAAAGAACTGAAGGCCTTGATAGAACGCACCGACGAACGGTTAGATGGATTGGAGCAGTATGGGCGAAGAAACTGCCTCGTCCTTTATGGCTGCCAAGGAATACCAAAAAACAGGGACCAGTTTTTAAAATACATTTTAAATATATTTAACAAAATGCAATTACCATATCCAATTGTTCCCGCAGAAATAGATATCGCACATGTGCTGCCGACCAAAGAGAACCGGACCCCAATTATTGTGAAGTTCGTCCGAAGAATGGTTCGGAATGACATCTTTAATTCCAAGAGGTGCCTGAAGGGAACGAAGATGGCAATTACTGAATTATTGACGGCAAGACGGCTCCGGATCGTGGAGAAAGCCAAGGAGGTGTTTGGCTTTCGAAGCGTGTGGACCTTCAACGGGGCTGTCCACATCATTCATAATAACAAAAGGCAAGTGCTCCATAGATTCTGATATTACTAGCATTCTAGCTTCTCCACACCGTTCCACTTAGTTATTTATCGGTATAAATTATGTTCTAATTGGCCAGTTTAAACATCCCGTATGTCACCTCCCAAAAGAAAAACAGGTCTTATATGCAGCAAGCTAATCCGTATAAATCAAAATTTTGTTTCCTGTGACAATTGCCAATCAAACTCACACTTTAACTGTCTAAAAAATACTTCGCTAAGCCTTAATGCAAATAATATTAAAAAGAATATTTATAATTCACATTGCAACTGGCTATGCAACACCTGCTCTTTTAAGTCACACCTGCCTTTTCATGAGATTTTCGACTCTGAACTTTCGCTTCTACTACCCAAATCAATCTTGACCCAAGTAAATTAAATTCTTTTTTTAATTACCTAGATGACGAAGTGTTAGATAATGAAGTTAATGAGGAAACTATCATTGGGTGCCCAGAGCTATATATAACATCAAATCAATGTAAATCCCATATGTTTGAAAGTGAAAAAAAATTTTCTACCCTGAGTTTGAATAGGAGATCTTTGGCAAATCCTCATAATTTTAGCACACTGGAAGCTTTAGTACTATCTCTTAAATTCAAACCTGAAGTTATTGCAATAACTGAAACATGGATAGTTGGAAACCAAACCGGGCAATATTCAAATTTACCCGGTTATGTTTTCGTTAGCAACAGCCGGACTGAACAAAGGGGTGGTGGAGTTGGAATGTACATCAGATCTGACCTAGATTTTCATGTTAAAGAATGCCTATCAGTTATGGAGGAGAGGATTTTTGAGTCCCTTTTTGTAACTTTTCCTAATTTACTACCCCAGCCTACACCTAATTCAAAATCCTCCTTTATCTGTGGTGTTATTTATCGGCCACCTAGATCGGACTCTAATCAAAGTTGCTTGAAAAAATTGAAACAAGACACTCACAGTACATCATAGTTGGTGATTTTAATTATGACCTTTTAATTGGAAATAACAACCATATCAACAATTTTAAAGATGTAATGCATGAAAATTGTTACCGGTCCATTATAAATAAACCAACCCGGATTACGGACTCCTGGACAACTATTGATAGTTCATTCATAAGAGCACAGTATATCTGATCATCTACCTGTCATAATGGCCTTAAACACTAAAACAGATAATAAATCCAGTATAATACAATCAAAATCAAGAATATTTAGTCAAAGTAATATGTCCCACTTTAATACTGCCATCCAAACTATGGAATTGGATTCAATTTATTATGAATCAGATCCAAATATTGCTTATTCGAAATTAATGACTTTGTATAATACTAAATTTGACAGTAGTTTTCCCTTGGTTAAAATTACCAGTGATAAATCCAACACTTGGTTTAGTGAAGACATCCAGAAACTTCACAAACAATTCATTCAAAAACAAACCGAAGACTCCAAATTAAAATATCATTCTGCAAGAAATATTTACAATCGAAAAATCCTGGAGTCAAAAAAAGCTCATTACAGAAAACTTTTTGATTTTAATAAAAAAAATATGAAAGCCACTTGGATATCCATGAACAATTTACTTGGTAGACTTAAATCCAAGAACCCAAGGTCATTTTTTGTAGATGGTGTTCGCACAAGTGATCCAAAGTGCATTGCCAACCATTTTAATAGTTACTTTTCAAATGTTGCATCTGGGTTGGTAAAACAAATTCCAAAATCCACTTGTCATCACACCGACTATCTGGGAACTCAGTCACCCTCCTCCATGTTTTTATTCCCCACCAGTGCATCTAAAATTAAAACTATTATTAAAGATCTAAAATCCAAATCAAGCAGCGGTATGGACCAAATCCCAACAAAGCTAATTAAATCAACCCCTGAAAACATTTTGCTAGCTCTATCCCATATCTCCAACCTTTCTATACAATCTGGAGAATAAATATATCAATGCCTTTAAAATTGCTAAGGTTATTCCAATTTTTAAAAAAGGCAAGCCTACTTCAACTAAGCCAGAGTCTTAACCAAAACAAAACCTTTATCTGACAAAGGAGAACTGCAAAAACGATTGGTCGATTTTCATCCAAAATTAAGTTAGTAAAATTCGGATTATATATTTATCTTGGAGCAAGAGTGATGGTGATTTCAAACCGATCGATGTGGCAGATGGGCTTGCAAATGGTGTGGTTGGTACTGTTTGCAAGATTATTGACGGTATCAATCAACATGACTTGACAGATATCACATTGATAACCAATTAATAGACTCAAATAGAAAAGGAAACCAACCGAAAGGAAATCACTCACCATAAGCTGTTTTGATTCTCAACCTTCAAGCAGCAATCAAATAAAACGAGGCACAAGAGCTCACGTCAGGCAGCAATATCCCCTTCGGCTTTTCTGTGCATGCACGGTGCACAAAATTCAAGGCGGTACCGTTCAAAATATTTTTAGGTACCGTTCAAAATATTTTTATCGTAAACATTGATAATAATCAAGTCGCGTGTAGTTTCTGGAAGCACAAGTAGTTTCTGGAATATGGACATCGGATCCAAAAAAATACGAAATGCCGGGGTTAAATATTGTTCCGCTCGTCAACAAAGTGGAGGGGGTAGTGGCTTAATAATATACATAAATTCCCATTTCAGATATGAACTTTTGTTTATGGACCAAACAGATGTAAAGTTGCTGTGTGTTCGTCTGGTGTCACCAAACATTGTAACAAATACCGGGTCACCTGACATTTTTATCCAAACATTTGGAACGGACAACAAAAATTTGCACATTTTTACTCAAGACTTAAATAACACTAAATTTAATTAGTAAAGTTTGATTTAAATCGTTTTCTGTTGAAATTTATTTTTATTAATGGAAGGTTTAACGGCCACGTCATTTTTTTACCACAACTTGCAATGTGTCTAGTCACTGGCGTGTTTTAACTACTGTAGTTTTGCCGTTTTATCCGGTCTCCTTAACTTGAAAAAAATGTTCTATTCTTTTTTTATTATAACGAAGGAGCAAATAATAAACTATTATAACTGGAGAGGATGTGTCATGTCTAAAAGAAGCGGTTCTCATGTGTGTTTCACATGTGAAGGAGAAGCCTTTCACATTTCAACCTGCTGGCACCGAGGAAGAACTTGCTGCAACAATAGATCAATTTAAGGTAAAAAAACCCCAGGTAAATCGGAGTTTTGTCTGATGATTACCGCAACTTATCTGAGTGTATTCAACTCTACTCCAGTACAACTAGCGGTATCCTAAAAAAGGTGTAGATACTGTCCAAGTTGTTTTTTTTTTGTTCTGTTAGCAGTATTAGTTATATATATATTATAAATAAAAAGGAAATTCAAAAGTTTTTCAAGCAATATGAAAGTGACTGGGCCGCGTTCATGGTAAAGGCGTACAGAACGCAATTTATGCATTATCGCCAGTGAACTCTCCTGGTGGTTCAACCACGGTCGTCCAAGAAAAGATCAACTTCCAGTAGTGATGGTGACGCACCAAAACTTTCTAAATGTAACTAACGGACAAATAATAAAATACATTTTTGGGTGTTGTAAAAAAATCACGAAGTTTTTAATTAAATTTGGTGCTTTTCTGTAAACAATTCAATGCATATATTCTGTAAAAATTTAAATACTTGTTTAAAATACACAGCAAATTAACAACAAAATACTTTTGGAAATACGCTACATGTATCTAACGAGAGTATTTAGACATGATCTTCTTATCCAAATTGTGGTAAATAAGCACACAGAAGAACACACCACAGTCATACCAAAATTTGACATGATATTTAATAAATGGCATAACCCGACATTATACAAGTTGTCGCATATCGCACAACTAGTTTATTTAATCGACGTGTTTGCAGCCGCAATCTGTGTTGTACGTGTATAATTAGGTCTTGTCTATTGCGCGGTTCAGCTTAAGCCCAAGCAAGGTTAAGGCGAGATATCAAACCCCGTCAGCTTAACTCTTTCCGTCCCAACTCACCATATATCGCGAGTTGGTGGGAAAACATGGTATCACGCGTTGCAAATAAATGGGTGCAAATCTAAAAAACGACTTCTCCGCAATGCGTAATGGTAGAGACCTCAGCTATGGCTCATTCGATCAAGGAAACACCATAATTTATTCTCTGTAATTTTCGTGGAGAAATATTAAAAATGCGAGGAGTGACAGCCTTTCTTTTTCAAGGCTTCGCCTCTTATTTCTATCGAATTTACACGTGACTAACTCGAGTCGTGTTAACTTGCGGAGAAGCTCTTTTTGTCAAGCAAGTCTTTCTTCACATTCTCTGTGAATTTCGTCCCGTTGAGATAGGAGGGAGAGCGTTGGTGTTACGTTTTTGCTACAAGCGGTAAGCGTTGAGTTCATCAAAGCATGAACTCAGCTGGGCGTGCTGAGCGCACGATAAAGAAAAAGGCGGCGAGACTAGTTGCGTGTGCCCTGCTTTGATGAATATCATACAATTCGAGAATATTGGAAATAGTATTTGTGTTTGTTTGCTTTTGTATGCCTTTTTTACACTTCCTTCATTTTTCTTTTTTATACTTTTCACTGTTTTAAGTCTACAAAACTTCAATGCGTTTTGGTTCATTTTTTCATAATATAGTAAGAATAAAGGGAAATTTCAATTAGGAATAGTAAAAAAACTACTTAAGATAAAAATACAGTTCAAATTTTCCTGAGTACAAAAACTATTAGACAGTCTACATTCCAATTTTCATATCATTTAGGCATACCAATAATTAGTGAGTATTTCGTTTGTCAGTGCACCTCAAAGTTTTCAAAGTCGAGCAGAATTTTCTTTACATATAAAGTGGTGTTCACTAAAATTTACATAATATATTTTTTATTGGAGGTAGATTCTAGGTGTGCGGTTTGTTTAAAAGAGGGGTAAATTATCTTTCCAACCATACTAAATATTAAATCATAGCATAAACTTTTGAAAAACTTTTTCAAAATGACTAAAAATTGTAAAAAAACACTATGGGACAGCATGTTTGAATTAATGCATTTAGCCGGGAGAGTTAACTATATAACCCAACCAAAAAAAAAGAAATTGGTGAACTTGAGAATCGTGAGTAAACACGTAAACCTATACGAAAGAAACAATTAACAAAACGCAAGCTTCAGTCTGAAGTTTTAGAAGAAATTGCATATCATTTGAACTTTGTCTGCTTTTACAAGAATAGTTGTTCCTCATCAAGAAAAAAGTTGTCTACGCCAATCTTTCGAGTACGCTGTGGAATCCAAGAATACATGTTTTTTCAACTGATCAGCGTCGAAACGTCGATAAAGAACCAGAAATAATAAACATCGTTTTCTACGAGAGTATCGTAATTTTGTAACTATTTTATTGTATTATTTAACCATTTACTTTAGGATTATCTAAGATCTAGCTTCACATTCTTTAGGTTTGAGCTTTTTAACTTTTGTTTCCTGCATACTGATTCAGGTTGGTTGTCCGTAAATCTAGACTTTAGCAACCATGCATAAATTCGGTTGGTCTTTCCCAGGCCGAAAAACACAGCACAGAGGCGTTTTAGTGGAGCACACCTTTCTTAAGCCCAATACTACAAGAGTCAGCTGTCCCTCAACACGGCCAGTTAGGTTAGTGATGTTTTTGGTCGCACTGATGCGGTTTTCAATTGCACTGATGCTCAAGTCTGCCCTCTTAAAGCGATACGGTGATAGCGAGGATCAGAAATTGGAGATTTTGATGGAGACGACTAAAATCGGTGAAGACTCGCCCAGTGATTTTGTGATTAAAATCAAATCACTGCTTGGATCAAACAGAGATCATGATTTATGCGTAACAGATATTGTGCTAAAAACGTCAAGTCATCTTAATCTCGATGACTTGGTTGCAACAGGTGACGCGATTTTATTTTATTAACAATACCTATTTTAAATAACACATTTTATATTTTTTAGAATCATTGAGATCGATATTCATTTCGCCAAGGTTCGAGGATGCCCGTCATCAGATAACCCAAGGGTATAGTATAATATCTGGTATAAAAAACAGCTCAAATTATTCCCGAGTTGAAGTGGGAGAACAAAATCTTATTGGCGGGGACAGCAATGCTCGGGATCTAGTGTCACCTTGTGTAGTTCGTCCACCAGACCTAATATATAACTTCTGCCCCATTTCCATTCCAGGTGAAAAATTCACACATGGAGATATAAAGCTGCAGAACCCCAGCACGAACATATAGTTGGATAACAGTAATGCTAGGCGGAACGTATGCTTCAGTTGTAACGAAGAAGAACGTATTAGGAGCGAGGGCAAACGTGGGTTGTTCAGCAAGGGTGAAAACATGGACATTGGATCCAAAAATACGAAATGCTGGAGTTCAATATCCATTGTTCCGCTCGTCAACAAAGTAGAGGTGGTGGCTTAATAATATACATAAATTCCCATTTCAGATCAAACAGATGTAGAGTTGCTGTGTTCGTCTGAGGTCACCAAACATTGTAATCTGTGACTAGTGTACTACTTATTCTACTGCCCACGAGCATCAAATACCGGGTCGTCTATTAATGAAAATTTAGTTAAAGAAAAAAAACGAATTAATGGGGTTAATAAAAAACTCTGGGTTTGACCAACACATGACAAACCCAACAACAGATGGTGGAACGCTTCTGGATCACATATATTCTGTTAATAGAAAAATAAGGGAAATAGAGCGGTCCGAAAATACCGCAATTTATTTTACTTATCGTGACAAGCTTGCAAGCCACAATTGAAAAAACTAATGTAAACACAAGCCTATAAAACAAATGAACAATATGGAGAAAGAGGTGTCAAGTCATAAAGAAGCGGTACATGCTCTCATGTGTGTTTCACACGTGAAGAAGCCTTTCACATTTCAACCTGCTGGCACTGAGGAAGAACTTGCTGCAACAATAGATAAGAAAAACCAGGTAAATCGGAGTTTGCTGTTTACTATTTTTACTTAACTGGTAACATATATTATTTAGCTGCGTCTTGGAAAATATAATAGAGGTGTAGATACTGTCTAAGTTGTTTTTTTCTTTAATGCTATATATTAATTTATATAAATCTAAATTTTGTAACAATCGTAGGAAACAAAATTATTTAACCCAATTAAAATGAAAATTCAAAAGTTTTTCAAGCAATATGAAAGTGACCGGGCCGCGTGCGAGGGAAAGGCGTACAGATCGCAATTTATGCGTGACATTAATTCGTTTGAGGACGCAATATTGGCTCGCGACAGTCTTGGTCGATCAATGGAGAAGATGTTGCTGGAGGTGATAATTCAACAATAAGGAAAGATCAAGCTCCCACCATTGACTCTGGATCCTGGTGGTTCAACCAGGGTCGTCCAAGAAAAGTTCAACTGCCAAGTGCCTTACACTAACGAAAGCAGGAGCTTGGAAAGACGTTTAGAAAGCATCACAAAGTCGCTGCAACAATTTGCGCTTTAATATTTATTACCGCCGCCCTAAGCTTGCGGAGTCTGTTATTTCCGCTCCAGCTCTAGCCTTGCTGCTCCTCAGCCTGTGCATATAAGCGAGCCTGTTCGTCATAAAGTTGTGGTTTCCGACGTTAAGGATTTTTCTCAGATTTTTTATTTGTATTTCAACACTTTTGACAAAAATAGGAGAAACCACTAGTTATCCTGTTAGTTTCGTGTTCGGCGAAGATCGCTAAGCTCGTAGAAAAGAGAATTTTCGTCGTTCCAACTCCGCCTATGCAAATCCCTTCACCTAGTTAAGAAAGGCGAGGGTTTTCGTGTAACTGTAGAATGCTAAATCGGGTCAAAATTCCATCCAGACATCCAGTTCCACTTTTGGCAGATGAAGTCCGAGTCCCTGTGAGATATCCTTAAGACAACGGTCATTCGGGTTGTACGAGTTCACTCGCTTAAGTCTAGGTCTGCAAAACAGTGGTGCGACCTTCCAAATGTTAATGGATAAGGTGCTCTCCGATGTTCCCTTTCTCTTCGTATGTCGACGATCTGAGCACGAGTAGGGAACAACATATTGAGCATCTGTTAATTTGGCTTAGAATTTTGAATAAAGAAAAGTGTGTTTTTGGTGTTGACACGTTAGACTTCCTTGGTCATACGGTTAACAAAGAAAGGCATTAAATTTCCTGCGTCCAAAGTCGCCGCTATTGCCGATTTACATTGAACAACCCGTCAGACGAACCCGCTTTGGTAGAGTGCTCTGCAGACCAGCTCGGCTGTCTATTTAGGAAACACATTTATAAAACAAAAGTTCTGTGACGCCTCATTATAACGAGGCGAGTTGTGATTTCAAAAATAAAGATATGTAAGGGGGAAGTGGCAGCTACAGTTTTCAACTGTACTGGCGGTCTGCTAATGCCTGGAGATTTTTGTGTATGTCCATATTCTTGGGTAGATATCAAACCCCGTTAGCTTAAGCACTATCCCATATATTTAACCCATTCCTACAACCAGGCATAATTATAAAAGACTTATATTCCAGTGTTTAAAAAAAGACTAGCACTGATAAATAAATACCGACCGTTTAGTAGTGTACTGCCTTCATTTTTTTAAATAATAAAAAAATTAATGTATAATTTGGAAAATAAGGAATCTGTTACCAGTTAAATATCTTATGGTGGCATCCAGGGTGTATGTAGCACATGATTGGTTCACCAGTCATTCATCAAACCAACAACGCAAGTCTCTTCCAACCCGAACCCGCAGTTGAATTAACTTTTTATATACATTATTAACCTGCCAAATTGGAAAGTTTTTTGCCGGCCCCAACAGAGCTTGAAATTTTAAAGCCATGTCCTTTAACCTGTATTTCTTTACGGTCTTGAAGCAATTTTACAACTATACTGCCAAGACATTATTGTTCCAGATATCCGCACATTGGAATTTCCTCTACAAGGTCGTCAGTTTTTCTTGCGTGGCTTCTTTCTCCTCCAATTTACTGTTCGAGAGTTGGCAGTGTGATCTCTAGGTGAAGATGGCAGTAGTCAATTTTAGGATAAACCCACAACTCTACAACCTTCCTTGCCTTGCGAATTGCGTAAGCGCATTGTATTAAGTTTTGTTAAAATTGTTGGGAAGTGAGCCCTTAATGCATGCACAACAATGCCATTTCTGGTCTGTCAATCGGCTATAATCTCCGCACGCATACTTCCCATCTAATCCTATTACTATAAGCTGCCAGGTGGTCGACAAGCAGGGCGCTCCAGGCATGCATAAAGAATCAGTTTAACCGTATGTATAACCTTTTAAGACAGATATAGTGCCAGACATAGGAGAGCATCCCTACAATGGTGAATCTCCAATACATGTTGGACACGCAAGTCTATCCACGAAGAACAATTTGTTGGCAAAACAATTGATTAATTTTCCGATGCCAACAAAAATGCCGGGAGTAAAGAAGATTTGTTAGTATCACAAACATTTTGGTTACCGTGCTCGATTTGGTCTGCAAACAACAGGAATGCAGCAAGAACAGACTCAACACTCACGCTTTTATCATGCAAAGTCCAGTTTATTTAAGTTTCTGGTCTACCCCAGAGCATCAGTTTCTCTTCTACCTAATTGGAAACGTAAACGTTCTATTTTCCACCAATGTTCTGGTAAAGTGCGTCTAAGCGAAACGAATTGCACACCATCTGAAAATAAGGTATTCGTCGTTTGTTTGCAAGATGTGGGTGGGCTCTTTCGAATGGAATTTTCAAATTGCAAACGTTCGCCACCCCGTGATTGGTTTGAACTTTATAAAGCGTTTTAATCTTATTGTGGACGGTTAGAAGTGGAATAATGCTTTGTCAAATAAAATATCCTGAACTGCCACAGAACAGCAACACTGCTTTAAGTAAGAGTTGGCTTCGACAGAAATTTGTAAAAGCAAAGATACAGATCATGGTATTAATTAAATTAATGACTGACACCTACTCTGCTTAAAGAAAGCTTATTAATGAAAATGCTGCGGTACAAGAATTTTTGGTGGAGTGGCCATTCATGTCTGTTCCAGAGTACCAGTTCATGCACTACGGGATGCTTATGAATAAACAAGCAGCTCATCTAAATCTTTTGGCGAAGTTACTAGAAAAATCAAATTTAAAAGTTTGCAACAAGAGTACGGCAATAAAAAGATTTAACAAAACAACGCTCTCCAGTACAATCCAAAGACACGAGACGAAACAACTTTAAGTTTCTGGTGAACCCTAGGCCCCTAGAGCATTTGTTTCTCTTATTCCAAATTTAGAATATAAACGTTCCGGAAAAAAACGAAATGAATTGCCCATCAAATATTAGTATAACTAATTTAATAAAAAGTAACGTATTATTCGCACAATATTTCTTTGCAGAATTAATCACCAAGTTCATTGCAAATTGGATTGATACCCAACTTCCGCTATGGACGGCTCTTACGATCAGTAATCCTGGCCAAGGCCAATTGCAGACCGGTCATTGAATAGTTCAAGCTAAACAAACAAAATTTAACACGAGACAATCGAACACAGGGGATAATGGAAGGAATTAAAACGAACTTGTTGTTACGGTAGACTGTTTAAAAGCTTAAAGGAGTTTCCAAAAATATATCATAACGAACACAACGATTTAATACGCGAATTACATGGGTTAAATCGCTGGGTAAAACAAAACAAACCAACTCTAAACCCGAGTAAGAGGAACAAGAGCACTGGGGTAAGAGATCAAACGTGGGATAGTACCAAAGGAAAATACCTTTAATCTGCCACTAATATCCCTACATGGTCCTCTCTAGTAATTCAAGTAAAAATTGTGCAATAACCCCACAAAGCATCAGGAAAATGGAACATATTGCTCTACATGCTGACTAAGTGAAGAAATTAGTTGGACGATAGTCATAAAGACGCCGCTATGTTTCTTCTTGGGCAGCATTTCCCAGATATTGATCGATTGCAAGGCTGTTTGTTAAGCTTACCCCAGCACTTTCAAATTACCTACTTACACGCCTCGAAACGAATTTGTTCAAATTATGAATATTCATGGAGATTGACGGTTATCGCCTCTAACAAATTTTCCACAAATAGCAGTACATTCAAAATAGATGGCAAAACGATTTCGTTTGCATTTGCTTTTGCATGGGGCTTAATCTAAAAATTTTAGTATACCCAATAAATCGTCTTTGATAGCATATGAAACGTATGCTTAAAAAACGGCAAGGTTACTTGCTTATTTTCCGAAACTTCCTGTAAAACGAAACAATTAAAAGTACAAACGTCTCCTTCAAAGTGGATCTCCGACTTGTTGGTGTTACATCCCAATGCTCCAAATGTAATGGATGGTACCATTTTACTTGTACCAGGACTGTCTATTTCAGAAAATGTAATAGGATCTAATAACGAAGCGGGTAGTAAAAAACACACACTGCAAAAAAACAATGCTGAAGCCTTTTACCAAACTTGCGATGGACTTTTCTTCATACACCAGAACCGTTTTTACGTTACTGCGTTATTTGTTAATTGCAAGAAATCCATATTTTCATGTAACTGTAATGTGCGATCAGCAACCTTTGATTCAGGGTTTCAAAACTGATTCAACTTGCCAGATTCAGAATTTCAATTGTATTTCACAGTTTGTTAACAAAATTGAGTACGTAATGGGGATCTAATAAGGCAGCTGATTGCTTATCACTCCTTGAGGTTGGTAGGATTCAATGCAACTTTTTTCTTGGGGCTTTGTGCTGATGGCAGCCGAGCAGTTAATAGATGTATTAGTGAGGTGACTTTGGGTCATTTTCGTCCGGTTGTTCCTTCATCCATGAAGAACAGCATTCTAATTATGCTTTTCAAACGCTGGTGTCCTTTCCAGGTTTGTTTGGCCAAAAATGAAGGAGATCCGCAATTATGGAAGAAGCTGTCTTAGATGTCAACAGGCAACAAGCGAAGATATCAAGTAGAGTGCGATGAGCTATCACAGACTGGGTTATTCATGTCTGCAGACGTTTAAGGACATTTTTACTGGTCCTATATGCCGGGTTCATGTAGAGATTGGGCCATAAATAAAATTGCTCCTGGTAGTAACTTGTAGATGGCCGACTTCCATGTCTTTAATGCTGTTGAGGCCATGTCTTTAATGCTGTTGCAGTGGTCATGCGAGAACGTTACTGGTGTGGTTCTGCAAACGATAGTACATGAAGGAAGTTGTTTTCCTGGATTCTTGCCACAATTGCTAAAAAAATGTTTCTCCTCTTTTTAGGTTTTGGACAGTTAAAGAGGTGATTTTTGGATAGCTACCATGAAGATGACAAATTAACAAAAAACATAAACAACAAAGTTTTAATGAAATTAAATAAAAAGATGACTTGTCGTCATAGGAAAGTAACCAATTTAAAGCTGCTTTAAAAGCGACTTTAGATATATGTTTAAACAGATGATGGGTTAAGAGATAGAAATAATTACCGCTAAGATGCTCAATTCCGTATTCCGTAGAAATTTGTCTTCAAAGACAAAAACATTTATCAAAAGAAATGAAGATATTTTAAGGACATCATTCTTGCACTTTTAAACAAGCTTGCAGTCATGAACATTTTTCAGAACAATTATACAGTAGTATTGAAAAAACCATTATCCTCCTAATGTTAAAGAATATGTGATGGGATTTAATTATTGATGGCCATCAGTGGATGAGCCTCACTTTCAAACTTAAAAAAAATTCACCCCCCTAAAAGAATAAAATGCTAGAGCAAAACAAATATTTCGAATAGAGCGTGTTGCCTAAAGCAGATCGTCAAATCACAATCAATTTTGCAATACAAACAAAAATTAGAAGCCAGTTGTTTTTCTTTATTATTCCCTAATGCAGAAAACACTTTCGCAAAAAAACGACCTCAAAAAATAAGTTTTAATTGATATTTAAATGCTAGGCTATTAAGTTATGATAACAGATTTGCCACATGCTCTAAATCAATGGCTCCAAACCTTTTTTAGTGTCGGGGCCAAATTTCAAATTTTAGAATACGTATGGAGCCGCATGAAAACACACTGCTTTAAAAAAAAACAGTGACGTAACAATAGCAGCCTTTTCACAACTTACCTTGCCTCTAATCTTAACTATGAAGTAAAAACTCTTTTTCAAACTAAGCAAGGGCAATTTTAGAATACTAATTTTATTTTTTTTATTATTAGAATCAGATTTTTCTAATATTTTTAAGGGGGTTTTTAAAGGTCATGGAGAGCCGCAAGAAGGCTAGCTTGGGAGCCGCATGCGGCTCTCGGAGCCGCGGTTGGGAATCACTGCTCTAAATGGTTTAACAGTTGCTTCATCCCTTACTATCGCTTCGAGAAAGAATACGAAACAAAGATAATGTTGGAAGTACCAAAGCTTTAATGGTACACTTACTGCAAGTTAATTGCAAGCAATCCGGTTACTGCAGCAAGAATGTTTTATCAGGGGGTACATCATTTTTTAATAATATTCGAAGATCAAAGTTCCAACCTATGGGACACATCTAATTTTTTTTTTTTTTGAACCGAATCAACCTATGGGACACATCTAAATTTTTTTTTTTTGAACCGAATAAATCCTTCCGATATTTGGCCTCATAACCGGA
>CH002331.1:551733-588313 GCA_000149265.1 Ciona savignyi
CTAATCCCCATTCAATACTATGACGAGCTGGTGCGTGGTGATGGGAAAGCAGGTTGTCCTGTGTAGCTCTCAAACCAAGAAAGGGACAACTTTCCTTAAATGCGAGAAACGTAATGCTGCTCTGTGAAACCCTCCTCCATGCTTTTCAAGATTCCATTATATGGAAGACTACAGACTGTCTGACCAACAGAATAACCAATAGGAGTTTTCTTTTGTTTTGTACGTTGTTTGTATACAGTATTTTTTCACTGTGATGCAATTTTGTCAACAAGTTATTTTTATACTTATGTTAATATAAACACTTTTAATACTAGTGAACTGTTTGGTCTGTATTTTCTGTGGCTATGTGTTTTATTATGCGGGTGTACAAAAAATTATTTGAGTATTACGATGCCATTAATCAAGTTGTGAGTGACGTCATCACAAAAGCAGTAGTACAAAAATGTTGCTACATACAGTTTTGTTTGTAACCGAGAAGAAAGATTAAGTTGTGGATCGAATCGTAAGTGAACACCTCAGAAATTATAGTTGTTTAGTCGCTACTGCAGTCACTAAATCGCTGACAAGACTACCGATTTGATCAACATACCCACGACCATAGGGTCACATAGGATACGGTTTAAATTCTACATAGATTTCTGAGTTGTCAACTGAAGTTGAGTTGGCACACCCGTATATTGATTTCTGAGAGCTTCAACTTTGTCAAGTTAGATACATAACTACAACAAGAGTAGGTGTCTTATCTCACTTGTTAAAACCAAAAAGCATAAAAGTTTGCATTGATGGTATTAAAATTGAAGGTATTTGCAAGAGCTACAGCATATCTAAAGAATAAATTTGCAAAACCCTATTAATATGCGTGAATATTAACGAAATTCATATTCTGTATTACTTCACATTTTTTTAATCAAAAAGGACCAGTTAAAAGCCACATACGGTGTTTTGGTCTAGTTGTCCTGTGTTTATATTTCTAGGCAAAACAACTTTGAGGGTGGGGCTAAGTAAGGATGGATTTATAAAACAGTAGGATGTGCGAGGGGTATATGTGAATGGGGTATATGTGAATAAGGACCACGGTACATATGGTTAAAACTTAACGATATTTTCTTAAAGTAGGGTCATTCCTTTTCAAATGAGACTAAATAAAATACTTTTCAACCCAAACATTTTAAATAATCTCATACCAGTTCTATTTTTAAAATTAATTTTTATGTGACTTTTCAGTGGCAAACAAATAAGTATTTAACCAAATCCTGTATATCGAGTACTAACCAAAAGATTTTTCAAAAATGGGTGTGAATATACAAAAACGGTATTCCAGGGAATAATAAAGGTAAAAACAAACAAAAGCAAATGGAGAAGGAGACGTGTCTGATCTGGATGTGGAAACAGGGGATGATCCAGAACAATTAAATGAATCCTTTGAGATGCTTTATGCACCATAAATTCAAGAAGGTTCTTCACCACTGAAGCTGCATGGAGTTGGTTTACATGACCGTTCATCATATGGGAAAAGAAAGATGTTGGAAGTAAAAGATGCTGAAAAACAACACAGATGGAGAAAGTTGTAAAGGTTAATGTCCCATCAACATCTTCAAAAGATACGGAATGCTGAACATGCAAAGATTTTGTTTACACTGAACTGTTTATTATGTTTAAATCACAACATTCTGACTTAAAGATGGGATTTTTAAAGTTCTGTGATCTGTCCCAAATGGCGTGTTCCGGTCACGTCTCCAGGTGCAAGGGCAGTTTGCATTTGCGAGATACACCAGAATGTAAAGCTAATGGTGTCAGCTCTACCACAGCATGGTGAAACTTCTATCAGGTAACAAGATATGATGGCTTGTGGAGTGTGCGACATCAGCAATCGTAACTGCATGCTGCGGCGCTGTTTATTGTGCACCAAATAGTTTGATGAATGGACTGCTTTGATTGAAGCAATATTTGAAAGTGCTGAACTATTCGCAAACGATATGGTGCATAACGAACAATGGGTTCATGAAGAATTGCATTGTAATTTTTAAAGAAACAGTGTCAGAAAAATTAAAAAAAAATTCTAGAGCAAAATTTTTTTAAAAAATTGACAGGTCACCATTTTGTTTCAAAGACATAGTCAGCCTATTTGTCAGCTTGTTAAGAAAACTTAAACCACAGTTGCTCTGCTAGACTTTGTTGATAACTTCTCTTTTATTGTACAAGATGCGGTGGCCTAAGCTACACTACATTCATATTTTCAAGACGAAACTCAATCCGTGACAAGTTCCATTGGATGCATCATCAGTGATTCTTTATGTCATAATGTAATAACAGTCCATACATTTCTTAAAGAAATAGTTTCGTACGTATATTAAGGAAAAACAGTTAATAGCCTCTTCAATGCACTAATGGTACCTGGTATATTGGCATTATTAAAATCCGTATTTTGTGACAAAGAAAGATCAAAAAAACAATCCCTGGACTGCAAAAAAATGAAATACTTCAGTGACTGTGCAGCAAGCCAATATAAAAATTTTAAAAACATTGCTAATTTGTGTTATCACGAAGATGATTTTGGAGTGAAGGCTGAGTGGCATTTTTTTACCCCCCCAGTCACAGGAAAAGTACCTGTGATGGCATTGGCAGCACTATAAAACGGCCTGCCGCCCAATCAAGTTTACAGGCACCTTTTCACGGACATACTCTTACTGAAAAAGACCTATTTGCGTGGGATTGCTAAACATACCTAAAATCATATTTTGCTTTGTATAGGAGGAACAGCGATTGCTCATCATACACAGCCACAACAAGAGAGATTTTCCCAAAAAACACCAAACCTGGAACCCGCAGTCACCATGCTTTTGTGCCACAAGCTGATGGCATATTGATGAAGAGACTTTCTGCAATCACGGGTGAGGTGGTGGTGTGGAAGATAAGACTGAATCAGCGCAATAAACAACATAACGCTAGGCTCATACATTGTTGCAATATATGATTGCAAAAGGTACCTGGGAATTGTGGCATATTAAAATGAAAAGAGAGATGTAATGATCCAGTTTATGATGCAAGGAGCTCAAAATTTCATTCAGTGGCCATCAAGAAAAGATGAATGTTGGGTTGGTATCAGCAATATATTAGCTATCACCCCAACCCCATCCACCCGGACTGGTCGTTTGTACAAATTGCCCCAATCATTTTATGACTCAATCACCCATAAGTATGAACAAATCATTCAGACAAATTATTTTAGCTAAACTGTATTGTCAATGGCCAGTGTTGATATTTTTGTACCAGAAAATTATTAACTGTAATAATATGCGAAATACAGCAAATTGACACCTTGTAAATAATTTTGTTTGTTTTTATGTTCTTTTTAGGACACATTGATAAATCTTACAACACATGCAGTAGTGGTCTTTAAACTTTGAATAAAACCAGTTAAAGTTTCTAATGACAATAACACTAAAAGTTATTAATCCATAAATGATGGTCCCACATGGACGATTACGAATTTAAGATTTCGTTCCCCCCTCTATGGCCCACATGCAGCTCCATTAATAAAGAAAAAAACATTTCTTAACAAAACAATAGAATATATAAGATATATACAAAGTTTCACAAATGCAGCGATAAAGAATAAAAAAGTTGGACTCACCCGAAGATTTTTTGTTGATTTTTCATTATTGTCATGCTTCCCTGCACACGAGTTTGGTTCATTTGAAATGGAATGACCTAGTAATTAAAAGGTAAACACTGTAAAACTCTTAGCAGACGAACATTTCTGACCTCGTAACAGTTTTAAGAGTAGATGAGATATCTGGGGCTTTACTAACCTGCGGGACAGCATCCAGGACTGCCCACTTTTTTGCGGAACAATGTGGCGAGACAACACACAGTTCTGCAGGACGGTAGAAAGAGGGGCGAAGGGGTGTTTTTGTCATTAACACGAGCGGGACAGGGTAAGGGTATATCATGAAAGGGACAGGTTATATTAGGATATATCCTTACCCCGTCCCGTTAAAGACGAAATAACCCGTCCTGCTATGTCCCAAACATCATATAGTGTTTTTTTCCACCCCGCTGTCCCGCAGATTAGCGAAGCCCGGTATTTGCGCAATAAGAGATGATCACATTATGTCAGACAGCAAGAATTACAAGTCAAGCAAGAATTGGACTTAACTATACATTCAATAATTACTATAACAAATACTAGGAGTTTTCTGGAAAGTGAAGTTAGATCTTTCCACTGAACACCTTGTAGTGAACATTTTTTTATACCATATTTGCAAAAAATGCATTTTCATTAGTGGTTTTCTATCCACGTCATTATTTGCCTTATGAAGCATTATGCAATCACAAAAAAAACTTAATAAAAAAATACATCTACGAGCACTGGCGCCGAACGCAGGTATGCAGAGTACGGCAGCCTACCCTGGCATTTTGCCAGAGTATGCAGCATCACCTGATTTTTATGCGTTTTGATCATCAGATTGTTTACAACTGCGCAAGACATACAAGCGCCGCGATGGGAGAACAACGCGTTTTTTTGTGTCTACATTAGTACATACACGGTAATTCCTGGTGCTGTGCTGGTCAGGATTTTTCACGATCATTAAAATCCTTGCCGATCCAATCGCGATATAAATTGCGTCCAAAAAACGCTTGTTTTCTGACGCGAAAATGCAAACTATGAGAGAAATATAGTTTTACTTCACAGCTTTAAATCGATTAAACTGTTATTAACACTACTTAACTTCAGAAATTAAGCTTAAACTAAAGCTTAAAACATAAAATTTTAAATTTTTATACGGTTTGTGGTAAAACGTATAATATATACATTGCGTATATGGTCGCACCTTTGCTGTGATTATACAGGAGCGTCAATGAAACAATAACTTAAAAAAAAAACAAAGGCACTTTTATAAGGTATTTAAAGATATATTCCAAGCATAAGTTTTATACTCGATAGCGAGTGTATACATCATGACATTTAGAAAAGCTAATTCGTTTCTTTTAACCTAATTTATTAAGCAATCTTCGGCGTAGCATGTAAGTATGGGGATTGTTTGGCTTTGGTCCAACTTGCACCTGGCCGAAATGAGTAGACGCGTGTATCTTTTTGATGACTCATGCGAACGCTCGGAAGCGCACGCTAATGATAAGAGAGAGTAATCTTATGTTTCTTTAGTATAAATAGTCTGTTCTCAATTAAAAACATAATTCGAAAATTAAGTTTAACCTTATTTTACGCATATCACACAATTAAGTTTTTCAGGATTAAAAATGTGATTTATTGTTGTTTGCATGATTTAGTTTTACATAATGATTAATTAGATGCGTAATGCCCTGTTGAATCTATGCCTGCCCTAACTTAATTGATTTTAAGTACTTTTTAGTTACGTCTTTAATTGCGGAGATCATTTGATTTCCTAGACGCGCACATACACCTTTGAAATATAACACTTGTTTCACCAATTAATATAACACTTGTTTCACCAAACAAAAATCGAATGGTTTACGCGGGACGATTAAATTGATTTATAACTCTTTGGCTGCAAATCGGACGATTATAACCTAACCGGAAGCTAAGGAATTTTTATAGGATTGGATGGGCCATAAATATTTATACCAGCTTAATAAAGAGGCGTACAACAACCACTGGCAACTATAATAACTTATGTTCTATATAGGAGTCTTGAGGAACTCATAACACTAATGCACTTAATACGAATCTTTTAAAGTGAGAGCTCAGAAAACAACTTGCTTTATCCCATCGCTTTTTGTGACAATGAAAGATACATTACCATAAATGTCAGTTGTATTTTAAAGTCAACATTGCAGAACAAGAGAAGTTTATACAATTTATTCACTCATTTTGATTTGTTTTTAGCTGGAGATTTTATTGCAATCGGCGCGACGAACGCGAGGGCTCCAAATTATTTAATAAAACTTTTACTAATCATGCCGAATCGGTACCAGTTCGAATTTTTTAACGGCAACAGTCTAGTTTGAAATGTCCAAGACATGCATTTCAGGGCAATTAAATGTTTAAAAAAATTTTGGGCGCGCCATGCGCAAAATTGATTTTTTCTCAACCCTCGCATACCCTGGCTTTTCGTACGTTCGGCGTGCCTGTCTACGAGTTTAGTTTTATGGTCATTCTATTTAGTGGAGGTTCCGCTGCCAGTCAAGTTTAGCTCTACGCCATGTATGTACATATGGGATCAAAACGGAGATATACGTACCAGGAATAGCTGGCAGCTCACCCTGGGACCTGGTCCTGTCCAAGTACATGCATTGAAAAACACCATGCCATACAACATAGGGGATAGGATATTCATCTTTATCCCCGTGAATGGGAAAACCAAGGGGGTTATCACACGGGCAATCGTCAGATTACCTCGCGCCCATCGTCGGGTTACCGGAGCTATTGCAGTGTGTTGTATATGATAGACACGTTCCTTCAATTTAGTAGAACCCATTAATCCGCTGGGTTCAGGCAATGTCCGTAAAGTGCCTTGCCCAAGGACACAACCGACTAGCTAGCGATCAGTTTCGCACCTGCAACCTTTCGATTGAAAGGCGACGCACTTAACCGCTAGACCAACCGGGCGGACAAACATAGGGTGGTAAATCAGACGAAAAAACACATTCGAAAAACACATTTGATAGGTTAGTTACCATAATACAAGAAAATAACCAAATTGGTTTTAAATCATTTGTTTGTGCTCCCCCTAAATTAACTTCAAAGAATACACACACTAATACAATCAAAACAAAGTATGTACGGTTAGTACCTTATACTCCAAAATCTTTTTATTGAAGACTCTTGTAGTCCTTCCTGGTTGGCGTGGAACTTAGAATGATTGTTACGTGTCTTTGGTTGTGAATCCTAGAACAATTGAAGGTTACCTTCCAGAATCCACGTGCCACCCACGTGGCTATCGATGCGAAACACGCTGTTTTAGAAATTGCCAGAATTTTATTTTAAAGGGAAATTCCCATCGCCAAGAAAAGACCGAAAGACCATAGACATCCCATCTAGAATAATTGGCACAATTGCGGTACCTGAGTAAAGATAATCCTAATACGGTCGTGTGGCAAAATGGTTAACGCGGCCGATACATAACAATTCTATATGAAAACGGTCTTGGGAGCGAGCCATCATGGGTTATAAAATCAGCCCTGTTAAAACAAATAATAAAAAGAAAATTAAGTTTAACCTGTAGCGTTAAAAAAACCCTCTCAAAGGTTCGAAAATTAATCCGGAAAAAAAAAAGTTATTTATCCGTTTATTAAGGGGCACTAGCTGGTGTTTACCAAGCCTAAATGGTTTAGAATTCATAGTTAACGACACATTCATATAACAACTTCTACTTCAAAGCAAGCCTATCTAAATAACAGGCCCATTTCATAAAACTTGACCCGGTATAAAAGTTAAGCTTTCCGAATGAGTAACAAGAGCGATTCCTATTTTCCTGTAGATTTCTATTAAAAACGGTCTTTAAAAGGAGTTAAAAGTGGTCTTTAAAATGAGTTAAAATAAGAAAGACATTTTTCTGAACGGTTAACGGTTGTATTGAGCGACAATTTTTGAGCTCCTTGCAGGCAAATAAATGTATGTGGTTTGTTCAAAACCGGTGACCAGCTATATAGCACTTCACGATATCATTTTAATTTTATTTAGATGCCAGTAATAGTTTATTGGCGTATAACCAATTATTAGACCTCTCCACCGCAACTAACGGTTGGACCTTTTTTGCAAAGCAAATGGTCAATTTCAAAGTTTTTCCTAATACTGCAGCAGAGATTCGTAAAATAAACTAGCGGTTTTGTTGTACCAGTTTCTACGTTAATTTTGGGTTTATTTTTTGCTAACTTTGGCCAATAGCAAAACAATTCGTAATACATTATTAAATTCTATTTCACTTTGAAACATTTCGAACTCTTGAAACGTAAACATACACGGAAATACAAAGCAATATTAAAGAAGAAATTACGATTATAACGAGAATGATGAGTCCGGATTGGCGTGAGACGTGCGTTGAAGGTAGATCTGAAAAAATGAATTTTGTTGATATTATATCAATGTTGGAAAGTATTTCCGCATGCATGTAAATCCAGCCGGTTAGCTTACTCGCAGACTGTTACTGTCATTCGCTCTCAGCACAAAGCGTTCAATATACACCAATGGCTTCCAGCACAAAAAGGGTTCATTACCTCCCGCTTGTCTTTAATAACGCCCCTCGCATCCAAATATGTTTCTATATAATTAAGAAACCACTACCTTCTGGTTCCGGTGTGCTGGATTTGGTCTGTAGGCCTACAGCAGCACCTGGAAAAATCTCCGACACTGGGTTACCAGGTGAACCAGTAATGATGTAAATTGGACCAACGGCGACTACCGCAGTAACATTGCTTCTTTCCAGTGAGCGCTTTCTCCGTTCATCAGACTGAGAATCTTCGGACAAATCGTCTGAACCTTCTGCAACAGCGGAACGAACGAAACCGTTTGAACCCGGGCAAGCCTGAAAAATAGAGATGGTTATTCACATGAAAGCCCTGCATTAGTACTGTGTGGCTATTTACAATAATCCAATTTGGAGGTCATGGGAGAACCGCCGTGTTTTTATTTCCACACCCATGCCTTTCCGACAATCGTCCGCGGCTGAACAGTTTTACACTTTACGTATGTTCTAACCAGATCATTGACTTACCGTCAACGTATTAAGCGGCCTTGATGAAAGTGTTCCGTGGATATACATCATTTGGCAACCCAACATCCTTGGAACCCTGAACGACACGCAAACCGTGGTGCTTTGGCCGTTACGGGTAAGCGCGGTCGCCAGAATGTTGTTGGAACATCCACCGCTGACCAAGGAAACCTTTCCTAAGTTGTCAGCACTGGCAGAACAGGATAGGTACAGTTCTTGCAGGTATATACCGTTGTTGGTCTGTCGAAAAAACAAAGGTTTCAGCTCTTGTCACGAATAAGTTTTCCTAGTATAAAGATCTACGAGGGAAAATGGTAATAAGCCCCAACTCACCATGACAGATTGATCAATTGAAATGCTCATGTGGATGGGTTCTGACACCGTGTACACGGCACCCTTATCCACACTGAACAATGGTGGACATGCATTTGGACATGCAGATGCAACTTTGCACAATTCTACCACGGCACGTTTTCTTAAGGTGTCGCCCTTCTGGATTCTCATCGGTTCTACGCTGCGAACCAAGATGAAAGGTTTACAAATACCAAATCACATACAATAAAACGGTTCGAGTAACTGTCTAACCTAGCATGGTTTCGAAACTTGGCTAGGTAAAAAAACCAAGGTGAAATGAAATCTAAAATAACCGAAATTCTAAATTAAAATTTGTTGAAATTTCTGTGCGGTTACCGAGAACTTTATTATGAAAATAATGTCAAGTACTTGGCTCCATGCCATACTTGTTACTTAGCTCATTTCAAAGAAAATTTAAGGATTTGGTCTTATAACGCACTTGCGATATCGTCTTCACGCAAATTGAACAAGTGTTAACATCAGTATCCGCTATCCCATAACAGGACTGCAAGTTTCATGCACTTCAGTTCCATGCTTTTCACAAAACTTACGTTGGTCTCAAGCTCGTAACGATATTGTAGTTTGACTTGTAGGAGCACGCCCACCGGAACACGGGGATCGGGATATCGAACAACGCAGAGTTGGTGTTCAGCCACACCTCGTTCATGAACGAAGTGCCGCCTTCTGTACCGGTGGACTGGGCTGTTGTTCCGCAAGCGGAAAACGGCAACGGAATTGTAATGGTGTAGAAACCACTTGTTGGGCTGGAAACTGATTTAAAACACGTTATGTTTAGGGAATTTAAAAAATACGGGGTATTCTAGTTTATCCTGGTCAGAAAACAATCTGTTTGAAAAGCCATTTATTTTGCAGTGCCCAAGACACACCAACCATGGCTAAAATTTACTTCCCAAAGCTAACCGACTTCCAAATAAATATGCAAATTTGCTCACTTGGTTAATCGCAAAAATTTGCTCACTCACCAGAACAAGCAAGGTTGGTTCCGGCACCAGATTGAGGTAATTTGACAGGACCATTTCCCACATAAATGTAACTGCTCGAGCCTGGCATGGTGTAAGTGCGAACCAACTGTTCCGACACTGATACGGTGATTGCATTCTCGCCACAATTGAGTGTAGGGGATGCTTTTAGAAATATTGAAACCAGTTATCAAAAACCAGAAAATGTCAAAATACACCAAAAATATATAGTGTTAAGTAAAAATTCTATGATTTTAAATCAAAAAGCGAAGACAAGACTTTTATTATAAAAGTACAGCAGACGTTTTTTACCCCAACACAAGTTATTTAAAACTAAAACTTTGCACTTACGGATGGTGCAGGTTTTCCCCAAGAATCCCCGCTGACTGGTACAGTAGAATCCGGATGCGTGTTTGCATGACGCAATGCATTGGCAATCATTCTCGCACGGGTTGGGAAAACAAACGCGAGCATCCGCAGTTGGTTGAATGGCTGGGTTAACGATGGGGGCAACCACGGTGTTTGACACGCAAGTTCCTCCCACGCACTTATTGTACAACGGACATTGAAGATTATTCTCACACGCGCCATCAGTCACTCCGATTCGTGCCATCAAATAACTGTTAAAGCAAGGTGTCATATGGTAAGCTAATAAGAAAACATTAAATATAGTGTAGGCAAACCTAGCATCTATATAGCTAGCTTTAGAAATTGTCATCTATATAGCTCCATTTACAAAATTGGCATCTAAATAGCGATAGTACAAGATTGTAAAATCTCCGTTTAAGGTTATTATAAATTGCATAAAACATGAACGTATGAGCTTACCTCAACAAAACCAGGTAAATCATGATGAACTTATGAAAATAAACACTTCGTCCTTCTCCAGAAAAATATGAAACTAACACGTGTTCGTTCCATCCGATGGCCTTTTATACGACGCGCTGCCAATTATAATCAAGAAAATCGCCGAATTTGTGAAACCAAGGACTTCGTCACGGGTATAGGTTTGGCCATAGAAATCAGTACTGGTCGCGCTTTAGGCCTACCGCACACTCTTCTTCAGGGCTCTATATTGTTTTGGTTTTATTTAATTTTTTGTTTGCGCATTATTGTTCTTCCGTTTAGGTTTGGTGGCCGCGTTTGCTCTATTTATTAAATGATATCCTTTTTTAATAACGTGTTTTAACGACTGTTCGTTTTGCCGTCTTTTTTTGGTTTCTTTGTCGAAATTTGATTCGTTTGCCATTTTTTAATACTGGGGCAAAAAAATAATAAACTAAAGCCATACAAATAATGACGTTATGCATCAGTCTATATGCACTCCAATGCTGTTGCACCCGATTCGTTACGGATTAGCCCATAGTATGGACACGGTATGATATGATTAGCGCATAGTATGCAGCCATGGTCGTATTTTCATACCACATGTTACGGCGATTAAGCATATTATGGTGGATCGCGATATTTTGTAAAATCATCGCAGGGGTTACGCATGACTTATTTTCAGATTTAACAGTGTGTGGTAGCGTACGTTGGTGCAGCCTAAAAAGCTTTGAAGGATTAGTTAGAATTCCATTTATGCATGTTCAATTAGGCAGTTACCGTTATTTTAGTGTGATAAATATTATCCTACCAAAAGTACAGGTATTAGTAAAATGATTAGCGATCGGTTAAGGTTGCCGTCTAACACTGTGGCCAAAGATGTCTGTGACAACATCGTGGAAGTCGTTTGCTGCTACTATAGGTAAGATTGTGTGCTGACATTATAGCATCACTGGGCTAGTTTTGTGTAGACACTGAACTGAGTGTTGTACGGCGATATAGGGTTAGGTTGTAGGTCAATACTGGGTGAGGTGTGTCAATACTGGGTAAGGTTGTACGGCAATACTGCGCAGTGTTATGTGGCAATACTGGAGGGGGGAATTGTATCCCAATACTGTTTGATGTTTCCGGAAATACTGGGAAAGGTTGTGTGCCAATAGTGGGCAAGGTTGTGCGGCAATACTGGTTGAGGCTGTACGGTAATACTGAATGATGTTGCACGGAAATAGTGGGGAAGGTTGAACAGCAATACTGGGTGAGGTTGTACGGCAATACCAGGTGAGGTTGTACGGCAATACTGGGTGAAGTTGTACGGCAATACTGGGTGAGGTTGTCTGGCAATACTGGGTGAAGTTGTACGGCAATACCAGGTGAGGTTGTACGGCAATACTGGGTGAAGTTGTACGGCAATACTGGGTGAGGTTGTACAGCAATACTGGGTGAGGTTGTCTGGCAATACTGGGCGATGTTGTAAGGCAATACTGGGTGATGTTGTACGGCATTACTGGGTGAGGTTGTACAGCAATACTGGGTGAGTTTGTACGGCCATACTGGGTGAGGTTGTACGGCAATACTGGGTGAGGTTGTATGGCAATACTGGGTGAGGTTGTACGGCAATACTGGGCGATGTTGTAAGGCATTACTGGGTGAGGTAGTACGGCATTACTGGGTGAGATTGTACAGCAATACTGGGTGAGTTTGTACGGCAATACTGGGTGAGGTTGTACGGCAATACTGGGTGAGGTTGTACGGCAATACTGGGTGAGGTAGTACGGCAATACTGGGTGAGGTTGTACGGCAATATTGGGTGAGGTAGTACGGCAATACTGGGTGAGGTTGTACAGCAATACTGGGTGAGTTTGTACGGCAATACTGGGTGAGGTTGTACGGCATTACTGGGTGAGGTTGTACAGCAATACCGGGTGAGTTTGTACGGCAATACTGGGTGAGGTTGTACGGCAATACTGGGTGAGGTTGTACGGCAATACTGGGTGAGGTTGTACGGCAATACTGGGTGAGGTAGTACGGCAATACTGGGTGAGTTTTAACGACAATACTGGGTGAGGTTGTCTGGCAATACTGGGTGAGGTTGTCTGGCAATACTGAGTGAGGTTGTACGGCAATACTGGGTGAGGTTGTACGGTAATACTGGGTGAGGTTGTACGGCAATACTGGGTGAGGTTGTCTGGCAATACTGGGTGAGGTTGTCTGGCAATACTGGGTGAGGTTGTACGGCAATACTGGGTGAGGTTGTACGGCAATACTGGGTGAGGTTATACGGCAATACTGGGTGAGGTTGTACGGCAATACTGGGTGAGTTTTAACGACAATACTGGGTGAGGTTGTCTGGCAATACTGGGTGAGGTTGTCTGGCAATACTGAGTGAGGTTGTACGGCAATACTGGGTGAGGTTGTACGGTAATACTGGGTGAGGTTGTACGGCAATACTGGGTGAGGTTGTCTGGCAATACTGGGTGAGGTTGTCTGGCAATACTGGGTGAGGTTGTGTGGCAATACTGGGTGAGGTTGTACGGCAATACTGGGTGAGGTTTTCTGGCAATACTGGGTGAGGTTGTCTGGCAATACTGGGTGAGGTTGTGTGGCAATACTGGGTGAGGTTGTCTGGCAGTACTGGGTGAGGTTGTACGGCAGTACTGGGTGAGGTTGTACGGTAATACTGCATGACGTTGTTTCATTACTGGGTGAGATTGTACGGCAATACTGTATAAGGTTGTCTGGCAATTATCCTTTGTTAAAATATATATATATATATGTATAAAAATAATGGTTATGCTTTGTCCCAATAGAACAAAGAATAATGAAAATATCTTGTGTTGGTTTGAATTTGCAGCGCCTGTTTTTCATGGATATGGCTGCAGTTTATCAAGTTAAGTGAGTCCCTTTTCCAAGTATATATAGGTACGAGGTTTTTATAAAATGTACTTTTTCCTAATTCTTAAATATATAATTTCTGTTGTTTATTGCAGCAGGAGTACAGAGTAATGGAATCGCAATGAAAATTAAACATTTTTTAGACAACATGGTTTAGATGTGCAGAAACTAAAATTTTGGGTGATAAATCCAGGGGAATTCCCCTGGGACGTTAAAAACCAAAACGTCAAGTTTTTTTCTAAAAAATTGCCTTTTTTTGGGCATAGCGCTTGAACGGCTGTTACAATTTGAATCAGATTTCGTGGAATGTAAGTGCATTAGTTAATCATTTAACACTTAGAAGAAATAATAAAATTACCTAGGGAAATACCCTAAAAAATAGGATATGTGCTCAAATCATGATTGCGACAAGCATGCCATGTCACCCCGACATCTACCAGAAGGAGTAATGAAATCGCAATGAAAATTGGACATTTGTAAGACAACAGGGGTTCAGATATGCAGAAACCAAAATTTTGGGTAATGAATCCAAGGGAATTCCCCTGAGACGTTAAAAACCAAAACGTTTTTTTTTTGTAATAAATTAGCTTCTGGGGCATAGCGCTTGAATAACTGCTTTAATTTTGATCAGATTCGGTAAAATGTTAGACCATTAGACACTGTGTGCGAATTAAAAAAAAGAAAACATTTACTTTGGGTAATTTCCTTGAAAATGAAGGTATGTTCCTAAATTACTATTGTGACAGGCATGCCATATCGCACTGACATCTCCAATAAGCAGACTACAATTCAGATTAAAACTTTAAGAATTGTTACATAACATGAGTTACTTATAAAACCCGAAACTTATCTACCAAACCCAGGAGAATTTTTTGAAACCAGAAAAAAAAATTGGGCTGTTTTGGGAATTTAGCTTCATTTTACTACAGCACTTAAAAATAAGCTTTAATTTAAAACATTTGTGGTAAAATATGCGTAAATATAAGACGTTTATCTTTTATTTAACTGCACATGGAAAATAAGTTTGGCTGGTTATCTATGGGACCCATGCGTTTATGCTTGCAGAAACAAACTACATACTCGGTGTATAAAATACAAAATGTGGTTAGGGACCCTGTAGCATGAATATATGGCATACAACATGTGTTTTACAAATAGTGGTTGTTAAACACGTGGTTGACACTTTATAGTTTAAACCTACGTTCGGTATATAAAACTATGATTATCGGGGTGTGTCTAGTAATATGTAGGGTTTACTTTAGAAAGTATCGGTGATGATATTTACACTTAGACCTTTTAAAGTTTTAAATACACTTACACATTGCACGACTGGTTGCCAATAACTATATATTCCCTCTTTATTTAAACCAGGACAGGACAGTACAACGGATACGTTTAATAAACTGCAAAAAATAGTCTCTATAATTTGGTAAATGATTATGTGCACAATGGTGCAAAACAATAGATGTAAGATGATATACCGTCGATGATTGTTCAACATATATTGTTTCGCATCGTTGTGCATATAATCATTTCAAAAGACGGAAGTAAAGTGGCATAAAAATAATTATAGGTTGTATTATTATATTGGTGGGTATGTTTGATGGGATTATGCAGAACAGTCAGATGTAGTTAGAGACATATGCGACAGTTAGAGATAGTTAGAGACATATATACAAAAGTTGGATGCAGTATTTATGCACAAACCAACGACGTATAAAGAGATAAGTTATGACGGTAACATATCTATTAAGAAGAAGTAATGACGGAATACCCAAACAGCTGCGACCTTAAACGATACCAGTTAGAATATTGCGCAGTCAAGTTAACGGGGACAGGAGTGGTGTTCTTGTTTTTTTCAAAGATTGATCCCACACCGTTCGGAACCCACACAGAATTAAATAATCACGAGAAGTATCAATATCTTGTTAAAGCATTAGTTTTTATCCACGTATAAAACTATAAAAATATAGTTTTTGCCTGTAAACTACAAACGAAACGAATATATGTCCGGCCCGTTGGTCTAACGGTTAAGTGCGTCGCCTTTCAATCGAAAGGTTGTAGGGCGAAACTGGTCGCTAGCTAGTTGGTTGTGTCCTTGGGCAAGGCACTTTACGGACATTTCCTAAACCCAAAGGGTTAATGGGTTCTACCAAATTAAAGAAACGTAGGCTATCTATCATATACAACACACTACAATAGCTTCGGTAACCCGACGATGGGCGCAAGGTGATCTAACGATTGCCCGTGTGTTAACCCCCTTGGTTTTCCCATTCACGAGGATAAACATGGATATCTTATTCAATACGTCAAATAATTCTACTACTGCTCAACCAACTTCAATTTCACAAACTTCACATTTTATTAGTTTGTTAGAAGCATGTAGCGCTTATATTCAATATATATAGAGTTCCTACACAGGTTTGCATTATTTAATTGAACTTATTCACTGAGAGGTAAGCTTGATAAGGTAATGATTATGTAAGCATTTTTCAAAGCATAGTTTCTACACCATTTGACTTCATTGGATCACAGTCGAGTTCACGAAGCTATTTCCGTGTGTTGTGTATGATTCAGACGTTCCTTAATTTAGTGGTACCCATTATTCCATTGGGTTTAGGCAATGTCCGTTGGGTGCCGTAATCAAGGACACAACCGACCAGTTTAGAATCTGCAACCCTTCGGTTGAAAGGCGTCACACTAAACCACCAGACTAATCGTCCCTATACTGCGTGATGTTTAAAAGTTAATTTCCGTACAAAATATAACCCACGTCGTCTATTAGACTAATTTAATATGGTTGATTTCTATGGGCGGCCAGATGGACAATTGGTATTGTCTGACTCATGTTGTGTTTTACTCAGTAACAATGGTGGTGATTCCCCTTTTTGGTACGGTTGGAAGCAATATGTAGTACGCTTCGCGAATTAATAAACCACTAAGTTTTTTTAAACAAAATTCTGCGTTTAGGTTGCAAAACCCATTTTCAGTTTAAACTAAAGTCTTTTTTCAGTTTAAACCTTGAAAAAACTAAGTCTTGCCGTTCTAGACTTGTAAGTGACATTTCTTTTCGGGTGGTCAGTTTGAATTTGGGAGATATGGAGAATAATTGGTTGAACACCTCCTGTGTTTTAGTTTTATCGGAAAAATTCGCTTAAACCTTCTTTTACACAACGATTGGTGATTAAACGCGCTTCCACGACGGATTGTTTCCATTGTGACACCGTGGTTGTTTGGTTCATGGTCAAATCAGAGTTTACCTTTGGTAAAAGTTTTCGAAGTTTTTCTTCATTTTGGGGAGTGGTGATCGTTTGTATGTTTCGCACTGAATTCTATCGGCACGTAGTGGGCGTGTTGACCGGGTTTGGTGAGCTTGTTTCCCCGCCGATTGTCGCCAGAACCCTCGATTTCAAATTGTGAAATACCGTCTGAATCACATCGGAGTATAAAAGCGGGTTTATCGCACTGTTTATCGGCATCAACACGACAGCGGTAAAGGAATAGACCCACGGCGGGATTTGGACACCCGAGATCCCGCAAAAACTGACTACGCAGATTGGTACCCAACAACAAAAGTTTGTGAATGTTATCCTAGCAAGTAGCTTGTGTACATTACGAAAACGTTTTTCCACTAAAGTTTGTCGAGACTTCGCACGGATTTCGTCTCCGTCATTTATTTCCGGCACTCTTTGTCGCGCGGATCGCATACGAGCGTCTGCAAGCGAAGGCAGTGTTGTGGTGCGGTTGTTCGTTGTAGCTGCTGCTACAACGGTGGGCTGTAATGTTGGTGAGGTAGAATCTACAGCCCCCGGGATTTCAATATCTCCCCAAGCCTTAGAAACTGCTTATGGGTATTTCAATTTTCTTTCATTTTTGTTGGCGATACGCTCTGTTTCTATAGATTCGTGTCCCAATTTAGTTTTTTAAGGCTTCGGAGAATTCCCTTGTAAAACAAACCACTGCGATTTAAAAACCATGATGAGTGAAGGTACTAAATCTCGAGCAAAGCTAATTATAGTAGACGTGTTCATTGTGTAACGGCTGGTAGATTGATGTATCAATGTACCAGTTATCCAATCCATGAACATAGATATTAATTACTTAACGCAGTCTCCACTTACGACTATTTCTACCGGTAAAAACACCTGTGGTGTGCAGGCAGTCTGCAGATTGTGTACTCGAAACTGGTCATTGGATAGTAGGTTTGTTGTACTGTGTAAACAATTCCTTAGTTTATTGCGTTACCTCCGATGATTTATAATGATTACTCCCACACGCCCTCGTTATCCTGTATTCCCCCCGCGAGCTAATTGTATATACCTCGTGTTTGTTTGCCTGTTTGAGGCAGTTGGTACTCGACAAAATCAGAATACAACAAGATTGTTTCGATGGGCGGTGCACTCAGGGTTTATTTATTTGTATCCTCAAGAAATGTATCAATAATATATATTTACAATGCGACAGCTCTTAAAATTCTGCTCCAATAACGTTACTCTTTGACATTTGCAGTGTCAGAAGCACTCAGCGTAATACACATTCACGGCATAACTGTAATATCACTCTCTACACAGTTACTTATATCAAAATATTACAAGTAAAACACTGGTAATGATGTTTGTACAAATCTATTCAGCTCGAAATTAAGTCATGGAGACGAGTTATATAGCCATAGTTGTGACAAACAAATAAAAGTTATATTGAATCACCATAAGACTTTGTCGGATAGTAGATTTCATGTTTTTGCCATATAACTATAAAATACCTTCTAAATATATAGTAAGATACACAGTTAATGCAGGCAGCTAATGTGTACACACTCGTAAAAGCATTGATATATTCTAAACCTACGTTCGGCATATAAATCTATTATTATCGGGGTGTGGCTAGGTTTACTTTGGAAAGTATCGGTGACGATATTTACACTTGGACCTTTTGAAGTTTTGAATACACTTACACATTGCAAGGCTGGTTGCAAATAACTATATATACCGTCTTTATTTAAACCAGGACAAGACAGTACTACGGATAATTTTAATAAACTGCAAATAATAGTCTATATAATTTGGCAAATGATTATGTGCACGATGGTGCAAAACAATAGATGTAAGATGATACACCGTCGATGATTGTTCAACATATATTGTTTCGCATCGTTGTGCATATAATCATTTCAAAAGACGGAAGTAAAGTGGCATACGAATAATTATAGGCTGTATTATTATATTGGTGGGTATGTTTGATGGGATTATGCAGAACAGTCAGATGTAGTTAGAGACATATGCGACAGTTAGAGATAGTTAGAGACATATATACCTACAAAAGTTGGATGCAGTATTTATGCACAAACCAACGACGTATAAAGAGATAAGTTATGACGGTAACATATCTATTAAGAAAGAAGTAATGACTCAATACCCAAACAGCTGCGACCTTAAACGGTACCAGTTAGAATATTGCGCAGTCAAGTCAATGGGGACAGGAGTGGTGTTCTTGTATTTTTCAAAGATTGATCTCACACCGTTCGGAACCCACACAGAATTAAATAATTCACGAGAAGTTTCAATATCTTGTTAAAGCATTAGTTTTTATCCACGTATACAACTATAAAGCATATAGTTAAAAACTGTAAACTACAAACAAAACGAATATAATCAGCTGTGTGTGTGTGATACTAAGATGGAAAATTAATATACTGAACATACCAAACACACCTTTTTTCCTGTTAAATTACTCAGAAGTTACGTGCATTTCTTGTTTCTTTTTTAAATCTCTATGCTTCTGGTGAGCGATAACTAAATGTGTTTAACATTTTAAATGTGAAACTACATTTTCAGATATGATGTTGTTTCGCTATAGAACTTGTATAGTACTTTCCGTTATCCTATGTAGTGTTTGTCTGTTGACATTATGGAAGGGTAACACAATAAACCCGACTTGGGGAAACTATATATACCGCACAAAAGTTGATGTTTCACTAAGTAAAGCTATCCAGAATGAAGCAGATGAGCTGCACATCAAGAGTGGATGCAAAAAGCCAGAAAACGCACAAAACCACACAATATGCGAGACCTTACCTGTGCTTTCGGTTAAATGTGGAAAATTGGCTAAGAAACGAGAGTTTGACGAAAATGGAAAAAAATATCGGGTTCCAAACATTATTCATCTGGTGAGAATTGGAGACATACCCTTCGATTCCCTTGTGTTCCTAACACTCAGGTCAATGGCAAGTGTACAGCAGCCAGAGAACATATATATCTACTATTCCACCACAATACCGACTGGTAAGTGAACGTCGCATGTCGGACAAATTTCTTCTGACAAATGATATAATAAATACTGAAAAATATAGACTTGATCAAAATATCTTAACTCTAAAATTGGTTCAAATTTCAGGAAAGTTTGTAGATAGAGCAATGAAAGAAATCCCATGCCTTAATTGGGTTAAAGTTAAGGACCCAGAATATATAAAAGGAGTGCATGTGAGTAAATTAATTTCGTTCGTGCTTACCATTCTGCGGGGTTGTTTTGTGATTCGACCGTTTAGTCTGTTGATATAGTGCGTCGCCTTCCAGCCAAAGAGTTGCAGACTCGAAACTAGTCTCTTGACTAGAATGTTGTGTCCTTGGGCAAGGATCTAGCCGATTAACGGGTTTTACCAAATTGAAGGAACGCGTGATTCATACACAAAACAATGCAATACCTCCGGTAACGGTGAGCTCAAGATGTTCTGACGATTGCCCGTGTGTTAACCCCATTGGTTTTCCCATTCACGGGGATAAACATGAATATCCTATCCTACACAGTTTTTACACACATTTCTTTAAATATCATAGTACGCACACGTAAAATATTGAAAGACATGTGGTGCTTTTCTTTAAAAAAAATCGAAATTTAAAAATTGTCGAATATTTTTCCAGATATCTATTCCTGATACTCGCACCGATATTATTCGATTTACAAAACTTTTGGAACATGGTGGAATCTATGTGGATAATGACGTCATCCTTTTTAAAAAATTTTGACTCTCTTCGTGGGTACTCTTTTGTTGCTGGTCGGTAAGTTCAAGCTTGGATAGCTCCGGCAAACGGACGGTAGGCGCGAGATGATCTGACCATTATTCGTGTGTTAACCCCCTTGGTTTTCCGATTAACGGAGATAAACATGAATATCCTATCCTATTTTAACAACGGTCGTTTGCCCATATCATTAAATAATAAGATTGAAAGACATTTTGGTAATTTTATATTATTTTTTATCCGAAATCTACAGGGAGAGGGTAACCAGCATTAATGATGGCATAATGCTGGTCGAACCCCACTCACCATTTGCAACCAAGTTTTACCAAGAGAGTTATTTAAAAGACTTAGAACATTACGACCCTAACAAGTATGTCTCATACGCACAAGATGGACTGCATGCATTTTACCGAAAAAACATGGCGGTACGGTAATTTTTAATACAAAATTCACCCTTATTATTTAATTAGGATCAGATTGCTGTACTTAAAATTCTTATTAGTATTATTAAAGTCCAGCACTGAGAGAAAGCACATCTCTTTGATTTGCATGTCATACCGATTTGTCATGCATCCTCTCATACCATACTTAACGGAGTTAATCAATAAAGTTAATTGAAATAGGTTTCGGTCCAAATTTCAATCCAACGTAATTTTTTAATATAGTAGTAGTTTCGATAACATACGCGTTGTATTCTTATATTGGAGGTACTCAGTAGTGAATCGTAGTGAATGAAATTAAAGCGAAACACGTCGGGTTATACAGCACGAAATGCACGCAAAGAATTTTGCATACCAAAGTAAATGATTATGACCTATATGCGGGCATAATTACAGGGCATGCATTATTACAGGGCAAAAAATAACTGTCTTGAATCCTGCACGTATTACTACCGGGATAGAAATTAACGCATTTCCACAACAATACGACTGCAGATACTTCGGCATTTTAAAAATGTCCAATGATCTGGAGTAAACCACTGGCGCTTACTGATTGTATTTTTCCTTTGCGGAAATTTAAAAAAAATGTCATTTCCTTGAACATATATATGCTTCACTTTGCAGCCCGATGTTCATATTGAAGATGATTCGCTGAATCGGCCTTTACCATTTGATGGTCATGAAGGGTTTGCCATAACTATTACCGGCAATTATGATCTAAGTAAGAACTATGTTTTGCACATCCATCCAAGACATGCAGTGATAAGAAATCCGAAACTCGGCTTTGTATACACCGATACGGAAGAGGAAGTCAGACGGAAAGACACCAGTTATGGCGCTGCAGCGCGAATAGCGTATTTCGGGTCGCCAGATCTGATTTTTAAACCGGGCGAAAAGACTTTTGAGCGAATTCCAACGATAAAAGTGAAGCCTTTGGCCAAGATCGAACCTGACAATGGAAAGAAGTAAAGGTCCACATAAAATGAACCCTTTTACTTTATGCTAAATACATACTTACAACAGGTAATTTATATATCTATCCTGTCGGTTTTATTGTATATTAGTGTTAAAAGTCGTGCTTTTACACATGTACCTAACACTGTAACCAGACAATTAATAAAAATAAGTAATATGATATGTAATTGGATGACTAAGTTCCATAAATAAAGATCAATATAAAGGTGGCAAGTTTGTTGATTGTGTCGGCGTTGTGATTGTCTGAAAAACATAACGGACATTTTGGTCAGAATTTTAACAGCAAAATAGTTCGGAGACAACAGCTAGCGGTTGGTTATGATCGCGTCGAATTTTGGATGATACGACGTTTTCGAATAATCGGTGATCAATATAGACACAATAATGAACGAAATATTCTGCTTTTAAAACCCATTGCGACTGTGCCTTATGAATTGCTTGCAGAAACGAACGGATTTCCTGGTTACGTTAAGTACAAGTGTTTTTGTACAAAGTGCGTTAAGTACAAAGTGTTTTTGTACAAATTACGTTGAGTACAAAGTGTTTTTGTACAAAGTACGTTAAGTACAAAGTACTTCAAAGTCGTTGTTTATGCAACAGAAAATATTGGGTTTCCGAGTTACTATTCTAAACTTGATATCCTTTTATTCTGAATAAAAAATCCACGATGGTACACTAAAATCAACATAAATTAAAACATAATATGTGTTAATTTGTCTAAAACGTTTTTTTTACACCATAGCTACACCAATAAAAGTTTAATTTGGATTTTTTTTTATATTTTTATGCTGTGTGGGGTAGAGTTTATTATAATGTTTGGGAACGTGGGCAACTATGGGTATTGGACGCCTGCATATTTGTTTGTATTAAAATTCGATATCGGTTTATACAGTATAATGTGCCAATGCATTATAATGAATTGTTTTTTTTAATAGTTATACAGGTGGATTTTCGGAAATAACTACAATAATAACTTTTTTAAATATTAAAAATAAAATGTCCTTTCAGTTATAAGGTATTAAAAGACATAAAATATCTATTAGAAGACATAAAATACTACAAAACCCCAATGCTGAAAACGGCCGTCTCAATTATATTCTTGGATCTGGCGGGAGTTTCCCTTGAATGTTTTACCTAAAATTTACTACTGCATACCTTATACATATTAGCTTACACCTTTTAAAAGTTTACCTCATTAATACCTTTTATTTTTGTTATTATGGGGTGTTAATCTTCACCGACTTAAGTCATAACAGCAATCTCTTTGGGTTTTTGTAAAAGTTTATATCGAGACAAACTATGAACATGCTAGTTATGATTCCTGAAAGTTTCCACCTGATTGGATAATCGTTCTACCCAATCACCTTGCCACCGGACATGCCCGTCACCAGCATTTCGCAGAAAAACAAAAAAAGAAAATCGGAGTGAGATCAAAATGTGTTTCTTAGGGAATGGAGTTAACACACACATGTATATATATATACTATCTGCTTATTATCTATATATATTATATATAATATACTATTGTCACGTATATTAAACCGCTAAAAACTTAAACCCAACACAAATCGAAGTTGAATATAAATGTCAGAAAGATCTGGATACAACTCAGTGCCCCTCGCATTCTCTGTTTTCCCTTATTATTAATTAGAATCAGATTACATTACTTAAAAATATATATCACCATTATTTAAGTCAGGCAAATAAAAAACCGGAAGAAGATCTATTTGATTTGTATGTGTAACTTCCCGACTAGGTGCTGGCTCCTAACACCTGTCTTTGTGAGAAGTTGCAGTATGCTTACATGGCGTCTCTTATTCAGAGTTGGAAATAACGCGTCATTGTCCAAAACTTCATAAATTTATTCAAAATTGACACGTGAATGATGGCGGAAACGAAAAAGTCTTGAAATGACGGTTTTTAAATTGTGACTGAACAGGAGTCAAAGTACGTCATATACATCTTAACAATAACTGATAGTTCAAAATCATACTAACTAAAACTATCGAATGACCGATTACCTCACGATAATGAGCAGGTGGTAAAAAACGAGCGTTTTAAACTTCGGTGAAATGGTCTTCCGTGACATCGATATAAATACAGTGCTTCCTCGATTATCCGTCCCTCGTTTATCCGGCATTCGATTATCCGTCCATTGGACCCAATGAAGTGTTACTTTACAATTTTGCTCAAGACTTGTTAATTGTCATTGTAACCACACAAAGCTCTTATTTAACAAGACAGATTCAGAACTATTTCAATGAGAGAGGTGGAATAACTTTTGTGGGGCAATAAAGTAGCCCTACTGTAAGTTTTATTGCATTTGAATCTGCTTCTTGCTGCGTTGTTTTGGTTTAAATAAAGGAATTCAATTATACGTTTTTTTTACTTATCCGTTCAGGTTTTGAAGAAACTCGTCCCGACTAGACCGGATAATCGAGGAAGTACCTGTATACAATAATGGCGACGATAAATCTTACACTGACGATTAACTGTGTGTTAACCTCCTTGGTTCTCCCATTCACGGGGACAAACATGAAGAAGCTATCCTGCTAATATTTCCATCTGATTGGTGATTATTTATATTTTGTGCGAAAAATACCCATATTATTTGACTTTTTATAAATTAAAAATGTCCCAATCCTGAACTAAATAGCATCGTTAATAGGCTAAAATAGCAAAAAATGTATTAAAAATAAACAAACAACAGTATTCGGCAATGGTTTTTCTGCGATATTCTCATGCGTGACGGTGCCGAAACTCGTTTGCGACTTTAGAACGATGGTCGCGAATTGATCTTACGATTGCCCTGGTGTTAATACAACTTAAGTTTTCCCATTAATGGGTATAAACATCATTATCATATTCTGCCCTAGAGTCAATTGCATGATATTTCGTGTTTCTTTATTTTATTGTGCATCACATGTATCAATCGGTATACACCTTCATGTTATTGTCATTGTTCTTCGGCGTCAAATAACTTTCTCGGAGGGTTGAAAAGCTGAGGTAAATGCAGTTAGGTTTTGTAGATAATTTATATAAGGAATAAATGGTCCATTATCGAGCCAGAAACAGTAATATGTGAACATATAAACTGGGCGGGTTATTTATATCCAAGGTCTAAAAATCCATAATTCAATGCTGTAATTTCGTGAAATAATCAAAAATTAGAAACCAATAAACTGGTAAAAAAGCGATATACGTTTGTATTATAGTATGCGACAATTAAACGGAAAACTTACCCTCCCGTAGTTATTGGTATTTACGTCGTAAGACCATTTAGACCGTAACGGCGAGCCGTTTGCTTCAACATTACTCATCTCAGTCGCCACGAGAAGTATAAAGCTGAGAAGAATTGCAATCTTGCGGTCCATGGTGATATTTCAGGATAGTTCTGATATTCAATCGATGCAGTTTGCTTCGATATATAGTCTTTTTAAAGACAGCTCAATGGTTTAATGACTTCCCTTCAGACGAAACAGCACGGCAGTGATTTCCGCCTAGACGAAACAGCAGAAGGATGTATAATGACTTCCCCATAAACAATCTCTTTGTTAGACGTCTCTGCACGTTCTCTAGCATTGAGTGCATTGCACTTTTTATGAAATTTATTGGATTGCATGGTCTCTGGGTTTAAGTGGATCGCATGTTCGAATAGTTACATATTAGGAACTAGTATGGTTGGCCATCGATGTTACAATTCAGGCAACCTTTCACCTGGCCAAGAGTGTCATAGTTGGACTCTACAGTCTATACTGTATCTTATTTACGCCTTTTATTCATTAGGTATAAACGGGACCTATATTCACCTCTCCCGGCCCTAGGGTTACTTTACTTCGGTAAGGTGTGAACTCGAAGGGCTAGGTCTGAGCTGCGAGAATAGTATTACTCTGTGGTAGTGCGGTAAGCCAGCGCAGTCCCAGTCTCGACACTGGAGGGCGTGAATAAAGGTTGTCGGGTTACCTTAAACAATGGAATACCACTCCTCCCTACGTGGCTTGCACGCTGTGAAGAAATACCTGTGGAGGGTGTTTCTGCCAGCACCCACATAGTAGGGTACTACCCTGAGTGGATTAATTTTCACATTGAACGTTAGGGTTTCGGTCTAAGACCACCGACTCGCGCTGAGCTCACAATTTGAAGGTTTGGCTTACCACCAAAAAAATGAATTGTGACACTCTTGGCCAGGTGAAAGGTTACCAGCGCGCTGGTAAAATGAGTGCGCGCATCTAAATTAACAGCGAGTTAATTTCACTGAATTGTGACATTGATGGCCAACGACGGTCGATGTTTTGATTAGCAAGTTAAGTGCGCAACGCTAATTAATAAAAGTGTTCTTAATTTGTGAACGTGTTAACAATTTTGCCGCATGGTGACGTAAAGAGACGAATTGTGACACTTTTGGCGGGGTAAAAGGTTACCAGCGCGCTGCTAAGTTGAGTGCGCGCTGCTAAATTGTGTGCGCGCACTTTAATTAGCACCGCGCTGATATTAATGAATTATGACATCGATGACTAACCATAGTAGTCTCCAGCTAATCAGTTGTGTCGTTTGGCAAGATACTTGCACACATTAACCGATCTGACTGCATTAATCTTTTCAACTAAATTAAAAAAACATCCCAACACACTGCAGTAGCTCCTGTAACAGGACGATGGACGAGAGGTAATCTCGGGTATTACCGCACTTTCCATTTCATTGGAATAAACTTGCATGATCCATCCATTAAAAGTTCGCATTTTATCGCGTCGGGCAATCCTTAATGCGTGTTATTGTGGTTTAAATTGGCCTGTACAATTTTCCAGGAACCACTGCCGTCTGCACGCATTTTACAGACGATCGTTTGTAAATACAATGAATGATCTTAGACCAAGTAGGCAACAGACCAATCACTCTAATCTGGGTGGATAAGTTGCTGCCTAAAGGTTAGCTGGTAAATTGTACCTTTTCGCTTGCTATACAGTTTCCATTAGCAGGAAGGCACTAAGCGGACACATCATGAACTAAGTTTAATCTGTTCTATTAAAATTGATGAACTGTCAAAATATACAAACACATTGTAATTACATCGGTAACCTGATGTTAGAAATGTGGTAATCCAATGTTACGAACGTGAAGGAAAAGTCGAAAATAGCGTATCAAATTAGTGTGGCGCCTTTTAGCCAACGGGTTGCAGATTTACTTAGTATAGTATATTCATGTTTATCCCCGTGATGGGGAAAACTCAAGGAGTGTGCGTCGAATCTCGAATGTGAGTTTTATAAGTCGCATGTATTTTATATATTAACTGTTAAGGTAACGACTCTGTTAATTACAAACGAGTTATATTACTGCGGTAACGTCTTTATAACATTGTAAGGACTCGTGTTTGGCGCTGGTTGAATCGCAAACCTGATTTTCTCATAGTAATTGAAACGCACAGATGTAAAACGCCTTGCAGGCGGATCTTTCGGCCCGTTGGTCTAGCGGTTAAGTGCGTCGTCCCATCCCATCCCGTCCCACACAACCTCACTCAGTATTAGCACACTACCACACCCAGTATTGACACACAACCTCACCCAGTATTGCCGTACAACCTCACCCAGTATTGCCGTAGAACCTCACCCATTATTGCCGTACAACCTCACCCAGTAATGCTGCACAACCTCACCCGACGTAACGGTGAGAAACGAAATTTTTCCAAAGCGAAAAGGCAGAAACGAAAGTTTCGTTTCTGAAAAAAATGTATTAGATAATTTTTTTAGAAGTTAGGTGGCACTAGAGGTCAAACATATAACTTCTTTTAATTCAATAACGGTGTCTGGCCGAATGGTTAGCGCGACAGATTCGTAGTTATGGACCGGCCCATGTTGGTTTCGATACTTAACCCGGGGAATATTTGTTTTATTCACATGAACCAGCCTAATTAAAATTGGTTAAACGTCACAGTGACGTCATGCAGAACATTGGCGGCGTGAGAAATCAGCTTTGTCGCGCGTTATTATGATGTCATAATTAAACTCGAGTTAACAGTACAAACACCTGCCAATAGTGGTGTGAATAATGACTCATAATGGAGTTACATTATTACTTGTGTAATCTCCACAACAGAAAGATTTTTTTTGTTTGCTAAACAAAATTACAAATATGGTGCTCAGTTTGTGATCAGATGTTTATTAATCACGTGCGTCACCGAGTAGCACATAAGCTAAATGTTCTATAGCAGAAAGCGGTTACTTAATTTGTCCTCAAAGTTTTGAAGACAAATTGTACTTGCCCATGTTTTGACCGATTCACCTCTTAGAAAGATTTAAAACTCTTAAACCACGAAGCATGCGATATCACATTTTACTGTCATAACACTAACATAACAACTTTTCGTTATCGTTTCTGGAAACAAAATTTTCGTTTCTCGGGTAAAATTTTCGTTTCTTAGAAACGAAAATTGTGTTTCTTAAATGAGTTTAGGATTATTATTTCCCAAGTTCTATGATTACATAATTCGTTAAGCTGACACAATATCAACAATTTCGAGTGAAAATGATTGCATGTGCAGTTAATAAATGTAGTTGGACCTTTTAAAATAAGATAATGTATTTGTTGTATTCATTTAAATGAAACATAAATGTATGAACCCACAATATTAAAAATAATACACTGATTAGTACTTTTTACGGGCGGTAATAGAAACAAACGGGGTTAAAAGAGTGGTTTAAATTCGTGTAACCGATAAACATTAAAAAAACTCGTCATAAATAATAATTTTAATTTAGAACAACATTAGAGAGATTTTCAGGTAGATATACATGAACAAACTGTCGTAAAAATAACAAAAAACGAAAATTACGTGACTAAAGATAAAATGGATGATGATAATTACTCCAAAAGTGATTACGTTAATGATTTTTAGATTTTTTGCTTTCCGAAACTCGCCTTTGTGGTGTGTCATTTGGTTAGTTCTGCTACAACATACTTTTTCTGCAATCATTGTGTTTATCCATAATAAACAACAAGTTTTGCAATACGTTGTTAAACTAAGTGGCAAGATCATCGACTTTACTCAATGATGGTTAATTCAGAACGGAAAATGAGAACTTGGTTCGCAATAAAGAACATTTTTAATTATATTGTAAAAAATTGATGTGTGTTAATTGCAGCATCACACCTAAGTTCATTAATATACTGCGAAAATTTGTCGACATTTATATATGAAAGCGGGCTGATATCACGTCAATGACGTATATAAGAAAATGACTTAAGGTGTTTCCGTAATATGTTTGAAAATTGTCCTTTAAAAACGATTGTCATTTTTCTTTCCTATAAACGATAATCATATTTTCTAACATATTATATTAAATCTAACAGGTCCACTTTTTAATGATTGTGATTGAATGACAGTTGAACCAATGTCCTAAAATAGTTAATATTCATGCCTGTATTGAGAATTGCATGTTAATCTGAACAAGGGATTAATGTTTTCATATATTGTAGTATTATGGAATTAAATAGGATCGATATAGCGAACATTTTGATAATTTGACCTTGTGTGGGTGCGTTTGTGGCGCGCGTTTGAAAACCAAACAAGATATAAGTTTTTTGGGGGGAACAAATTTAAAGGTATCATCTACCAATTTTCATGTACTTACCACAACAAACCGTCGATTTAGGTATATCCAAGTTGTTTCATTTCAACCCAAAGCGAAAATACTGATAATTTGACGTAGTGTGGGTGCGTGAATGGCGCGCGTTTGAAAACAAAACGGGATATAAGGTTTATTTTTTGGGAGCAATTTTATAAATGTGTTATACATCCATCTACCGATTTTCATGTACTTACTATAACAAAATCGTCGATTTAGGAATATCAAGGCTGTTTCATTTCAACCCAAAGCGAACATATTGATCATTGGACGTAGTGAGGGTGCGTTTGTGGCGCGCGTTTGAAAACCAAACGAGATATAAGGTATATTTTGTGAGCAAATTTACGAGATTGTTATCTACCCATCTACCAATTTTCATCTACTAACTATAAGAAATCGTCGATTTAGGTATATCCAAGCTGTTTCATGTCAACCCAAAGCGAACATATTGATAATTTGACGTGGTGTGGGTGCGTTCATGGCGTGCGTTTGAAAACCAAACAAGATATAAGGTTTATTTTTTGGGACCAAATTTATAAATGTGTTATTCACCCATCTACCGATTTTCATGTACTTACTATAAAAACATCGTCGATTTAGGTATATCCAAGCTGTTTCATTTCATCCCAAAGCGAAATAATTGATAATATGACGTTTAGTGTGGGTGCGTTTATGGCGCGCGTTTGAAAACCAAACGAGATATGAGGTTTATTTTTTGGGAGCAAATTTACAATTATGTTATCTACCCATCTACCAATTTTCATCTACTTACTATAAGAAATCGTCGATTTAGGTATATCCAAGCTGTTTTATTTCAACCCAAAGCGAACATATTGATAATTTGACGTAGTGTGGGTGCGTGAATGGCGCGCGTTTGAAAACCAAACAAGATATAAGGTTTATTTTTTGGGAGCAAGTTTATAAATGTGTTATCCACCCATCTACCAATTTCCATGTACTTACTACAATAAATCGTCGATTTAGGTATATCCAAGCTGTTTCATTTCAACCCAAACCGATCATATTGATAATTTGACGTATAGTGTCGGTGCGTGAATGGCGCGCGTTTGAAAACCAAACGAGATATAAGGTTTATTTTTTGGGAGCAAGTTTATAAATGTGTTATCCACCTATCTACCAATTTTCATGTACCTACTATAACAAATCGTCGATTTAGGTGTATCCAAGCTGTTTCATGTCAACGCAATCCGAACATATTGATAATTTGACGTATAGTGTAGGTGCGTTCATGGCGCGCGTTTAAAAACCAAACAAGATAAAAGGTTTATTTTTGGGAGCAAATTTATAAATGGGTTATCCACCCATCTACCAATTTTCATGTACTTAATACATCAAACCGTCGATATAGTTATATCCAAGCTGTTTCATTTCAACCCAAAGCGAACATATATTGATAATTTGACGTATAGTGTGGGTGCGTTCATGGCGTGCGTTTGAAAACCAAACAAGATATAAGGTTTATTTTTTGGAAGCAAATTTATAAATGTGTTATCCACCCATCTACCAATTTTCATGTACTTACTATAACAAATCGTCGATTTAGCTATATCCAAGCTGTTTCATTTCAACCCAAAGCGAACATATTGATAATTTGACGTAGTGTGGGTTCGTGAATGGCGCGCGTTTGAAAACCAAACGAGATATAAGGTTTATTTTTTGGGAGCAAGTTTATAAATGTGTTATTCACCCATCTACCTATTTCCAAATACTTACTATAACAAATCGTATATTTAGCTATATCCAAGCTGTTTCATTTCAACCCAAACCGAACATATTGATAATTTGACGTAGTGTGGGTGCGTGAATGGCGCGCGTATGAAAACCAAACAAGATATAAGGTTTATTTTTTGGGAGCAAGTTTATAAATGTGTTATCCATCCATCTACCTATTTTCATGTACTTACTACAATAAATCGTTGATTTAGGTATATCCAAGCTGTTTCATTTCAACCCAAACCGATCATATTGATAATTTGACGTATAGTGTTGGTGCGTTCATGGCGTGCGTTTGAAAACCAAACACGATATAAGGTTTATTTTTGGGAGTGAATTTATAATTGTGTTATCCACCTATCTACCAATTTTCATGTACTTACTACAATAAATCGTCGATTTAGGTATATCCAAGCTGTTTCATGTCAACCCAAACCGAACATATTGATAATTTGACGTATAGTGTGGGTGCGTTTGTGGCGCGCGTTTGAAAACCAAACAAGCTATAAGGTTTATTTTTTGGGAGCAAATTTATAAATGTGTTATCCATCCATCTACCTATTTTCATGTACTTACTATAACAAATCGTCGATTTAGGTATATCCAAGCTGTTTCATTTCAACCCAAAGCGAACATATTGATAATTTGACGTAGTGTGGGTGCGTGAATGGCGCGCGTTTGAAAACCAAACAAGATATAAGGTTTATTTTTGGGAGTGAATTTATAAATGTGTTATCTACCCATCTACCAATTTTCATGTACTTACTATAACAAATCGTCGATTTAGCTATATCCAAGCTGTTTCATTTCAACCCAAAGCGAACATATTGATAATTTGACGTAGTGTGGGTGCGTGAATGGCGCGCGTTTGAAAACCAAACAAGATATAAGGTTTATTTTTTGGGAGCAAGTTTATAAATGTGTTATCCATCCATCTACCTATTTTCATGTACTTACTATAACAAATCGTCGATTTAGGTATATCCAAGCTGTTTCATGTCAACCCAAACCGAACATATTGATAATTTGACGTATAGTGTGGGTGCGTTTGTGGCGCGCGTTTGAAAACCTAACAAGCTATAAGGTTTATTTTTTGGGAGCAAATTTATAAATGTGTTATCCATCCATCTACCTATTTTCATGTACTTACTATAACAAATCGTCGATTTAGGTATATCCAAGCTGTTTCATTTCAACCCAAACCGATCATATTGATAATTTGACGTATAGTGTGGGTGCGTGAATGGCGCGCGTTTGAAAACCAAACGAGATATAAGGTTTATTTTTTGGGAGCAATTTTATAAATGTGTTATCCACCCATCTACCAATTTTCATGTACTTACTATAACAAATCGTCGATTTAGGTGTATCCAAGCTGTTTCATGTCAATCCAAACCGAACATATTGATAATTTGACGTATAGTGTAGGTGCGTTCATGGCGCGCGTTTAAAAACCAAACAAGATAAAAGGTTTATTTTTGGGAGCAAATTTGTAAATGTGTTATCCACCCATCTACCAATTTTCATGTACTTAATACATCAAATCGTCGATATAGTTATATCCAAGCTGTTTCATTTCAACCCAAAGCGAACATATATTGATAATTTGACGTATAGTGTAGGTGCGTTCATGGCGTGCGTTTGAAAACCAAACAAGATATAAGGTTTATTTTTTGGAAGCAAATTTATAAATGTGTTATCTACCCATCTACCAATTTTCATGTACTTACTATAACAAATCGTCGATTTAGCTATATCCAAGCTGTTTCATTTCAACCCAAAGCGAACATATTGATAATTTGACGTAGTGTGGGTGCGTGAATGGCGCGCGTTTGAAAACCAAACGAGATATAAGGTTTATTTTTTGGGAGCAAGTTTATAAATGTGTTATTCACCCATCTACCTATTTCCAAGTACTTACTATAACAAATCGTATATTTAGCTATATCCAATCTGTTTCATTTCAACCCAAACCGAACATATTGATAATTTGACGTATAGTCTTGGTGCGTTCATGGCGTGCGTTTGAAAACCAAACAAGATATAAGGTTTATTTTTGGGAGTGAATTTATAATTGTGTTATCCACCTATCTACCAATTTTCATGTACTTACTACAATAAATCGTCGATTTAGGTATATCCAAGCTGTTTTATGTCAACCCAAACCGAACATATTGATAATTTGACGTATAGTGTGGGTGCGTTTGTGGCGCGCGTTTGAAAACCAAACAAGCTATAAGGTTTATTTTTTGGGAGCAAATTTATAAATGTGTTATCCATCCATCTACCTATTTTCATGTACTTACTATAACAAATCGTCGATTTAGGTATATCCAAGCTGTTTCATTTCAACCCAAACCGAACATATTGATAATTTGACGTGGTGTGGGTGCGTGAATGGCGCGCGTTTGAAAACCAAACAAGAATAAGGTTTATTTTTTGAGAACCAATTAATGTTAATCTAAGCTAAAATCATTTTTATGACTAGTTGTTTTAATGTTGATCGGTTGCACACATTTATATCACTCTTTAATTACATTTCTTTCTATTACCGCCCGTGAAAAGTTCTAATCAGTGTGTTATTTACAATATTGTAGGTTAATACATTTAGTATTTATTTAAATAAAAAAAAATCTTAGTATAACAAGGCCCAACCACATTTATTAACTGCACGCGCAATATCTTTGACTCGAAATTGTTGTGGTATGTGAGAGTTGGAAAAGCTAACCTTTTTCTTTAAGTACATTAAGCAATCGTGGCCTAAGCGTTTATGTAAAGATTTTTGGCCCTGGTGCACCAGTAGGAGACGCGCTTATCTTTTTGAGGACTCGTGCGAACGCGGTCAGCTCACGATAATAATAACGGAGAATAAACTGTTATTTCTTTAATATAAATGGGGAGGTCTCTAACAATTCAAGCCAAAAAGTAAACCTGTTTGTAAACTTTGGGGGGGGGGCCCCCACGCATGTCGCGCAACTAAAAGTTCCCATTTAAAAGATCCCTGATTTATTGTTGTTTACAAGAATTTGTTCTTCGAAATAATTAATCAGATCACCGCTGCTTAATGCGTAATTGGATCTATGCCCGTCCTAACTAAATTCATATAAATAAAACGCTATTTAATATTTTTTAAATAAATGGATCAAATACATTATCTTAGTATAAAAGGTTCAACTACATTTATTAACTGCACACGCAATCTTTTTCAACCGAAATTGTTGTGGTATTCCGTCAGCTAAATTACTCATATAATCATAAAACTTGGAAAAGTGTTAACCCAAAATTCACTTAAGAAACACAATTTTTGTTTCTAGAAACGAAAATTTTGTTTCCAGAAACAAAAATTTTAGCTGAGAAACAAAAATTGTGTTTCCAGAAACGAAAATTTTGTTTCTAGAAGCTATAAAGAAAAGTTTCGTTTTTACGTTAGTTTTACGACATTTTGTTTGTTAATATAAACCTGACACATTTCTTTAAAGTTAATCTAAATAAAAATCATATTTATGTCTAGTTGTTTTAATGTTTATCGGTTGCACACATTTAAATTAATCTTTATTCCCGTTTGTTTCTAATTCCGCCTGTTAAAGTACTAACCAGTGTCTTATTTTTAATGTTGTGGGTTTATACCCATATTTTATTTATATAAATATAGAACAAATACATTATCTTAGTATAAAAGGACCAACCACATTTATTAACCGAACACGCAATCTCTTTAATTCGAAATTAATGTGGTATTGCGTCAGCTTAACGAATCATATAATCATATAATTTGATGACACGATAACCCTAAATTCATTTAAGAAACACAATTTTTGTTTCTAGAAACGAAAATTTTAGCTTAGAAACGAAAATTTCGTTTCCAGAAACGAAAATTGTGTTTCCAGAAACGAAAATTTTGTTTAAAGAAGCGATAACGAAAAATTTTGTTTTTATGTTAGTTTTACGACGTTTGTTTTTTAATATATGCCTGACACTTCTCTCTAATGTTAATCTAAATTAAAATCATTATTTATGGCTAGTTGTTTAAATGTTTATCGGTTGTACACATTTAAATCACTCTTTAATTCCGTTTGTTTTTTAATACCGCCCGAGAAAAGTACTAACCAGTGTGTTATTTTGTTTTGGGTTTATACCTTTTATTTTGTTTATATAATTATAGAACAATAACATTATCTTAGTATAAACGGTCCAACTACATTTATTAACTGCACACGCAATCTTTTTAACTAGAATTTGGAAATCATAAGATTTGGTAAAATGATAACCCTAAATTTATTTAGAAATATAATTTTTGTTTCTAGAAACGAAAATTTTTAGCCCAGAAACGAAAATTTCGTTTCCAGAAACAAAAATTTCGATTATAAAAGTTATAACGAAAAGTTTCGGTTTTATGTTTGTTTTAAGAAATTTTGTTTATTAATATATACCTGACACTTTTATTTACTGTTAATCTACACTAAAATCAATATTTATGTCGAGTTGTTTTAATGTTTATCGGTTGCACACATTTAAATCACTCTTAAATTACAATTGTTTCTATTACCGCCTGTAAAAAGTACTAATCAGTATGTTATTATTAATATTGTAGTTAATATTTTTATTTTTTTATTCAAACGAATAGAACAATAACATTCGGATCATTAGCTTAATTTAAAAGGTCCAATTACATTTATTAACTGCACATGCAATCTCTTTCACCCGAAATTCTTGTGATATTGCGTCAGCTTAACTAATCATATAATCATAGAACTTTGGAAAAGGATAACCCTAAATTTATTTAAGAAGCACAATTTTCGTTTCTAGAAACGAAAATTTTAGCCGAGAAACGAAAATTTTGTTTCCAGAAACGAAAATTTTGTTTCCAGAAACGAAAATTTTGTTTATAGAAGATATAACGAAAAGTTTCGTTTTTATGTTAGTTTTATGACGTTTGTGTATTAATATATGCCTGACACTTCTCTCTAATGTTAAACTAAATTAAAATCATATTTATGGCTAGTGTGTATCGGTTGCACATATTTAAATTACTCTTTAATCCCTTTGGATTAA
>CH002331.1:618365-643295 GCA_000149265.1 Ciona savignyi
ATTCATACTTACACCAGCATCAAACAGTTGTTACGCTATACAAACCAAAGTTCCGAGCCATGTTTACTCGTGTTACTCGCATGATTTTTTTAATAGATATTTGGCCCTGAAACTGACCTTCACTTTGTTGTGTTTATCACCTATTTTGCAGGTAATTTTATGCAACTTTTCTTTTAACACATAACTTAAAACACTTTTTAATTTTTAGGCCGTAAGTCTCACACATTTGATCTTAACCCTTTAACTGCCGGCTGTTTTTTTGGTCATTTTTCGGCTAAGTTGCCTTAGGTTAGAAGCTTCTGTACAAAAAACTATTGAAGTAAGCATAATATGATCAACAGAAAAGTTGTTCAGTAATAAATTTTCTTTTGTTTTACATTATTAAAATTTTGATGACGTCATGCATTGTGCAATGACGTCATGTGTTTCTATTTAGATCAACAAAAACTATCTTTTTTTCTCATTTACAACCAAAACAGTATGTAGCAAAAGTAATTTATGATTATATTTGGACCATTTTTGTACTACTCTTTTTGTAATGACCTCACAACTTGACTGATGACGTCGTAATACGCAAATCATTTTTTTTTTTTTTACTTTCGCCCAATGAAACACAAACACATAGCCACAGGAAAACAAAACTGATGCAAAACAACTTCAAAAAGGTTCCTTATTGCTAGAACTACTTGAAAATGAAGCACAACTGCTTCCAGAATCACTATCAGCCAACAAAAGGGCAGTTTCTTCAACAGAATATCTGTTTTCACCCTCCATAAGCTCAAAAAATAGCCTAATCCAAAATGTACAAGCGCAAAACGAATGGATTGTTTTCAAACTAATCAAGTGAACCATGACGACAATAGTTGAAAACTAATCGGGGACTAAAACCGCAATTAAAACTAATTAAAACAACCAAAACCACACATATATTTATACGTTTTTTAAAACTTAAATAACTAAAAAATTTTAAATGCAAACCTATATATCATCTTATATTGGTAAACGCAGAAATTATTCAGCTCTCCAATGCCATCTCACTGATCAAAATCGGCCGTATACTTTTCCACTTATGCAATTTTTCCGGCGCTGTCGACTTGAGTCGACAGCGGCAGTTAAAGGGTTAAATGAAGCAATGCCTTTTAAAATTTGATGGGGTGAGGTAGGGTAAATAGGTGCTATAGACTTACATAATTAAATAAATGCTAGTTTACTGATCTACAGGATGTGTCAATAATCATTATGTCACACATTTAGGTGTTAGTCAATCCACATTGAGTTTCCTGTAAACATACTATATTCAATACCTGTAGCGTACCATACATATGTACTGTGTATTAGATACTCCCAAGTCCAAAAAACAACAGATATCAAAAAATCGATAAAAAACGAAAAAACATCACCACGACACTACATGACAAAGAAGTTTCCATATATAACTATAATTATGATTCATTCAGATTAAATCGGATTTGGATATCGATGGCAAAGATCAATCTTGACCTATTGCAGATAAGTGAGTTAAGAATCCAATAATTATTAGGTAAGAAACTGACTCTAGCCAAAGAAGTAAGGTAACATATTTTGAAATCCCAATATCACATTACCCGTCATTTGTATGGATATCATATTACAGAGTTAAGTTGCGTGGTATAGCCTTTATTTCAAATATTGGCTTGTGATGATACTTATTCTATTTTTAATCAACCAGGTGTTTAGTGATGTCACCTGATTAAAGGCCACGTTATATAATTGCAAGAATCCGTTTTATATTTAGATAAAAAGCTTTAGTTTATGCTAAGGGCAAGTTAACAACCCATATATAGACTTGGGTTATTTTCTTTGTAAACGAAAACTGAAGTGGCGGAATGGCTTTACTTAATTACAACCAGTTTGAAATAAGTTAAAATTAGCAGTGTCATACTTTTTGCAACACTAATTTCTTTTGCTGCCATTTAGATCTCCAAGAGACTGATTATTGGGAAAAACCTGAGGAGTTAAGTATGATATATATTGTATCAACTCGGAAATCAACATCCATTTACAATTCCATCATTTACGCACTGGAGTGTCCTTAAAAATGCACCACAAAAAATGAATATATTCTTTGGTCATTTAAATCCATAAAATAAACTGCGTATAGATATATCTGTATAATCGTAACACGTAACACTATAATAGATTGAAATCTCTAGGTATTTCTTCTAAAATACACAAAAGCAGTATTTTTCACATATAAACACTGATACAACGATATGCTGCTGTAAATGTAAACTATAAAAAATAGAGCATAACAACACAACACTGTACAATACTACTATAAACTTGCATTAATAATTCATAGTCAAATTTGATTCAAGTAAAATACATAACAACAATAATAACAGCACAACAAACAGTACCGTTATACTGTAGATACCAAATAACTTACTTAATAATATATATTGATAGTTTATTAGTCCCTTGTGATTTACGATAATGAAGATAACAATCGTTATCAATCATCGAAAAAATAGGAAATTGGTAAAACTAGAGTAATTTAACAAAAACACTTGGTATGTGAGACCAAGACCATCTCGTTAAAACTAATAGTTTAATTTAAGCAATAATTAGATACCTGGCTGTTATCTCCGGCGTCCAGTTGGCTCTGACTGTGCTGGGTTTGAGTCTGGGTTTGCGTTTGTGAAGGAATAGTGAAGTCTGTGAAGTCATACTCACTTGCCTAAAACAGATTACACCTGGGGTTAGATTAATTAAAACATATTAAAGGCTAAAGCACATATAATTTGGACAAAATTAAGATACTGCAGATTTAATAATATTAGAGATGTGCGCCATTGAACACATAACTGGTTAAAGATTTGTAGACAGTTAACCACTTAAATAATCATGAAGCAGTCGACCAATTAGTGTTTGTAGTGAATACTAAACAAATTAGTTAAAAAGCTACACTAAGAGTCTGTAAAAAGCTTGCATAACCAGTTTTTGTAAAAACTGTTCATAAACTTTTACTCTACCATTGTGTTTTACGTTTTGTTGCTCTTGAATACAAAGCAATGTTCAATTAAAAAGGATTATAGGAATTTTAAAGCTTTCGGAGAACTATAATTTTAAATTAGCAAAGCAATTGTCAAGAAGTAATAAATGATTGTTTTCGGAAAATGTTTATCGCTCTAAACCCAACATGAGCTAGTATGACACACACAAAATTAAACTCGTTGTGCTATTTGTACACATACAGACTAATCTTTAGATTTAATATTCTGTGTTTACAATGCGAGTGTTCGCATCTTGTGTGCACACAAATAAATCTGTTTTACAGTAACTTTGGTTTTGAACTAGGGTTCTGTTGTAAACAATATTGCCTAGTTCCGCATGTGACAGATAGTTTATAGCAAAATTACCGTGGTTTGTGTGGCAAACTACTTCTCTGATCCCCAAAGTGTTATAAGCTTAAATTGGTCAAAACCAATGAGCTTAAAAACCATGTTAAATTGGCTTAAATTGGTATCATGTGATAAATTGGCTTTATTAGGCTGCAAAATAGGTGTAGCTAGTTAATTCAAGTAAAACCGGAACTTCACAGGAGAACCTGGTTTAAAGCAGTGGGTTTTGTAGGAACCAAAACCAACAAACTGAATCATATAAGAAAAACTACGGGCTGTTGATATACCCCGACTCTGATAATGGTTGACGGATCAGAAAATATATCAGTTAACCGGTTCTTGGCAATTGTTTCGTTAATTTAAAATTATACTCTTCCAAAACCACAAAAATCTAACTGGTTCAATAAGCCATTGCTTTGTTTTGAAAAGCAAAAGAAATAAAATAAAGTTTCCATATGCTTTTATAATAAAACTGGTTGTTTTTTCAAGTTTATACATAAATTGGTTAAGAGTTAACCGAAGTGGATTAAGCCATGAAATTTAAATGAACCTGAGTAATCCTAGAAACAAATGGTCGACTTCCTGGTGTTTCAGCAATAATAATGCAGTAAACAAGTAAAATGACGGCACTTAAATACACATTAGGCCTATAGATGAATGATAAACCAATTATTTCTAAATTGCATTCAATTTAAAGAAAACTTTAAACACGTACATCTTGCATTACAAACTCCGATAAAAACAAAATATTACAACTTTATGCATTTTAAATAGTTTTTTGGATAAATAGTTAAATCAATCACACAAAATGTGACTCACTTGAGTGTCTCCTCCAGCTGTGAGCACTCCACTTTCGTCCGGATCTAAGAATGTCAAGGTTTGTGAGCTGGGTCCATATGCATCTACACTACTCATACTTGGCTTCTAATTCACCCCAGATCTAAACATGTAAATATGGCAGTGAAAAAATTGAATGACTGCTAAATGGTAAGCGTGCTAATCTGTTTTAAACCCTGTACAGGGTATGTACAGTTATACAAAGGAAGTCGCAAATTTAAATCCCAACAGCAGACACTCTTTGGCTGAGTATTGGAAGTAAATAAATTCAAGACACTTTTAAAACTATGAGGTATGTACAAAAGAATTTAAAAGGGTAAATACAAACATCATAACAACAATAAACAATTGAACAAAAATTTTAAAATATAATGTTCTTAAATTTTAAGCGTCTCTGATTTTTCCTTCAGTTTCACTCGAATATGCTGAACAAATCCGGCCAAATTGTTGGTTTCGTTTAATCTAACCTCTAGTTCATTCAAGTTCTCCAAAACTGGTTCACTATCAGTAACATGGTAGGTTCTGCCGTCGAGTTTAATTATGACAAACAATGGGCCTCTGTCATCAGGGAAACTATCATAGAACAGGAACTGAATACGGTTGTCTCTTAGAGAGCGAATCTCTAAACCAAGGTAATTACGACAGAAATCAATTCTCTCTTTAACCAAGTCTTTCTCCAGTTTAATTGATTCTTTCTCTGTGTTATTTTTAGCAACAATTTCTTGTAACTTAAGAGTGTCAGTTTCCAGTTGTTCATGTAGCTTGCTTACGCTTGTTTTAATGCATTCTTGCCTTTTTTCCATTTGCTCATTGAGCAGTTTTAAATCCTCCAATATTCGTTCGCATTCCAGGTTTTCTGACAACTCTTCTTCAGCCTTATTCCTCTTTGTAAGAAAAGCATCATGAAGGTTAAGATACTCGGATTTTCTTTTATTCTTTTCATTGTCACATTCCGCTAATACACTTGAATAAGCCTCCCTGCTAATTTGATTCGCTTTCTTCAATTCCACTAACAGGCTTGAAACATCCATGGTTTTGACAAAAGCTCTAAACCTATTTGAAAATATGAAAATAAACATTGTATTAAAAGTAAATTATTTTAGGCATAACTGCCTATTTGTTTATAGCAACCCAGGTTTATAACCTTAGCATTCAGGGGCAATACGTATCACCTATGCATCCAGTAGTCAAGTTAAACATTGCAATTACATAAGGGTGTTTCTAACATGCTATTTTTAATTGTGAACTATAATGTGCCATCGAACTGAGTTGCACACTTTGTTTTAACTGGTCAGTTTTATCAACTTAACATACATAGTAAAGTTCTGCCTCTTCGACTTTTGGCTGTTATTTGTGGATTAAAAAAACAAATCCTCTTAATCTAGTTTATCTTTTAGATATGTAATTTAATCGCCTATAAAACACAATATAACTAGCTGATAGAATACCCTGAGGTTATGCCACATCATGACATGATCTTTTCTTTAATGAACTGGTGACTAGAACAAGGCTTAATACAGGTCAAAAGAACAAACATATATATATACAAAACCATTAGGGTGAGCTGACTCATGTGATTAGAGCGATGCAGATTACATTTATGCTCAAATAATATAAAAAAGCATGGTGTCCTGGATAAATACGTCAAACAAATAAAAGGCCCAAAAAACATCTTGAATGCATTATGAACTTATTTCAATTGTACCAACAAAATTTTGTCTAAAACCGACATGCTGTGCAGACTGGGTGTCCACGGTTGGCAATGTTTCTTTTACTGCGTGTTTTTAAGATTTAAAATGGAGTTTATGTTTAAAAGATCCCTATGAATTAGGCAATAGTTGTTAATATTCCTTGCCCAATGACACACATTTGAACACAGTGTTCACACAGAAACAAGCACCTGTGTATATTTAACATTATAGTTAACTTAATCATAAAATTTTGCTGAAAATAGACTACCAATTATTGCTTTTGGTACAAAAATATGCTGACAATTACAATTTTGACAGAACTAGTATGTACAGATACAGAAGACAATTCACACGCCAAACAGTATTACTTATGCTTGTATGGACAAAAAATTAGAACATATTGTCTAAAGATGTCTAAAAAATTTACCTGGCGTCTATTTTAAAGCAATTTATCTCATATAAATAAAAGTAACTAAAATTTCTGTTAAAATATTTGGGCATAACTAATATACAAAATGTAGGCTTCATGTAGGCATAGAGTGCAGTATAAAATAGTAACTAAGCAGTAAGCACCTATGTTTTACCACGACATTCGAATTCCAGGATGAACTAAACACGTGATTGACACACAAATTACATGGGGCGACACTGCACACGCGAAAACTTGTCCAGGAGTACTATACTCTAGTCGGAAGAATTTGACAATATCTTAATCGCGTATGTAGGAATTCCGTGTTTTTGTCATTATTCAATATGTACCGCGTGTTAACTTTAGTTCCATGTGACTTCCCCTTCACACGGTTGTTAAACCGCTTTAACGCGGCCGCAAGGTCAAACACTTCCTGGACTTCCTATCTCTCACATAATGCCATGCCTCTTTGTTTTGCAAACATGAATTAATATAAAAACAGTTTAGAACCATGGCTCCTGCAGTAAACATGCAGAGAAGCCAAGTTTAGTGTTTATCAAGTCGTGCCCGCATTTAATGACTTAACCATGAATGCGTGTTTCATTGTAACTGCATTTGGTCAACAATAAAAGAACCTTCCGTGATGGAGTCTGGATTGCGAGAGTAACAAATTAGTACAGGTAGCAACAAAAGACCCAAACAAACTAGCAAAACGCTACAGTGGTGAATCTCCAATACGTGTTTGAACACGCAGGACTATCTCAGATTAAATTAAGTGTTCTGGAAGGAAAGAGGCATTCGCATTGGCATAATTGAACTAATCTCCCCACAACAGCACCCTGGAATCAGTTACAGAGTCTACTTACAACTTTACAGCTGGTCAGACGAAAGAAGGGCGCTTCCATTGATCACAAAGCAACTGGATTGTCTACACGCCAAGCTAAGTCTATGTTTGTACGTCTGAACTATTTTACTGGGGACATTTTATAAGCCTTTGAAACTATGGCGTCCTCTTGCTACAAGAGCTACATCAATGCTCTTGCGAGGCGCAACTGTTGGTGCTCTTACAGAGCGCGTAATCCAACAGGATACAGGACTGTATATACAACCAGCTACGCTTATGTCGGCATGTCTGGATTATTTTGCTTGGGCCACGAGACCGACTATTTATATCGCCCAAGGAACGATTGACCAACACTACATTTGAAAGCTCTATATTGTAAAGACCGAACTTCAAAGATATCCCCAAGCTGAAGTTCCAAGAATTCAACTTATATTAAACCCCGTTTCCAGTTGTTCTCGATGTTCTACTACGATACAAGTTGGACTTGTTTGCCATTATCGTATGTATATTCGCCACGAATTTCCTACAATGATTTCTAGACATCATATTGGATTAATGGTTTACAAAATTTAAAACAGTTTTTCGGGGAAGGCAAGGTGTGTAGGAATTCCGTGTTTTTGTCATTATTCAATATGTACCGCGTGTTAACTTTAGTTCCATGTGACTTCCCCTTCACACGGTTGTTAAACCGCTTTAACGCGGCCGCAAGGTCAAACACTTCCTGGACTTCCTATCTCTCACATAATGCCATGCCTCTTTGTTTTGCAAACATGAATTAATATAAAAACAGTTTAGAACAATGGCTCCTGCAGTAAACATGCAGAGAAGCCAAGTTTAGTGTTTATCAAGTCGTGCCCGCATTTAATGACTTAACCATGAATGCGTGTTTCATTGTAACTGCATTTGGTCAACAATAAAAGAACCTTCCGTGATGGAGTCTGGATTGCGAGAGTAACAAATTAGTACAGGTAGCAACAAAAGACCCAAACAAACTAGCAAAACGCTACACGTAATACGTAAACTATTCATCTAAGTTTTAAAAATGGCTACGAGTACCCAATCACTGTCTCAATGTGGCAACATTGCAATTTTAACACCTTTCTTAAGTTTTTTTTATGATAGTAAGAATACAAATTTATGAAAAATGTAATAAAAAACAAAGCAAAATACCTATTTATGATATCATAAACGACTGAATCAAACACGCATTTTAAAAGAGAACTAGCTTCGTGACATTTTTAGCGTTAGATGGCGCTGTCTACATTTAATTGTTTTAGAACTCTTATAGAAATAGTAAGACAATAATCCACGGGGTGTGAAAACGGTGCGCGCGTTAGAACATGGGCATTCGTCAGAATACCTCGCTTCCGCAATCAACCCACAACATCCAAGCTTAATTTTTCTGCAAGCATAGACGCATGGGTCCCATAGTTATTAAACCAAACTTTTTTGCATGTGTGTAAAAAAAATAGGCTAATCGTGTTATTTCACCACAAATGTTTTAAATTAAAGCCTCAAATGTTTTAAATTAAAGCGCTGCAGTGAAATGAAGCTAAATTCCGAAAACGGCCCGATTAATTTTTCATGGATTCGGAGAATCTCCTTGGGTTTAGTAAATAAATTTATTTTTCTTGCCTATCTGGGTAATATTATCTCAGAATTCTTGAAATTTTAATGCGATTTGCCAAGTCCTTGTAAAGATGTGGGACGATATATGGCATGCCTGTCACAATCATGATTTAGGAACAAATCATAATATTTTAGGGTATTTTCCTGGGTAATTCTTTAATTACTATTAAGAGGTAAAGCAGTGACTAATGCACTATCATTCCATCAAATCTGATTGAAATTGGAGCTGCGTTTCAAGCGTCATGCCAAATAAAGCTAATTTTTTGGAAAAATACCGTTTTGGTTTTTAACGATCCAGGGGAACTTCCCTGGATTTATCACCCAAACTTTTGGTTTCTGAATATCTAGATTCTAGACCATTTTGTCTAACAACAAAGTTTCATTACGATTTCGTTATTCCTTCTAGTAGATGTCAGGGCGACATGGCATGCCTGTCACAATCATGATTTGAGAACAAAATCTTATTTTTAGGGTATTTCCCTGGGTAATTTTTTTATTTCTTTTAAGTGTTAAATCAGTGAGTAATGCCCTTACATTCCACCAAATTTGAATAAAATTGGAGCAGCCGTTCATGCGCTATGCCTAAAAAAGTCATTTTTTTAAAAGAAATACCGTTTTGGTTTTTAACATCCCAGGGGAATACCCCTCGATTTATTATCCACAATTGTAGTTTCTGCATATCTAGACCATGTTGTCTTTTGGTAGATGTCGGGGCGACATGCCATGCCTGTCAAGCGTTTAACGAAAAATAAACGGACAAAAACAATATGTGTCCCAATTTTTTAAATGGGACCCATAATAAATCAACACGTTCCGTCTGACAGATTATTCTAGTGGTTTAGTGCGTCGTCTTTCAGCCGAAGGGTTACAGCTTTAAAGCTAATCGACGTTTTTGGGCAAAACACTTAACGGACATTGACTGAACCATGCGGATTAATGGGTTCTGCCAAATTGAAGAAACGTGTAAATCATACACAACACACTCTAATAGCTCCGGTAACCCTATGGTGATCGGGATGTGATCTGATGTTTGCCAGTGTGTTAACCCCCTTGTTTTTTTCCATTCATGGAGATGAATATTCTATTCTATCTACAGGGTCGGATAGACGAGTGTGGTAATAATGCGTCGCCTTTCAGCTGATGGGTTGCAGGTAAAAAACTGGTGTCCCTGAGCAAGACACTTTACCAAAATTGCACTGCACATATTATTAATTGGTTGCACTAAATTAAATATAGCATATTTATGTTTATTTCCGTGGGTGGGAAAACCAAGAGAGTTAACCCACGGGCAATCGTCAGATTTCGAATTAATTTGAACTATTTGTCTCCTGTTACTAGAATATGGAGCGTTAACCAACTTCTTTGCAAAATTTAGTCCCAAAAATTCTACATCGAGGAAACTTAATACTAAAACAATATAATTGAAATTTTCAGGTCTTTTGACAGGGCGTTAAAGGAAAGTTGCCCGTAGCTGTAGTGGTTCTGCATGATAATTTTCAATTTAACAGGCAATTTGTAGTTGAAGAACCAACGGGCGAATTTAGGTGGAACGATCGTCAGACTACTATTTGAGTGTGTTGTAAATATGCAACACGACTGAGGACACAAATAATCTGACTAATTCAGATGTTAAACCTACATCTTCGCCCCGAAGATAAAAAATAAATAATTCTATATTGTCTCTCCATCATTCCTTATGTGTGCGAGGCATGTGAGTTAAATAACAATGTAACTAAAGCTTATTTCCTTCAAGGTATGAAACTGAGAAATTTATTGCATGGCATTATAACAACATTGGGGAGGCTGACATTGATTGATCAATTATTTTCCACGCAGCCATTCTGTCCAGCTCTTCTACGTCCCTACATAGAGCCCACACATGATACACCCGCATTATTTGATCCTGCATAGAAGAAAAGGATGGGATAATTATGTTTATCATTAAGGGGGTTAAGCAATCGTCAGATTACTTCGCACCCACCATCGGGTTATCGGAGCTATTGCAGTGTGTTATGTATAATTCACATGTTCCTTCGATTAAGTAGAACCCATTAATCCGCCGGGTTTAGGTAATGTCTGTTAAGTGCCTTGACCAAGGACACATTTGACTAGATAGTTAGTTCAGTTTTAGTACAACCCAATAATTTCAAGACGATTTCTGCTGATACAACCTACTAGCTAACGAACAGTTTTGGATTGTCAACCCTTTGGTTTCAAGGTGACACACTAATCCACTAAGCTATTTGGCCAAATTATACCAACACAGCAAGATTAAAAGGAATTTAAAAACAATATGAACTGAAAATCAACTTACACTGTTTCCTTCAACCACTTCACCTTTCTTGTTTCGAACGACCATGATTTGTTGGGTTTGGAAGCTGATCACGAGCACAGGACCCTGGTCGACCTTGGTTGCCCCCGCGATGTCTATGTGGTCGAGGTCAACAGTGGTTAGTTCGTATTTGCAGCCGATCTGTTGCGCTTGCTTGGCGGGGAACATGAGCTGATTGTATGGCTGTGGATGGAAATAACATTTTAGATTTGGGAATGGGAATAATAATTATGATATATCCACGTGAATGGGTAAGATAAAGATGGTAATAACACAAGTGAATTCATCAGATTACCTCCAGAATACGAGAGGTAGAGTTAACACACTGGTAACCATCAGATTACATTGCATCCACTTTCCGGTTACCACTGTCTGAGCTATTGCAGTGTGTTCTAAATGATCAACTGTTCCAGTTTTATTTCTTTGCAATATTCCACTGGGCTTATGCAATGTACTTTAAGTACCTTGTCAAAGGATACAACGGAATAGCTAGTAACTAAGTCAATACTGTAACCCTTTGGCCGACTAACCAACCAAGCTATTTAACTAGACAGTTCAGTTGTAATTCATAAACTAGAATTGACAACAACAAAGTTTCACCAACATAATACTTTTTATATTGAGATTCGAAATCACATCAAATTCTACCTATGAGGATAATCACATTATAGTCCGAGTTATTAAAACTTACCGCTTCGCTACACCAGTCTTTCACGATTTTATCGTTGCCTTGAGCGATAGCTTCCAACAGATTGGGAATTACTTCGAAGCGACAGAAATCAAGGAAACCTTGAGCGGAGAATTCTGGATCGATTTTAGAAATCTCTGTCATCACTTTTGAGATATCCGTTCCGCCCAGTAAACTACCTGCAAAAACACAAAGTTTTTCTTCAGGAATGAGCAATCTTGTATAAATAAGGTGTAATCAGAAAAGAGAAAGTGGGCTCATGGCATTCACATATGCAGTTGGGTTCACAACAGAGCTAAAGCCAATAAAAATACGACAATCAATGACATAAATGGAATATACAATCAATGCCATAGGTAAATGTATGTGCATAAATGATTAATTTTTGTACACAAACAGACATTATGTCATGTCCCACAGTAGGGTTACCCTGCTAATTCAGAGTGTTTTATAATATGATAAAGACATTAATCAGTAAGAGTAAAAGATTTTACCTGCAACTCCCGAAATTTTGTCGGTTAAAAAACGTGAACCACGAACAAAAAAGTTGTCACTTTCGTCAAAACGCATTTTCATTTCCGAAATACCTGCAATTCACATTGACATTGTCAGTTAGTACATATATAGATACGCTACACATTTGACATAAAACCACAAAAATGCATAGATAGTGTGGGATAGAAATGTAAACATATGCAAGACACAGATACACACATAATTACTGATGAATTCATCAGCCAGACATATACATGCGATATCCTCTCAAGTAATACTTCATTTAAAAAAGTTCAAAAGTTGCAAATTTTCATGAACATATAAAAAATGGTTTTTATACCCAAATGCATGAAAAATACGCACTTTCACCAACTTTGCTTGTTTTAAATGATTCCCACTGTTGGTTCCAAACTGAATCTTTATGCATCACCACATTTGTGGCTTCAGTATTCGCTTGAAATTCACGTTCTGAATCCACTGAGAATTCTTGTTTTCGCATTCGCAGTATTTCTAGAGTGAATGATGGGGTCGTTACACATTGCCGGTGAGAACTTTTCATTAAAAAAAAACTTGGCAATCATTCACAAGAGAAATCAGTCAGTTTATTTGGTATAGGTAGAAGCTGTGTGGCATCAAATGAGGCTTCTACTTTACTCGAAGAGAACTCTTTTCCTTTTTTAAGGACGATACCCGTTACCATAATCTGTTCGGTATTTGCCCGCTGGGGACAATGTTATTTATTCGTTTTTTTTTGGCTGCCAAGGGTGATATACAGTTTAAAAAGAGAGTAGCCTATTGGTTTCCAAAATAAGAAAAAAGATTGGAATCATTAAAAATGGCCTCTGAGATTAGTATCCTATTTTATACTTTTATAAATCTTGATATTTAACAAATGGAGAGTTTAAATGGTTAATTCCACTGGCAGATTTTAAGAAGCCTGAAATTATTTTTTTAATAGTTAAAAATTAAAAATCTACAGTTTTAGTTTAGCGACAAAAATCTAACATACTTGGTGGCTGGTACAAGCTTTCTGGGGCGACACCAGTACCCTGGGCGATGGTGTTGAAACTGGATTGAACTTTTTTAAGCGCCTCGCTGTCAGCGGCTCTTCGTGCTGCATCGGAAATTCCTTCGGAAAATCGACCGGCTGCTTTTCCCACTTCCGATGCGCTCAGGTCTTCTGCTGTCTGGGTATGAACATCATGTAAGCAAAATGAAAGTAAGACAGGTTCCAATAAAACTTAATTTTTTAATTTAATTAAGGATCGATTAAATTTCTTTCTCATAAAATACAGGTATATCAAATGAAATAAAAGGAATTTATTTTTATTTCCTTGTGGAAACGGATGGCTGTTTAATAGATTGCAACATGCCCACAGTTATCAGATTACCTTGTACTTACAGTCGGGGTGCTGTAGATATTGCTATTTACATTTTAGTGTATGTATATTTAATAGGTTTAATTTTTAGCAATACATATAAAATGTACATTCTAATAAATTAAAACAATTTCCATAAAATAAATATCATAATCTAGTTTATAGGTACCTCTGAAACTTTGGATTTTATTTTCCCGAATGTTTCTTGAAGAATTTCTGTATTCTGGCTTGTTTCCTTTTCAATCTCCTTGAACTTTTTGCGCGCTTGTTTTAACGCTTCAGAATCTTCCAGCTCTTTCGCCTCTTCTCTGAACTTTTTAATGCTCTCCTTCAACTCTGGATCTTTATTGTATTCCTGTTTAATTGTCTCTACAAAATTCTCTAAAAAACTTCTTTTGTTTGAGTAATCGCGCTGGACTTCAACATTCTGAAACGAAATTAAGAAACATTAACCATTGGCAACAAAAATTATTGTAGGTTTTCAACATTACCATAGAATCTCAAAAAAGCATTATTTCGTAGTTTGACACAATAAATTACGGGACTCTTGTGTCGTGTTTAATTTAAGAGAAAAATAAATGTATTATAAAAATTAATCTTGTGGCTGTGTACAGAAAACTAGTAGGAATCCATTCACACCTAAAAGTATGGAGGAGGCTAGATCACATGACTGTTAAGAAACATCAACATTTTCTTTTTATATGAAGACATTTCAGACTGATATAATCAGTGTAAAAAACAATGGATGTTCGTGTAATTTGATCAAGTATTCTACGCTTTTATAATTTATCACTTTTTAAATTAACTCTATAAATGCATGAAAAAGAATCCTTTACTCTTTGAAATAACTAACCTTACAAAGCAATAAAACTCTTGCATCAAGAAAGTTGCTGTCACTTTTGACTTCGGTTCCAGCACCTAAGATTCCCCTTCGCAGTGCAGTGCTTGATACCAATCGGCGCAACGAATACATGATACAATAACTACAAAATTAAAAAGGAATGAACTATATAAACAACTTGGTTTGACTGTATCTTTAGAAACCAACCATTACAAAAATTGTTGGTGGGTGCAATTTCTGAAATGAAGTTAGAATTATAAACGGATACAGAAACTACACTTAAATGGCTTAATTTCACCAGAATGCAGTAACCGAATTTTAATTTGGAATCTTCAGAACAAATCCTAAAACCACAACTGTAGGACTAACTACTAACTATAATCCTAATCTTTATATCAGTGTGCAGTTTCCTATCTTCTGGCTTTTTTGTTCCCCCCGTTTTGCAACATTTACCAGAAAACAGAACGCCCATTATTTTTTACTCATGCCCAATAACCCTATAGGACTTATATTTTAAATTCAGTGACAAGTTTCTCTTCCTCGATCCTTTTAGCTTTTCTTACTTATTTTAATTAAATAATAAACAGGCCTACAAAGCTCATATTCCAAACCTTAACCTTTATTTAAATTAGTTCAATGGCTATAACTTATTTTGGCTGCTCTTGGTAAAAGTTGAAGTATTGACCAAATTACATACATATAGATTTTCAACAACACAACACAACATAACATCACGTTTTGCCATGGTGAAGATTTGAGAGAGTGTGCTTATAAATCTGAGAGTATTAATTTCTACAAAGTTTAAGGAGATTCAAAGGGGACGTATAGTTAAAATGTAATGCTTTGTTGATTTTGCCTTCAATATATTTTTGGGAAACAATATCTGCTGTACGAAACAATGACGAATTAAAACATGATAAAAATTGTCTATGATAATTTTAAACTTAAATTATTTTTTGTGAGTCACTTCGAAAAAGAATTAAATTATTACGAGGAGATTTAAAAAAAAACATAACAAGCAAAAATGAACTCCACTTTACCGCATTTTCGGCGGCGAAGTTCTTTGATATCAATGTTTCGTTACTGGAAAAACAATTTTTATTCAATTTTTTTTAACAAATAACTAACCAACTTAACCGCGAATAGGTCCCAAAATATAAAATACTTTGACACATACACCTTAACCACTTGTATTAAGAAAATGTACACTCAAAAATAACTTGACAAAAAAAACATAAAAAAGATTACTTATAGCCATCTTAAATCGATTGCGTTGATGAAACATCGGTTGGTATAACCGCCGATGTATCAGTTATTTGTGCAAAATCTAATGTTTAAACGTGGTTAATTACTTGTTACCATTACTATTTAAAAAAAAACAATGTCGATATTGTACTTTACATGGTTCTTTAGGGAGAACTTGTCGGTTCCACTTGACCAAAACATATTTGATTTATAATTGTTTATACGGTTTGTTTGAAATAATTGCTTTCCGAGTTACAAATCCAAACGTCATATCCATGTTCTTTAAAGGGCATTAAAATTTAACAGTAATATGACCAATTACTTATATGGGGTGTTGATTTCAGGGCCGAAATATAGATTGACTAAGAATACATGTATCCAAAATACCAAAAAATGGACTAGGCTTTTACAATATTGGCCTCTCGGCAATCCCTCTTGGATTATTGGTAAAATACTAAGCTTTTTAAACACAGACTCACTTATGGGAATTTTTTTTTCATACCTGAAATACTTCTGCAAAGTGTGCATGTAGAGTTTGTACACAATTTGTCCGGCCGGTTAGTCTTACGGTTAAGTGCGGCGCCTTTCAATCGAAAGGTTGCAGGTGCGATACTGGTCGCTAGCTAGTCGGCTGTGTCCTTGGGCAAGGCACTTTACGGACATTGCCTGAACCCAGCGGATTAATGGGTTCTATTAAATTGAAGGAACGTGTCTATCATTTACAACACACTGCAATAGCTCCGGTAACCCGACGATGTTCGCAAGGTGATCTGACGATTGCCCGTTTATTAACCCTCTTGGTTTTCCCATACACGGAGATAAACATGAATATCCTATCCTATCCTATCCAATTTTATAGTTCCCAACATTTTAGGCTGCGGCGCGGGGATGATCTTAGACTAGCCTCTGCCTGTTAGAGTGAACAATTTCCTGTCGACAGGATACAAGACAGCAGTATGTTTTAGCGACCAAAATGTGTGAACATAATAATGCATTGATGATTAAGTTACAATATGTTGTGTGTCTAAAGATTTTGGAGTGTTGCATTCGTACTTAATTGTTTTACCAAATTTGGTAATATACTTGTAAGTAGCATATAATTTACTTTAAAAAAGTATAACGGGATGATATATGTCAGGTCATTTATTTATATATTCAGTAAAGCGCACAGCAGCTTAAAGAAATGTGAACAGGTCTTAGCGTAGTTAGATACCAATCCATAAACATATAGCGAAGAGTCCAAATGTATTTCATGAACTGTTGTGGTTTAATGCGTGGTTAAGAGTCTGTAGTCTTCACACGACATTACTAATAAAAGAATATGTCTTCTCAACGCATGGCACTAATGACATTTCCACAGACTACTCATAATTTTGGAAACTATAAAAAATCACCAAAATGGCAGAAGAAGCATGGGGTCGTATGTTTTCAGCCATTGGCCAGACCGACACGAGACAACATTACAACGACTATGCTGCTAAATACGAGCAAGATTGTGCGTGTCTGGGCTATTCTGAGCCCGAAGTTATGGTGGGAATGTTGAAAGAAGTTCTACCAAATTTTAGCGATGAACATTTGCAGGTTTTGGATATTGCGGCAGGTAAGTCAGGAATTGGGTATTTTGAACAAAAAGAGATTTTTTTACAAACGTGTGGCTGATTTAACATAAGTAAGGGACCGGAGCTATAGTATTGTGTTGTGTATGATTTGCACGTTCCTTTAATTTGGTAGAACCCATTAATTCGATAGGCAATGTCCGTTAAGTGCCTTGCCCAAGGACACAAGCGATTCGCTAGAAATCAGTTTAGAATCTACAACCGTTTGGATGAAAAGTAACGTATTAATCCACCAAGCTATGTAGACGGACAAATTACCTTGATCAAGGTTACAACCGGCTTGCTTATGATTATTTTCTAATCCACAACCGATGCAATGACCATTGAGCTATGAACTGTGACCTGGTACTTTTGGTTTACACATTGCAATGCCGTATAGGGGTAGGATAGGGATAGGATATTCATCTTTATCCCTGTTAATGAAAAAACCAAGGGGGTTGTCACACGGGCAATCGTCAAATTACCTCGCGCCCATCGTCGGGTTAGCGGAGCTATTGCAGTGTATTGTATATGATAGACACGTTCCTTCAATTTGGTAGCACCAATTAATCCGCTGGGTTTAGGCAATGACCGTAAAGTGCCTTTCCCAAGGACACACCAGACTAGCTAGAGACCAGTTTCGCACCTGCAACCTTTCCATTAAAAGGCGACGCACTTAACTACTATAGACCAACCGGCCGGACATTTTACCTGAACAATGCGTATTTAACTGAACAATGCGTACAACAGGCACCGGACTAATGGGTGAATTGCTTCGGTCTGCAAACTTTAAAGGCGTAATCGATGGAATAGACGGTTCTGCTAATATGCTGGAAAAGGCACGAGAGAAGGGGATATACAGGTACAGAGTATAGACGCTTTTTTAATGAAAATTCGATCGGGTAGTGATATTGATAGATTCGTCTCTTAAATATTTTCCAGAGAGTGAAATATAATTAATAAATGATGACATTATTAACCACCACTTTATAATTAACTGGTTGGACCAATGTTCCCAAAGAAACCTTATTAAATTAAGACAAATTGACTTAGTTTGTTGATCGTAAAAGATAGGATATTCATGGTTATCCCCGTGAATGGGAAAATCAAGGGGGTTAACAAACGGGTAATCGTCAGATCTTCTCGCGCCCACCGTCGGGTTACCAGAACTATTGCAGTGGGTGGTATATGATAGACACGTTCCTTTGATTCGGTAGAACCCATTAATCCGCTTGGTTAAGGAAATGTCCGTAAAGTGATTTGCCCAAGGACACAACCGTCTAGCTAGTGACCAGTTTCGCACCAGCAGCCTTTCAATAGAAGGTCGACGCACTTAACCGCCAGACTAACCGGTCGGAAACTTAAGTAAAATAAACATCGAGCCCGGCACCGAGAGATTATTGCTTTTTTGGAAGTTGTACTTTTGTAGAGTCAGCGTTACTTAATGTTTAGCCATATGCTTGGTGTGCCTTGTTATGGGTCCCATTTGGAAAAATGGGACACATATTGTTTTTGTCCGTTTTTTTTTTTTCTTTTTTTTTCTTTTTTTTTTTTTTCGTCAAAGGTTTGACAGGCATGGCATGGCGCCCCGACATCTACCAGAAGGAATAATCGAATCGTAATGAAACTTAGCCTTTCGCTAGACAACATGGTCTAGATATGCAGAAACCAAAATTTTGGGTGATATATCAAGGGGAATTCCCCTGGAAGGTTAAAAACCAAAACGGTACTTTTTATGAAAAATTTAGCTTTTTGTGGCATAGCGCTTGAACGGCTACTCCAATTTCAATCAGATTTGGTGGAATGTAAGTGCATTAGTCACTGATTTAACATTTGGAACAAATAAAAAAATTACCTAGGAAAACACCCTAAAAAATAAGATTTTGTACTCAAATCATAATTATGACAGGCATACCATGTCGCCCCGACATCTACTAGAAGGAGTAATGGAATATCAATAAAAATTTGACATTTTTTAGACAACATGGTCTAGATATGCAGAAACTAATATTTTGGGTGATAAACTCAGGGGACTTACCCTGGGACGTTAAAAACCAAAACGGTATTTTTTTCTAAAAAAATAGCCTTTTTTGGTCATAGCGCTTAAACGGATGCTACAATTTGAATCAAATTTGGTGGAATGTAAGTGCATTAGTCACTGATTATACGCTTATAAAATATAAAAAAATTACTTAGGGAAATACCCTAAAAAATAGGATTTTGTTCTCAAATCATGATTGTGACAGGCATGCCATGTCGCCCCGACATCAACCAACAGAAGTAATGGAATCGCAATGACATTTTGACATTTGTAAGAGAACATGGTCTAGATATGCAGAAACCAAAAGTTTGGGTGATAAATCTAGGGAAATTCCCCTTAGACCTTAAAAACCAAAACGCTATTTTTTTCTAAAAAAATAGCCTTTTTTGGGCATAGCGCGTGAACGGCTGTTACAATTTAAATTCGATTTGGTGTAATGTAAGTGTATTAGTCATTGATTTAACACTTGAAAGAAATAATAAAATTACCAAGGGAAATACCCCAAAAATAGGATAAGTTCTTAAACCATGATTGTTACAAGCATGCCATGTCGCCTCGATATCTACCAAGAGGAGTAATGAAATCGCAATGAAAATTGGACATTTATAAGACAACATGGTCTATATATGCAGAAGCCAAAATTTTGGGTAATGAATCTTGGGGAATTCCCCTCAGACGTTAAACAACAAAACGTTTTTTTCTAATAAATTAGATTTTGTAGCCATAGCGCTTGAACGGCTGCTCCAATTTTATTAAAATTCGGTAAAATGTTAAAACATTAGACACTCTGTTCCAATTAAAAAAAGAAAACATTTACTTATAGGTTAATTTCCATGAAAACGAAGATATGTTTCTGAATTGTGATTGTGACAGGCATGCCATAGCCTATCTCACCGACATCTCCAACAAGCAGTCGACAAATCAGATTAAAACTTTAAGAATTGTTACATAACATGACCCACATATGTAAAAACAGAAACTTATCTACTAAACCTAGGGGAATTCCCTGACACATGAAAAACTAAATCGGGCTGTTTTGGCAATTTAGCTTCATTTCACTTCAGCGCTTGAAAAGAAGGTTTAATTTAAAATATTTGTGGTGAAAATGTTCGTAAATTTAAGACGTTTATTCTTTTTTAACTACACATGGAAAAGAAGTTTGGCTTGATAACTCTGGGACCCATGCGTTTATGCTTGCAGAAACAAACTACATATACTCAGTGTATGAAATACAAATTGTGGTTAGGGACCCTGTAGCATAAATATAGGTTATACAACATGTGTTTTACAAATGGTGATGGTTAACACGTGGTTGACACTCTCTAGTTATAATCCTGGAGTGGCTATATCGGAGTTGGTAATATTAACCAAACCGTGCATCATAACCTCCCGAAGAGTAACATCGTATGTATGATACTTGCATAATAAGCTGTTATGCCAAAGCGAGTTATAGTTCCAGTCAAAACACTGGGATATATCCAATAGGATGTTCAGATATTTCACTTCGTGGAAAAACGGAACGGGCACTATCACAAAGTCACTCATCAAATTACCTCGTCTTCGCCGTCGGTTTACCAAAGCTCTTGTAAGTTTCTGCCAAATGACCCAAGAGTTTACCTCGAATGAGTTAACCTGTAAGTCCAATATTAATTTATCTTACGGTGACTAGTTAAGTCTTAGGGTAGCTCATGTTTAAAACAAAACACACACAAGACTGATTACAATAGCTCCGGCGAGCACTGGGTTAAACCAAACCCTAATTAAAGTACTGCTTATAAATTGTTTAATATTTACAGGAACCTTATTGAAGAATTTGTTCTGCCAGATAAGGCATTGCCATTAAAAGATCAAATGTACGACGTTACATGTTGTCTTGGTTCCATGTCCGTTCCCCATATACAACCAGAAGCTCTAAAGGTAGACACTTGATTTCTTGGTTTGGAACAGTTTTTGATAGGGCAACACTAAAAGAAGGGAAGGAGGATAGCAGGGGAGGGAAACTGGACACTAAAATTATGGAAACTAATTTAAATCCTGCCCTAAATAGAAATCTCAAACCCAGAACTTAAAATATTTAAAACCCCGTGTTTGTCCCTCTTTCCCTCCTTTTAGTTTCCCCCTTTTTGAAAATACATTTTAGACAGTTTCACTTAATGGTTAACGCAACTATTTAACTGACGATGTATAAAGTGACTATCCCATTGGGTTTTACACTGACCGGTAAAATAGGCATTTGTGAAAATAACGCAGTTAAAAATGAGTATAAACATGTCACATATGTACACCGCATAATGTATTATTTTTATTTTTGGGCCATAGTATAGTCCTACGTAAATCAACAACAAATTTGAATATTTTCCACTCGCCAGGATTAAAATAACTAATTAATTTTTCAGATGGTAAGACAACTCCTTTTAATTATTTAAATTTGTCTTTAAGGAATTCGTCAGAGTCACCAAGACAGGCGGAATGATGGGCTTCGCAGTTGTCACTACTCCAAGGTCCGGGGCGTACGAGCAGAAATTGGCGGAAATTGTGAAATCTTTGGAAAATTCTGGTCAATGGAAAAATCTCAAGGCAATAAAATCAGCCATATTTCAGTACAACTTCGACAAAATAGACGCTGAAAAGACCTACACAACACATTACGTGTTTGAACGACTTTAAAAAACCTGAAGTGATCGAAATTTGTTGTTAACGGACATTTAAGGACTGGATTAGACACTATACTCGAAATGTTAAAATTGACACCAAAGTAAATAAATATGGAAATATAGGCCTAATAGACTTAGTTTACACATGGATATCCGACCTACTAAGGATAGGATAGGATATTCATGTTTATCCCCGTGAATGGGAAAACCTAGGGGATTAACACACGGGCAATCGTCAGATCACCTTCGCGCCCATCGTCGGGTTACCGGAGCTATTGCAGTGTTTTGTATATGATAGACACGTTCCTTCAATTTTGTAGAACCCATTAATCCGCTGGGTTCAGGCAATGTCCGTAAAGTGCCTTGCCCAAGGACACAACCGACTAGCTAGCGACCAGTTTCGTACCTGCGACCTTTCGATTGAAAGGCGACGCACTTAACCGTTAGACCAACGGGCCGGACAAAGAATCAATCTTTTCTTGGGTTTTCTGGTAAATCCCCTAAAACGAAACCTGCCTTAATCGGTAATCACTATTGTTTCGGAAATAAATTGGACAAACTACAAAGCTATTAAAGGTACCAAACGTCCGACCAAGTAGGTTGGTTGGTTTGTGCGTCGCCGTTCAGCCGACCCAAGGGTTGAAGATTCTATACTGGTGGCTAGCTGGTCGGCAGGGTTCTTTGGCAATGCACTTGGCGGTCATTGCCCGAATCGGACGTACATCGCCGGAAGTGAAACAATGGGTTCTGTCCAATTAAAGAAACGTGAATTATATACAACACCCTGCAATAGGTCCGGTAACGGTGGGCGCGAGGTGATCTGACGATTGCGTGTATGTTACACGCCCCTTGTGTGTTTATACTCACGGGATAAACACGATTATCCTATCCTATACTAAATTTGTAAAATAAGTTTTTACTCAGTGTAACCGCACTGGAAGTGCTGGCGAATTTTATCGTATCATTTCAAACCGCTCTGGTGTTGCGTGGTTGATGCGAATAAAAGTACACAAACCTGTTTTCGAACTAATGTTTTTAAAATTTCTATATTAACCATTGTAATGTCATATTTCGTAACAACGAACATAGTTTTATAATTCCCTAAACCTCGTGGTTTTCGTTCCTTTGTACTGATGCTTGTAATGACACCACTTATATTTGCTTAGTGAATTTGTAAACCTACGGAAAAACAGTTGGTAAGTTAATTGTTTATTAATAATTGTTATGTGTATATTTATGTAAAATATTGTAATAGAAAACCGCTTACCGCTCAACACCCAATCAATAAGGAAACCACCCATTAACCATAGTGAGATTTGAAGTGTGCGAGTCAACGTGTTTGAATTGTTCCTCATATTAAGGACTCGGGTGTAAGTAGGTCGCACCATAAGAAGGCCTTACACTTAGTTTATCCCGGGGAAGTCAAATAACGGTTTACACCGAGAAAATGGCCAAATTGTTAAATTTAGACAGAACAAATCCAACATGGATAATTAAAACCATACTCATTTTTTGCACAACTTAATTAAAAGAAAATCATATAAAGGCAATTCATAAAAAAGTTGTTGTTGATATATTGAATATAAAATGGTTGTGTTAACCAGTCGGCCATGCCACCGTACAAGCATTTGGGAACACTGAAGGTGCAAATTATTGGCACTAAAGTAAGAAGGCAAGCATTTAGCAAACCCCGGGCCACACATGGTCAGAAATTTTCCAATGAAATATTAATCTTTTTTGCATGTAGTTTAGCTTGGTCAGTCGAATTACCAATTCTTCCAGGTGTGTTAAGCCCAAAAAATGTGTCAGCTGCTTCTATTGAGTATAGGATATCAGTTATAAATAGTTTGCGTCAATGCTTTATTAAATTACAAATGCCGAAACAGCCGTGTGTTTAGGCGAAGTAACAATGCAAATTTAGTACTACCCCGTAACTTTTGGAAAGAAACGAAATCAAAAAGACTTTATAAACGGAGAACACGGAAAAGTGGAAAATAAAGCGCAACGATTTAATGACTTCCATTCAGACAAATCAACACGGTAGTGATTTCCGCCTAGACGCAACAGCGGGAGGATGTAATGACTTCCCCATCAACGATCTCTTTGTTAGACATCTTTGTATGTTTTCCACAACTATGTTAAACGATAATATATAGATGTGGTATAAAGAGTAATATATACCATTATGCGCGACCGGAACTGACAAGTTTTTTCTCTCCTGATTGTATTTGGGTCCCTTCGAATTGACGATTGGAACACGTATTGATTTTACGTTTTTTGCGTCACGCTCTTGACAGGCATGTCAGGTCGTCAAATAATTGGAACGAAGGGGTGATCCAACCAGGTTACAACTTTGCAACGACCTCTAAGTTTACAAAAACCCCTAGGGGAATTCCTCGAAAAGCCCGCAAAAAAATATAAAAAAATCACTTTAATTTTTTTGTTTCTATCGTCTTTTTTTTAATTTACCAACGTATATATTTATTTGGAAAACATGGATATTAAGTTTGGATTGAAGACAAAAGGACGAACGAATCAAATCACCAAACAGGAATGGGAAAAACACGGCAAAACGAACAGTCCTTAAAACACATCATTTATAAAAGGATATAATTTAATAAATATAGCGGACGCGGCCCCAAACATAACCGAAAGAACAATAATGAGCAGGGCCGGTTTTAGGCCGATTTGACCGATTAGATCAAATTGGGCCCCGCACCTTGAAGGGGCCCCGCGCGAGCGGGGTCTTTCTGTATTAAGAGGTTTAAAATACTACTGAAACGTAAAATTAAAAGTGAAATAATATTCTTTCTCATAATATCAATTTGTTATGCATCGTAACTAAGTCAAATTTATATTTCTGTGTC
>CH002331.1:663583-677476 GCA_000149265.1 Ciona savignyi
GGAGCGCTTAGATCGCTTTGAGGGTTAGAGTTGGATTTAGGGTTGAGGTTAGTTTTTCGAGCAGCTAGTAATTAGAAGCATCCCACAGAAAGTGAGGAATTGTTTACATTGTGTGCTTGCCCTACACACTTAACTCCATATCCCCAAATTACTGCTGTGCTTTCCCCAAGTGTACTATATAATACCTGGCACCAAAACTTGGAGTGGCTAAGGGAAAGTAACCATTTCAAATCAGCAACAATTGTTTCCAGTCTTGCAAGATCACTGGAGTGGTCCAAACTTTCATAAAGTTCTCCTGATAAGCGATGTTTGCACAATGCTTTATGCAAAGGTGGCAGAAATTGTACTTCACCTAAGAATTAAAATATTAGTTTAGTTTATTTATTGTCTCCACGATGAAAACAAACCTGTTAGAACACGTCTAAAAACCAATAAATTATTAAATTTCGGTACCGCGAAACCCACATAAAAAAATAAATAAAATGAAAAAAAATGTTTATAAACATTTTACACAAAGACTCAAAGAAAAGTGTGCGGTAAAGCGATTACTCTAACACAACTGGATTATTAAGGTAATGGTTAAATAAGATGGGATAATTGTGTTTCATCAATTGAATTTTAAAACACATGAAAGTTAATACATGAGCACTTGTCAGATTATTTTGTAAATATATAATGGGTAGTTAGCATACAGGTAATCAGGAGATTATAGGACTATTGCAGGGTGTAACATATGTTAAAAATGTATATTTAGTTTTTGCAAAACCTATTAATTCACTACTTTTATTATAATAGATGATAGACTAAGTTTATACCCAGTAAGAGATGTATGCCTGATTTTGATTAGAAAGCGTGCTAAAAAACTAGGTGCGCTCTGTAAACCAACGTTTGTGTTGCAAAAGGATAAATTGAGGACATTTTTATATAAAAAGTTTGTTGTAGAAAATTGAGACATTTTTTCATTGGTTTCTGGCTATGTATGCCCGGTTAATGTCTTGCCCTAGGAGAGAACAGAGTAATCCACAACGGGTGCCTCTAATTACTACAGGATCACATGGAGCGCTTGGATCGCTTAGATTGCTATGGAAAATAATTCTAACCCTGTCCCAAACAATAGTCTCAACCCTAGAACTAACTTTAATCCCATCCCTAACATGAATATCATGGCTTTTGTATTTACGATGTATAGTAATCGAATCAAGCCCGTATGGAAAGTACGTCAATTTTCGCCGAGATCTCGAGTGTGCACGCGCCAAATAATTAAGTGTGCAGTGTGCAAACGTCCAAGAGTGCACACTTCAGGTGTGCACAAAATCTCCTTTTTATTACTATTTTGTAAAAATCCTAAACAAACATATTATTCTATCCTAAATCTATCGTGTCCATCAGCTAACATATCTATCTACGTAACAAAAAACGTACTGACAGTAAATTACCCGAGGTAGGTTTACAGGTTTGTTGGAAATTATATGATATTTATACTGCCAGCTCGCGAGCGTGTGTGAAATTACCCAAGTGTGCAAAGACGCACTGGAAAAAAAACTCGAGTGTGCAGCTGCCGTACTTTCCATACTGGGAATCAAGCGGTCCTGTAGTATTTAGAGCGTCTAAATTAGAGGTACCGATCCACGACTGGTTTCGATTTTACAACATTTCGGCTAAGTGTAGATTACCTACGCTTTACCGATTATGACTACATGAGCATAAAAAATGGAACTGCAACACAAACCTGTGCTTTCATTTAAAAACGCAACTTCTTCCATATTTGACGAAATAAACTCCAGCTGATTCCTTTTCAGCTGCGTCACCGTTTTTCTCGAAGGGGATTTCCCTCGTAACGCGCCATTGAATATGATATATGAAAAGAACTTCAATAGTAGTTATATTTAAAATAAGTAAAATCATCAATGTAAAATAAAACAAAGCAAATCAATTAATAATGTATAATTATATACATCCAGCATGATACTAAAGTAATCAAAATTAACACTGTTATTCTGGCAGTATACCTTTTCTCAGACTATCGAAGCGTATCGCTTCATGCAATATATACCTACTAATTCTGGATATGCCTGACTAGTGGGTACTCACGCAATACTAGAGGATATTAGCTATATTCGCAAAAATCTACTGTTGAAATATTAGTCGACTTAAAAGGGTACAAAACGAAAGGTAGTCTGCGTGCTATTGAAAGTTAACACATTAAAAAGCCGTTTAAAATACATTTTGAACACATATATGTTCAAAGCTTAAAGCCATCGCTGACAATAAAAAATACTTAAGAAATAGGCAAGAAAATGCAGCACTTTAAAAATCAATTTTTCATGTGGTGTTTATTGTGTACATAGTGACGTCAGCAGTTATACGTTGGAGCGTGTTTTTAAATTTCTGCTACGAAAACAATAGAATCGGCCGATTGTCGAGGCACTAGAATATTCGGTTACAAAATTTAGCTTTGTGACCGTAGGCTACCCCGAATTTCTTTACCGCATTCACAATACAAGCTCGTTGTTTAAACCATTAGAATAAATATTTATAACTGCGAATTTATAAAAGAGCGGTATGAAGGGTAGGTTCACGAATTAGTTCTGCGATTATTAATTTTATGCATTATAATATATGAATGAGGATCATGGCAGTTTTGTAGTGGAATGTGCAGCGTAAACCAATATAGATTTGTTAATAAAATGCAACATTCGAAGCATTGAGAAAATCATAAAGCAAACAAGAAGTAAGGACACAAAAGAAGGTGTAGGCTCAAGGCTTTTGTATCTGTCAGACTGATTGTTGGCTTACCACCGATCTCAGATAGCAACGCCCCTTATTATTTTGCCGTAACCATGCCGCTACACATATGAGAATCGAAATTATATAGCAGCCTAAGCTGGTGTCATTATTTGCGTTGTAAACTCGATGAAATATAAAGTTTTGTATGAATGTTTGAAAAGGGTCACGTAGAACTTGATGCTGTTAATTATTAGGCAACGTCTTTTGTGGTACGCAGTAAAAACTGTAAACAGACTGAGGGTAGTCAAACAGGATACATAAAAACGTATTTGGCAAGATGGCAATAACGTTTCGTCAAGCAGTGCTAAATATATGAGCAGTTAAATAATAGAAGAACATTATAAAAATAATTATTTATTATCTGAGTAGATAAAAGTGTAAGGAAATATATGGAAAATGTAATGCTGCTAGATGGTGTTAGAACATCGTTTGTATAGTACACGACTTTACTGAACGAGTTGTGGGATTTAAAACTGTAGAACCATGTTTCCCCAAAAACCACTCATGACGTCTGAAGACGAAGATGATGACGTCACTCAACATTCGGATACGTATCACCAGTTGCCAGGACGACCGATAGAAGCGTTTACTGACGAAACGGAAGGAGAAAAGGAATCGGATACCGAAATATTCGAGAAACCGAAAAAGACAAAGAAAAAGAAACCTTGGTTAAAAAAGACAGCAGAGGTAGACGTACTTCAACCAAAGCCACATGGTATGTCTTATTATGCTGAGTTTCATAACGACATGTTAAGATTTATTTGTAACACAATATATATGAAGTTATGCTTTAGTGTTAGTTTAGTTTTTTTTTTGTTTAAACATGGAGCAGGACTATTGATAAAAATTAAAAAAAACGGGAAAAAACGACAAAACAATAGTCGTTAGAACACGTCTATAAAAAGCAATAACTTTATTCATTGATCGCACAGTAGCAGTTTAGGGGAATTTACGTTCTGTATCCGAAAAACCCGGCCACAAGCCAATGGAAAGTGAGATCGAAACCTATTGCCAGTTATTCGAAACAAAACTTCAGCACTGATTTTACCATATTTTAAATAGTAGATTTTAAAGGTTTACATTTATAGTGCGTGTGTGTCTCCGTGTACCCACCCGTCATTATGTTCGCATCGTATTAAACGCAGTGTAATATCTGGTAACCAGACTGTGCGCACGGGGTAATCTGACGATTGCCTGTGTTATACCGCTCTTTGCATTTCCCATCCCCAAGGATAATAACAAGCATTCTATCATATATAAATCGCATTTTGAATAAAAGTACTGTGTCATGGATATATATACAGTATAAACAGTATATATATATATATATATATATATATGTATATATGTGCAGTATATACCTACTCATATGGTGTAGGGTAGGCTATTAGCAGTTATAGATGACCAATCAACTGTACTTGAACAGCTTTGATGCGTAAAGGCAAGTAACATAAGTGGATTGACATTTTAATTCATTTTTACTGTCGAGAGTTTTAAATAAATAAAGTTTATATCCCTTCAGTTAAAATTCTCTAAAAGTTGCGTGTTATTTATGTGCACAAATCTATAATAGACACTGCTTTGAAGACAGATAAGAATAGCAAGGTACAGTTGACATCCTTAGCAACTGAACTCTATAAGCACAAGTTAACGGATGTTAAAATGTATAAATTATCCATGTTGTTGTGAGAACGCTTCCCTATAAACATGCATCAGACTATTGCTTGGCTAAACTGCGTTGGTTTGTACCATGGAAATTAAAATACGCTAGTGTTACTAAGGAATGACCTATATATAAAGAATATTTCAACTTTGATCTATAGGCTAATGTGTCGTGCGTAGGAGGTATTGTACGCAATAAAGGAATCGTGACGAAAATTATTGTAAGTAAACGTGCAGAAACCGTCCACTAATAGACTTGTACATATACTATAGAATATCGAAATATGAGATAACCGGAACTACGCTTAAGCGAATTCGATACTGGAATACATTCTTGAAAATCACTTCAGCATTTAATGAAAATAGAATATATGGCCGAGCTATTTATCGGGTTGTACAATCAATAACATAAGGGAGATATTGAAATCAGCTTGCTCTGATAATTCCGGACCAGAAGATAAACATAGAGAAAACGTATCATTCTTTTATTGCGAATTTAGGTTTGGTCGTTTCCTGTGGACGCGTATTGTAGAGAACAGTGTTTATGCCTTTAAATAGCGTCTTGTATCTTGAAAGCTGTCGGCAAGCCTACTTAAGTACAGAACGTTGTGTGAGCTAAATCGTTCGGTTTTTGCAGACAACGGTAAGATATGGCGTATGAAGCGAGACTACGTATTTACGAGACTAATTTAGAAAATGGAAATAATTCTAGTCAGGTATTCGTGCTCGAAGTGGTAATAGCACAACCTGGTGTTATTGTGCTTGTTAAACGAAAATGATTGATTGAAATTACACATTAACGAGCATTATGTTTGTTCAAGGATAAAGCGAAGGGTTATTAAGTCAACACCAACCCTTATATGAGCACTAATATTTGTCCAATTTCCTCATTTTTTGAAGGTCTCGTGTACTAACAGTTTTAGTAGGTACGATAGCTAGCACGTAGCGTATCAAGGTTAACCATAGCATCATTTTAAAACATCTACGTTGAATGCAAGGGTGCTCGCCATAGACTAGCATTTATTATAGGTTTCACTGAATAAGATCCCATAGTTGTTTTCTATAGTCCGGACGAAAGTCGTATTAAAATACATTATTATTTATAAGAAAGGAACAAAATGACGATTGCACTTATAACCGCAAATTGTCAAAATACCGGTGGACTAAGTCGATATTTCGGGACAATGTTAGTAACACATTGCAGTCTCATTCACTGAGTTTTATACTACGATCTGTCAGCAATTAGTGTCTGAAGCTGGAAAGGTCCATCTTTTTGTTTGTATTTCGGAGAGGATCGAAGAATAATAAATGGTCATAAATATCATTTTACTATAATCTGACATATATACTGTTTTACGGACACGTCCACTTTGCCATTATATTTTCCATTAAAAATAGGACTATTGACTGACTAAAAACCACTGTTTAGCCTGGCAAATTTTACAAGCTTCTTATGTTCATTTAATGGTTATGCGCCATTTTGAATGCCGCATTTTTAAGGAGCGAATACCTACTTAACTAATTAGCCATCATTCTACAAAACTTTCGTTTTAATTTAGTACTTTTTAATTTTACAGCTCTTCCGCCGATTTCCGGCGTAGCTTTAGACCCAATTGGCAAAGACGAGTTGACATACAAAGCATTGACACCACCGGAATACACGCAGCCTGCTCCGAGAACACTTCCGCCAATTTCAGCCAAAAACGCAGCATTTGCGAGCAGTGCTTCCGCTTTTATTGGTCCAATTGTTCCGCAGATGGATACGACGAATCGACCAGAGGTGAGATTTTCTTTTTACACTTAGTCAATCGTTAAAGGTTGATACCAAAATGTAGAAATTTAAAACAATCAAAATATAGAAATTAAATACAAAGCAAGTTTAAATCTTTTGTAACCTCGTAGTTTTAAACTCAAGACTGTTGGGTTGGGTAAAGGGTTTATATATATATTTCGTCGTTCACCTTTCGTTTAAATGACAGTCAGATACTATTCCAGTTAATCTGTGTAACATTATACCTAGCTTGGCTGTAATGCGTCGAACCTCCGAAAAATGGTGTAGGACCTGGCACAGCGGGCGTTGCCCAAACACAGTGGTTTAATGGGTTAAATTAACGTTGCTTATCTCCATCGTATTTTTCTACATAAACATCTGTATTTTTATAAATAAACAAGTTATAACATTTTGAAACAATAAAAAAAGCGATGTCGACTTACACAATACCTATTTAACACCAGTTGTTTAAGTAGTCATTTTTAACATAATTTTTATATGAAATGATGTTGATGTACGAATTCGTTTTATTTATTAGTAAATACGTTAGTTAGTTGAGTAATATGTTAGGTTTCAAAAATCCTTAATCTTTTAAGCAAATTCTATTAGCCTATGTAATTTATAGTGGACTACAAAATGAGAAGCGGATCTTGACAAAGTGATATACACGTCCGTTATGGCGTCTTAAAATGACGTTGTCCACCAAACACTATAGCGCTAGAGAGCCACAAGCATGCATGCACTTACCGTAATTTTGCTATACGGTCGTGTAGCGGAATAGTTAGCGCGACTATTCATTTACAAAATTATATTGGAATTATATATAAAAAAAAGTTACACGAGCCCAGCATGGTTTTGAAACTCATTCGGTAAATAAAAAAAACAAAAAGAACTATTTCTTTGTAAGATGTAAGATTCGAATAAAAACACCTAGATTTTTTACCGTTTTTTAGCTCCGTTTTGAAGCCATGATTAACTCGCTGTTAGGACCGTTATTGTATATAATTTGGTATCCAATAAGTTAAGTTAACCGATAAGTCCCTACAACCGTACAAGAAGCACTTCATGTTTATACTAATGATTCAACATTTCTTTGCGACGCATGTTGTAGGCTACTCAGCAAGCTTCGTTCATTGTACACTAATAATGGTTAAATTTGAATCTGAAATATCTCTGCACACTCAATCAAATATTGGTTAATCAATCAACAGTAGTATTTTGTTAATATTATAAAATAGATCGAAAATCGCATAAGGCCCTCGAAAATGAACAAGTTTGACAGCCCTATGATAAAAAGCAACTACTGTATAACATACACAACACACTGAAATGACCCCGGTAAAACTACGGTGGGCGTGACGTAAACTTTGGACGTTTATATCATGTTAAATTATTTGTTTTTCCAGGGTCATTCCAACCCTGCTTATAACGACGAACCAGGGTTTGTGTCCGGATCGACCAAACCGGTTGTGCCTTTGGAGCCAGTGAACGGGAAAGCTAAAGACAAGGAAAATGAATTTTACAAGGTATTTTTAATGTTTAGCTTTTTTGCGACAACTAGAAATTCTTTGAGAAGGTATCTCTTCTGTGGAATATGAAAGTCTATTGTTTGTAGATTAGATTTAACTCAATGTATATAGCCCAGGTGTCTGAGCTGTAATGTTATAACGTAATGTCCGGTGTATACATGCATATATTTGTGAAAAACTGTAAATTCACATATCGGTTGTCTGGCGCGACCTTATATAGACATATACAGACATCGTGCTAAAATGGTGAAGAACTTAGTGGAACTGGGTTCAATGCTTATCTTGGTAAAACATAATAATATAAATTGCTTATCCTCCCACGAGAATAAAAGAAAACTAAACGATTATCAATCCCACCTCTATAACATTAAAATTGTATTTGCCAAATGCACTTTCTAAAATGTTGTTATGACAGTGGATTCATATGCCATGTAATTATCCTGACGTGCACTGCAGTCCTAAATAATTTATACCGCACTGCTGTTGGTTAACGACGCCTCACCATTGCTTAAACAATACGGACTGATAGAGTGTCGGAAACGCTATTAATGTGGATTCGTAACAATGAATTTTGCGATTAAGCAATGAGCATAGGTTGAAAAGACGCAGGCGTTTTATTCTTTTTTTTGTAAACGACACAAGTAAAATTTCAATAGCGAGTGCTGGATATCTAGCGGTCCCTGTGTGATGTCATCAGTTCCCTAGAGATTGTAAAACGGCCTGACGTCATTAGTCCAGCGGGAGATTTTGTTAAATCGATTTGCCAGCTATGTAGTTTGTCAAAGACTTCCTTTATGATTAAGCTTCGCGCGCTGTGTGTGACAAATAAGAAGCATTTGTAAGGCTGTGTAGACTACTTGTAGCAAAAATCTCTATGCATAATAAATGTTGTTTAGAATTGCAGCTCCTGTGTGTAATAGTGGCAGTTATATTTAATTATGCATAAGTTTGCGGTGTCGGAGGGTCAGGAAAGTGCAAATCAGAACGAAAACGAAGTTGTTGTTCACAGTGCAGTCTATGCAGGCATATCCCAAAAATACTTATTACTTTTTGTGTTAAATGTTAAAGTACCAGTGTGCATTAAACGTAGGCTAAAGCCGATATTTCGATAACACATGGGCAGCAATTAAGGTTACCTTAGCATTGTTAAATTTGTTTGTAGGCTTGTCCATGAACTAGTAATTAATAAACAAAACGTATATTTATAAATGAAACAGTGTATGTTTAAACAGTAAAAATTGTTGTTTTCAAGACTAGGTAGTTTAGGAATAATTCCAAATGAGCGAAACTGAAAAGTTGCACGACAACATAAGTCAGGATAGTTGTCTTAGCGATATAGACCTTCCCAATTCCGTTGGGGATACTAAATCTAATTCGACGAGAGAAACTGGCTTAGAAAGCGTGGGCCAGTATTCATTTCACGTGAGTTACGCCTGTCATTTTTGTGTATGTATGTCGTATAGTGTATTTTAGTAGCAGTGTACTAACTATATGTTATTTTTAACATAGCAAAAGTGTCCCTATATTTTCGATAATTAAGTCGCATTAAAAGAGGTTTAAATAGAATGTATATATTATTTTTATTTTTACAAGTGATAATTTGCATATTACTGATCAATTAAAAGCGTAACAATGTAAATTGTTTGTCTAAAAGTATGTGTATTGCGCTACATTGGTTTAAAAAGTTACCAGTTGTGAGTTACGGTAATTGGTTTGTAAATATGCCACGAGTGTGCTGCTGCTCCAATTGCTTGGAATCATTATTTCGCGAAATTGACGATGAGGTAAATTGTCCATTTGTGCTTTATAATTAGGTCGACGACAGTTTGTCACGAATAATTATTTTCGTTGTTGGTTCCTGTACGGTTAATTAAATACGTGGTAAGTAATGCTAAAGTACTTACCAATTCGGGACCATGCAAGGTAAGTGCAACTGCGCTTTCTCTTGGTGATGACGCTGGGATGGTGGATTAAAATATGATAAGCTAATGCAATGTAGGATTATACCGTTAAGGTACCGAGTTTGGTTCATTAAAAAACTTTTGGCCAACATATTACTTCGTTTATTAAGTTTCCCTTCTAAAAAACTTGAAAATGCAAATACATTAAATTAAATGAAGGAAAATGGAAAAACGGTAAAACGAGTCGTTACAGCACGTAAAGGTCATAATCAAACGAAAATATGACAACAACAAATGTAGGCTACGCTGCCGTTAAACTTAAAACTTGCCATAAAATTCTTAATTGTTTTACGTGTCGTTTTCTATCGCTGCGGAACGTTGCAAAACGAGTTTAAAGCGCCGTTTTTCTTCTTTCCCCAGAGACCAAAAACCACTTTATATTTCCACGATGGAGTTCGCTACATCGATTACGTCATTGCGTATGAACAAGGGGACGAAGGAAAATCTGAAGACGGTAAGGTGGAGGAATTAAGAAGAAAATATGAAGAAAATCTTAAGGAGAAGGGCCTCCAAATTGAACACGAGCCTAAAGAGGTAAATCTAAACGCTTGGCCTGCCGGTAAAAGACCATGTTTGGATCTATTTAACTCGGGTGCGAGTAGTAGAATTTTTGCGACTCGGGTTAAATGTATCGCAACTTCCCGTACGGGGTTTTCCCTTTAAATACTGGCTATTCATGCTATGGTTACTGTACTATAGTATAGTACGTATAAAGTAATTGAAATAATACTTAAATTTTAAGGTCTATCAATCACCATATGCTGTTGTTTATTAACTTAAATAACTTGGTGGGTTAGTAGTTACTAATAGCCAAAGGGTTGCTGATTTGAAACCTGTTCTTTGTTAGTTATTTGTGTCTTTAGTAGACATTGCTTTAACTAAGTGAATTAATGGCATAAAAAAAATGAAGAAATATCTGAATACACAACACATTGCAATTAGTTGTCCCATCCATATTCCATTCTTTGCTGTTACATTCACAAATTAATTATGAGTGTCTTCTAGTTCTACTAAAATTGAAGTAACGCTCCAAACATATATAACATACTGCAACAACTCAAGATTCTGGCAGTAGATGCGAGTTAATCTAACGATCGTTTAAGAACAGATTCCTACGTAATCGCAGGGTGATCTGGTGATTCCTGTTCCGTCCGTTGTGTTTTTCCATTCAAGAAAACAAACATGAAAATCTAAATTTTAAGTTTTGCTTAACTAGTTAAAGCATTGTGGGCATGCACCTAGCATAACTGGCCTAGAGCTTGGAGTTTATTAGGTTATATAAAGCAGTACAAATGTCCTAATCATCTTATAAGCACTGCGATAGCTGCGATTACCGAATAGTGGACAGGACAATTACTTTGTAATACTCTCCATTTAAAAGGTTACCACTGTAATATGTACCATAATTAATGCATGCACAACACACCGCAATAGCTCTGGTAACCTTACAATGGGCATAAGATAATTTCCTAATGATTGGTCATCTGTTGTTCGTATGCTAGCGCTACTTGTGTTTCCAATTCATAAGGATAAAACATTAATACGTTTCCCAATATAATTGCAGGAATCGCAAGACCAGAAAACCTGTTTCGTGAAAGTCCATGTTCCTTGGGAGATTCTGCTCAGGAATGCGGAACGGATGAAAATGAAGATGCCACTGAAGGAGGAGAAAGTGGAGGAACAGAAGAAAGGTTCATCCGGCATGTGCAGTTGCTTCGGAAGTATTTACCGGAAGATGGTCTCACCGTGCCTGCTCAATAGTGAAGGGGTTGAAGAAAGGGTGTGTACAATGTTTTAGTTTAGTTTATTTTTTGCTCTTTCGTTACAATAAGGAAGAACAGAACACATATATTCAATTTAAAATACATATACATATTTGGTTAATACATATATGGGAATAAGATGGTAAATACATATATGGGAATAAGATGGTAAATACATATATAGGAATAAGATGGTAAATACATATATAGGAATAAGATGGTAAATACATATATGGGAAGAATAGAACACATATACATATATATTTTCATATCTTCATTTTTACATAGAACACATATATTCAATTTAAGGAGACAGGATAAAACGGCAAAACTACATTAGTTAAAACAAGTCAGCGAAAAGACACATTACAAATTAGGGAAAAAATGACGTGGCAGTTAAACCTTAATATTTATTTATGCTTATCCCCGGGGTTGGGAAACACAAAGTTTATTAATCGACATATCCAAAAATGCCGAAATCAGCAGATAACCTTGTTCCCACAGTTCAATTACATAAGCTATTGAATGTGTTTAATACAATGGAGACATTTCTAGAGGTTTTGTCCAACTCATTATTCCCTGGGTTCGGGCAACATGTTAACGTCTTTTAAGTATTTTAGCAGCAGCCTTCGATTTTACAACCTTTTGGCTCTTACCACTACAAAAGTGATTGACATATGATAATCTAAAGTTCGTGTTATAAAGTCCCATATGTTTTCCAGAAATGAGAATAAACATGAGAGCCATTTTGAATTATTGTATTGGAAACGTCGTGATACATAAACATGAATATACTATTCTATCCTTTAAAAATAGTTAAAAATGTTTCATAATTTGTTGTAAAAATTATGTTTTGTCTTCTGAATAAGTGATAATAAACAATGTTTAAAAAAACACACAAATAGCAGCGATGATCAGGACTAAACGATGATTTTACACTGGTTTCTGTTTGATTGTTGTTTCTGCCACAGGAGGAGCCAGACTACTACACGTCGGAGTTTGTACGCGACAAGATGGATTTCTTTGATGTCAAGGACGAGAAAACTTTTTTTACCAATTCACAGCGATCCAGAATTGTAAGTTGAGTGTGCAACATCTTGAGCCAAGGGGGTTAACACACAGGCAATTGTTAGATCACCTTGCGCCCACCGTCGGGTTACCGGAGCTATCGCAGTGTGTTGTGTACACATGTTCCTATTAATTTGTTAAAACCCATTAATCGGCTGGGTTTTGGAAATGGCTGTTAAGTGCCTTGCCCAACTACACAACTGACGACCACTAATCAGTCGGACAAACTGTTTTAAGGACGTTAGCGGTTTAGTTCAGAATACAATAGTGCAATTTCTGCTCCTGGCACCCATTAGAGTTTGTTTGTATCTGTAAAACTTAAACACACCTTGGTCAAATGTCATTATACCAGCCATATTTTTTAAGTTATAAAAATAGAACAAATGCACACTGGATTAAAACTGTTTTATTCCATAAATGCTAGACGACTAAACATCTATAAATATTGACAAAATAGGTAGAAAAAGAAAGGAGGAACATAGATTGGCGAATTATTTGATTATAAATATAAATCATTTCCTGACCATTCACCGACATCTTAAAAATGAATAACGAACCAACCGAATCAATAAAAATTAATGTTCAATATTATTCTTGTCAATATACTGTAGCCCCCCCTTTTCTATTAAAACATCCATCAATAAAAATTAACATTTAATCCTTCAAACCTAGGCCTACCGCTTAATGAGTGAAACAAGATTTGGAACCAAAAGAATTGACATTGGGATTAACAACCTGATTGGGGAAGGAGGCTATCTTGCTGCTTTTCCGTTACATGAGGTAAAGTATTAAAATAATCAAATTTAATGTGTTTTGGCCAACAAAAGAAACTTCTTACCGTGGGTGGGTAAGCAAAGGGTTTAAAGTTATAAAGATATTTGACCTAAAACTTGTGCTCGGGTTACTGGAGCTATTTCAGAGCCCTGTGTATAATGAAAACATTTGATCATTAAATTATTGGGTTCAAACAACAAATGCTAATTGCCTTGCACAAACAACTGAAGAGCAAGGAGCTGGGTTCGATACTGCAACCATTTGATTGATGCTATTCTAATGAGCTACTCATGCACAGGGCAAGCACAAAAGCTCTGAATCAAAAATACCGGCGAACGCCAATCTCCGTAGACTCCTATACTGGGAGTGGGCACGGTGGGGTCGATGGTACAAATTCCAACCGCTGGATTTAATCAGGTAATTTTACTGAAAATTGTGATAATTCAGTAGTCTACAGACCGCTTGTTCAAATGTGTAACCCATTGGTTTAATTGATTGAAACAAAGTGTAGCAAATCTCTATCCTGTTCAACACACTGCACCCCCAGTTACCTGACATGCAAATTATAGATTGCGTCT
>CH002331.1:677576-687963 GCA_000149265.1 Ciona savignyi
GCCTCGCGGTCATGATTTATGGGATTGTGACAGTTGTCAATTGAAGAACAGTAAGGTAATGCGCACAACCCCTCTTGAAGCATGCCCGTGAAGCTTGTTTGTTTACGTTTGTCATTTGGAATGCTCTTTATGTTGTCATAGAGCTTCTGGTGGCATAGGGATAGGGTTCAGAAAGATGTGTTTGCAGTAAGGGTAGCATTGAACATATTTTCTTCCAAGCAAAACTGAAAAATGTTTTCAACCAACATACAGAACCATAATGTATAGCAAAGGACCTAAGTTGTGTATATATATTCCTTAAAAGTGGCAATATATACACTGTTAGTAGGCTATAAGTTTTGATTCCAAACTCTTCGCTCAAAATATTCACCACATTCCTCCTATGTTGGCTAGCTTTGCATGCATTCCATAGGTTGTACCTCGGTGACAAGGTTGCCATCTACTTTGCATGGCTTGGCTTCTACACAGAGGCGCTGTTCTACCCTACTTTTGTTGGCTTTATCGTGTTCATCTACAGCATAATTGCAGTATGGTTCTATCCGCCCACGTAAGTATTCAGAGAATTTCGACTAAAATAACAATATTAAAATGACATTAATATATTAAAATTGAAATGACAATATAGTAAAAAATGATAGTAATATATTTATGCAGAAATGGATCCTGTGTAAGTGTGTAACGAAAAACATTATATATTTAAACCTTGATCATTTGGACAATAATGGTAGCAAGAAACAATGTAATGTCAAAAGCATAAAATTAATTTATTCTTTTAAAATATTACAATTCACAGGTATTGGTAATTATACCACTGTACTTGGGTAAAAGAAGATTTTATTTTGGGGAATATAATTCGTTTAACTAAACAAAAATAACCCTTTTACAAAATTTGTCATTTTATTTCATCAAAGGCTCACATGATTGGTGGTAATGGCATTTTTGATTTTAATGTGTTTTGTCAGTGTTAGTTTACATTGCACGTTAATATCACAGGTTTATAGCATGATGCACTAAGCATGTATGGCATGTGTATTATAAAGTATTTATGTCGAACTAATTTTAAAACACTTTATAATGTTTAGTCAATTTTACGTATACCATTTACTCAAATGTATACCACCTCAAAACACTGGTTTAAAACTGCTTGCTAGCGAGTCGGTTGTGTCCTTGAGCAAGGTACTCAACGAACGTTGGCATAAACCCAGTAAAACTGGTAGGTTCTACCAAATTGTAGGAACGTGTAAATTATACACAACACACCGCAATAGCTCCGGTAACCCAGCGGTGGGTGCGAAGGTAATCTGATGATTGCCTGTGTGTTACATGGCCCTTGTGTTTTCCCATTCACTGGAATAAACATGAATATCCTATCCTAACACTTCTTATCTGGTCATCTCACCTCACAACTACACTATCGTACAAGTATTGATATGTGTCACTGTTTGAGAAAAAAACACAATTTAAGAATTTGTGATCTGAGTTTGGTTTTGTTTTTCATAACTTCACCTATTAAGAACACCTCAAATTTACTGGACACCATAAAATCTTTTATGACATTTCATCCATTTAATACTCTTTTTCCAACTGCAAATATAAAACAATTTATCATCTTGATACTCAATCCTAACTGCAAAAAAATAAAAAAATCTGGAATACTGGCCATGAGCAAATAGTATTTTGTGCCCAGAGTTATTAGCTAACAAATTTTGTTGCATTTATACCAAAGTGTTAATATTACCACAGTCAGGAAGTGTGTGATGAGACGTACCCAACTTATGCTGGGAACTTAACAATGTGTCCACTTTGTGATGAGGACTGTAGCTATTGGAAGCTGAAAACATCATGTCTTGCATCACGAGTAAGTTTGGCATAAATTCGGTGATTCATCTATTTTATGTTTACAAATGCTCTTACAAGCATTGGTAAAAGTATAAATTGCCTTTCCCTAATGATCCTGGATTTGTTAATCCTGTTTATTTTGGAAACAAAGTAATTAAGTCTACATTTTTCCCACCCTGTACTGAACTGTTATGTTTTAAAAACAACTAAAAACAGGAAAAAAAGTTAATGGGTAAACTTACTGAAACTTTTGTACCAAGAGTAACATATATTCAAGTAAGAATGTTATATAAGAAGCTAGGTATTATACACAGTATTTGCCCTCTGTGACTGTGCTGCATAAAAACTGACAACCGGTTACTGACAACAAATCATTTAAGTGTGAAAGAGTACACAACCAAGCTAATGCACATTTGATGTTGCATGAATTTTATTAAAATGAGTGAGTAAGTAATCAAACAGGAAACCATCAGTTACCCAACTGTTAGTTTAGTTTTTAGTTTTGTTAATCCAATATTTTAATGCCACTTTGGTTTTAAATGATAAAGTTCGTCAAATAAAATAAGAATAATTCAGTAAAGCATACCCAATCACGTTATGAATTGTATTTGTGTTATTCTAGATTAATATGATCTTCAATTGATATTAATGGGTTTTATACGAAATCTTTCTTTGAATACATTCAGCATTTGAATCACCAATATAAAAACCCTGTCAGCTATAACTAATTCAAATTATAGAAAGAAAATAAAAGACAAAAGACAGTCAGTAAAGCATTTCACGAATATACATTAGAGTCAAAATGGTAAAAATAAATGGACAAACCGCAAAATGTTTGCAAAATTAATGTGAAATTTTTTAAACCAATTCTTTTCAGATCACATATGTGTTTGACAACGAGGCGACGATATTCTTTGCTGTCTTCATGTCAATGTGGGGTAAGGACAACTAATATTGACCGCCATTGTATTAATGTTTAATTGTCAATACCTTGAGATTTTAGGTATTCCGACCGGTACCTTATGGCATTTCTTATTTGGACACTGTCTTCTACTCCTCTAAAAGCCTTTTTACCCCTCTAAACATCTATCTAATGATTTTTTCTAAAAAAAGTGGTAAACTACGTTTAACACAAATTAAAACAATATATAAGAGTGAAACTAATACTATTTGGGCTTTTTGCTTAGACTTTTTGACAATTCCAGGATGCATTATAAATAAACTTAAGTGAAAAAATCACGATGATTGGACAGTATAGTACATCTCTATATCCATCTGTTAGCAAACCTTAGGTCAATCACTTTTCTGGGGATATTGCAGTGTGTTTGTGCTTAAAATGTCATCGCCCTCATAAAAACAAGTGCAATCCTTTAATCCGGCTAATAGAAAGACTCCCTTGTCAGTTGTGTCCTTGGGTTAAGGCTTTAATACCTCAAGCGACACTTCAATGCCACAACCATTTGGCTGATGGCTAATAATCTTCCTCAATAAGCTAAACTGCCAAACACTTAATTAACTGTTCTTTTAATTGATAGATACTAGATAGAATAAGTTAAAATGTTCAGTCGTTCCCATGAATGGCAATGCATTGGTTTGGTATTACATCGACAAATGCCAGATCACCTTGCACCAACAGTGGGGTTACCGGAGATATTGCAGTGTGTGGTGTATGTTTCACACATTCTTTTATTTTTGTAGAACACATTAGTCCACTGGGTTCAGGCAATGTACATTAGTGCTTTGTCCAAAGACACAACCGACTAACTTGCAAACAGTTTCGAACCTGCAACCCTAGAAAGGCAGCACACTAACCCACCAAGCCAATCGACCGTTTATCAAGTTTCTTTGCATCACCAAAACCAAGAAATAACCAACCCCCACTACCAGCCACCATGTTCCTGGAGTTCTGGAAACGACGGCAGTTCCAGCTTTCGTACGAATGGGACTTGGTGGATTATGATGAGGAACGAGATCTGATTCGGCCAGAGTACGAGGCCCAGGTCACCAGGGAGAGGTTGAACCCCATCACTGGTGACATGGAGCCGTACCTCTCGACCAAGGATAAATATACGAGGACCTGCTTTTCCCTTGTCACCGTGTTTTTCTGGGTAGGTTGAATAAAACCCATTGAGCTGGAAGCCATTTTGTTTAGACCATTTCAACAAGTAAAAGAACACACTTTTACCTTAAAACCTTATAAAAACAAGTGTGAATTGAAACTGGTGTTTGTTGCATTTTTAAACTTATCGGAACCAATTGCACTACAGTTCTTGTACAGTACACAACCTAAAAGTTACTTGCGTCACAGATCCTGGTGATAATAGCAGCAGTGTTTGCTATCATTGTGTATCGACTTGCTATCAGCGCTATATTTGCTGTGAGCATCGATTTGTCATCACTGGGAGCAATCGGAACGTTCGCGACACCAGCCATGCTCACCACTATCACTGCATCTTTGCTTTCCTTGATTGTTATTATGTTACTGAACAAGGTAATTATATCGAATGATAGGATATGGGCTGTGGTTATAGTTAACTAGTAAATCAATTTTATGTGCAACCGACATTAGGTTTAGTGCGTTGCCTTTCAGCTGGAGGGTTACATAACTTGTTGCTAGCCAATCGGTTATGTTCTTAGGCATGGTACTTAATGCAGCCTGAACCCTGGGTTCTATAAAATGAATAAATATCTCAATTATACAACACACCGCAATACCTCCGCTAACCCGACGGTAGACGCGAGGCGATCTGACGATTGCCTGTGTGTTAACCTCCATTGTTTTCCCATTCACGGGGATAAACATGAATATCTCTTTCTATTTTCCTACCCTATGTCGGTCAACCACTAACAATCAAAAAATGGTGAACCGATTTATGTGTAAACGAAACAAAAATCGATTAAATACAAAAGCTTCTTTTACTCTACAATGCTACGTTACTTTTTGTGCCTCTTTAAGACAAAGCAATGTCCAAATAAAAAGATTTATGCGAACATTGCTTTAATAAATCCATTTTATTAATGTGTTGTAAGTCTTGAACATAAACAATATACTGTAGTAGCTCAAGTAACCAAATTGTAAACATTAAGAAATGAGACCATTTTCCATTTTTTCTTGCGATACATTGCCCCATTCACGAGAACAAACATGAATATTCTATCATATGTACATTTATTAATTTTACACAATTTGTTTCATTTATTTATAGGTATACGAGAAAGTGGCGCTGTGGCTTACAGAACTGGGTAAGTTTCTTTTTAGTCCTAGTTTCTGACAAATACTTTTCTCACTAACCTGCCAGTAATTTTATTCATAACTTGCTGTGCTATCAGCCGTATGGTGATGGGATAGAAACCAGCCGATAGCTAGTTGGTAGTGGTAGGTTAGTGCGTTGCTTTTCAGCCGAAGGGTTGCAGACTTGAAACTGTTTGATAGCTAATCGGTTATGCTCTTGGGCAATGCACTAAGTGGATATTATCTGAACCCAGTGAATTACAAAAAATAATGGTGATTTCTTTTTTGACAATGATAACAATCCCAGGATTTTTCATCCAATGTGAATTAAAATAAATATCGTTTCATCCCTTTCACATCACAAATTTCCAAATTCACAAAACTGACTATCATAGGCTGCATGTCAATGGTGCTGTAAAAAACATCTGAATAAACATTCCAAAATTTCAGAGCTCCCTCGAACACAGACCGAATTTGAGGACCGATTCACATTTAAGATGTTTTGCTTCCAATTCGTCAACTTCTATTCCTACTTGTTCTACATCGCATTCTTCAAGAGCACGATCACCGGAAGTCCAGGAAACTACAACTATCTCTTCGGGGAGTGGAGATGGGAGGAGGTGGGTGTGGCTCTCGATTCCCGGGGTGGCATGTCACCCCTGTATAAAAATTTTAAGGTTGCATCATGTTGTAACCTATGGTACGCATAATATGTACTCAGTGTAGGCTTTATTCAACTACGAATCTACATAATAATATACACGTTAATTTACACAAGCAAACCGACAATGCACTTAACGCTATACACGCCACAATGCAGTAGTTGGTAACAGGCCCGAAGCAGGCTCAATCAATGTGGGGCAAAGCACGGAAACAATTATGCTTAGGGCAAGGGCAGTTCGCGTTTATCACACGTCATACAGAATAAAGAATACTCGACACCTCACATTTTACCTATAATGCATCATCTTGAAGATTTAAAGGATAACAGGATGAATATTTAGCCTTAAAATTAACGCTCTTAGCCATGTTGATTATTGTGCTGAGTTAAACATAAGGTCTTATCTCTGGCCGCATAGCCCAATAAAATTGTTGGTGGTCTTCAGGCAGCTGAATGGTTGCAGGTTCAAATACAGTCACCACCCCTTGCCTTTTACTTTCCGGGATTAACATGAATATCTTATATCTTATGTGATTTAAGAGTAGTTACTTTTTAACATGCCTGCTCCATTAATAGTGTGATGCGGGTGGATGTATGTACGAGCTCTCCATCCAACTTATCATCATCATGTTCGGGAAGCAACTGTGGAACAATATCGTCGAACTTGTGTTGCCGTGGGCACAAACTAAATACAGGTTGGAATATTTAATATGATTGGTTCTGTAAATACGGCTCCCTGAATAACTTGGTGGGTTGGGGCCGCGTATTTTTAGCTGAAAGGTTGTAGGTTCGAAACTTGTCACTAGTCAGTTGTTTCCTTAGAAAAGGCACTTAGCAGACATTTAGTGAACCCAGTGAATTAATGGGTTCTATCTTAAACTTTTTTTGATTCAATAAAATATTAACTTGCTTACCGACCAACAAAAATTCATTTTTAACTTTCTATACCGATTCAATGAGCCCAGTAGGTTAATGGGTTCTACCTAAAACTAAATGTTTCAAACACACTGAATTTTTTTTTGATTCAATACAATATTAACTTGCTTACCGACAAACAAAAAAATCATTTTCAACTTTCTATTTCGATTCAATACATTCTCTCCTTACCCTCAGGCAGTGGAAATCTCAGAAAGTGTCTGCGGAAATGAAGGACAACGAATATACTCGCTGGGAGCAAGACTACGATCTCAACCAGTTCAAAGAGATGGATTTGTTCTATGAGTATCTTGAGATGGGTAAGGATTGACGTATGTGGCCAAATTGGCGGTGTTTATTTTATTTGTAAACGAAAACTAGGGTGACTTTGTCAGTATAGTATTACTTAATTGCACATAGTTTGAAATGTAGCATAAAAAAGTGGAATCAGCAACTTTGCTAAGATAAGGCATATATTTGATAATACCAATTTATCTTTTTAATCTTCCTAAGGTGTGTATGTAAAAACCTAGGGTGGGAATTGACAATAGTTTTTTTACGATTCCGTCTTACATTTGTATACTGGGTGACACGCCACCCCAGAAATATACGCCTATGTACCTGTACAATACCGACGGTAACCTGACAAGGGAAATAATTTGACAATTTTCCATGTGATAACACCCCTTGTGTTTTCACTTTCACGAAACATGAATATCCTATCCAAAAAAGAAATATTCTTTATTCGGTAATTACCGACTTTATCTTCCACAGTTATCCAGTTTGGATTCGTAACTTTATTTGTCGCTGCTTTCCCCTTGGCTCCAGTGCTGGCGCTGATCAACAACATCATTGAGATACGACTCGATGCAAATAAGTTTATCTGCGAACTCCGGTACGAATACATTTGTATCATTGATTTTAATTGAAGTAGACAATAATTTTTGTACAGCCCGTTAACTTTTTGGCTTTGCGTCAAACTGTTTAATCAAAAGATTGTGTGATCTGGGTTGATGCAAAGCCTGCTAAGTGCCTTGGTAAAAGCACAACCGTGCGGCTGGTTTCGACTGACGGCAGACTACTGACGCTTTTAACAATTGAGCTAATTGACAGGATGCATAGCAACAGTAATATATCCTTTAATCTGTATCTGCCGCGCAAGTTACTATAACCGAGACAAATGATTTATTCATTAAAACTTATCCCATGTTGCTCCACACTTTAAACCATCTACTTGCAGACGACCTTTGGCACACAAATGCTCAGATATCGGGGCGTGGTATTATTTGCTCGAATTTATTGGGAACTTAGCAGTTGTTACAAATGTAAGTTTATTTTTACTCATTTTAAGTTTCTTTTTTGCAGATGGTCAGTTTTTTTCCTGCAATATCCACAGATTTATTCACACATGATAAAACTAGGTCTATTAACATTACAGTTTGTATTAGTTAAGATTATTGTTTTCATTTCTTTAAAAGATAATTAAAGAAATATGCACTATAGCGCGGCAGGTAGAAAAAAAGCCAAAGTATCGAAAAATAAAATTAAAACTAGTAATATTATTATATTAAGATCCCTATGTCAGGCACATCCATTCTAAGCCACTATCTATCTCAGCATATGACTTACAATAAGGAACTTAATAATGCTTGTCGTTGACTACTACAAAAACACTTTAAGAACATCTTTGGATATGGTCTTATGTAGTCTATGAAAAGACATACAAGCTGTAAGCAGGGTGACTGAATGGCTTGGTGGGTTGGTGTCACGCCTCCTAACTGAAGGGTTGCAGAATCGAAACTGTTCGCATGTTAGTCAGTTGTGTCCTTGAGCAAGGCACTAAGCAGACATTTATTACCTGGTCCCAATGGATTATTTGGGTTGCGCTAAAACAATAGCAACCCACAATCATATACAACAGACAGCAATAGGTTTGGCAACTTGACCACAAGTTATTACACGATAACCATGAATAAATACTTCAAGATTTCTTCCAAGATAGAAATAACACACCCGTTCATTTGTTTGTATAGAGTTTCATAAGTCAAATAGCATGTTGAAAACCTCATGTTTTTTTCCATTTACGAGGATAAAACATCCCATCCTTTATAAATTAATTTCCAATTATTTTAAAACCCAGGCGTTCACCATTGCGATCACCTCAGAAGCGATCCCGAAACTTGTTTATTATTACGTCTACTCATTGGAAATCTACCCTGAGAGCACATATGTCGTAAGTTGGTTCTGGTTGTTCTACCGGTATAGATGTGTGGGAATTAAAGACTTTTTATACTTGTATTTATTGAGCTAAAATTTAAAAATGTTGAAAATACCAGTATTCTATTCAAAATTATTTTACAAGATTTGAAAATACAAGTATTCTATTCTATAATATTTTACAAGATTTGAAAATACAAGTATTCTATTCTATAATATTTTACAAGATTTGAAAATACAAGTATTCTATTCTATAATATTTTACAAGATTTGAAAATACAAGTATCCTATTCTATAATATTTTACAAGATTTGAAAATACAAGTATTCTATTCTATAATATTTTACAGGATTTGAAAATACAAGTATTTTATTTTATAATATTTTACAAGATTTGAAAATACAAGTATTCTATTCTATAATTTTTTACAAGATTTGAAAATACAAGTATTCTGTGATATTTTACAAGATTTGAAAATACAAGTATTCTATTCTGTAATATTTTACAAGATTTGAAAATACAAGTATTCTATTCTGTAATTTTTTACAAGATTTGAAAATACAAGTATTCTGTGATATTTTACAAGATTTGAAAATACAAGTATTCTATTCTGTAATATTTTACAAGATTTGAAAATACAAGTATTCTATTCTATAATTTTTTACAAGATTTGAAAATACAAGTATTCTGTAATATTTTACAAGATTTGAAAATACAAGTATTCTATTCTGTAATATTTTACAAGATTTGAAAATACAAATATTCTATTCTATAATTTTTTACAAGATTGTGAAAATTCTACAAGTATTCTATTCTATAATATTTTTACAAGAAATTTGAAAATACAAGTATCCTATTCTATAATATTTTACAAGATTTGAAAATACAAGTATTCTATTCTATAATATTTTACAGGATTTGAAAATACAAGTATTTTATTTTATAATATTTTACAAGATTTGAAAATACAAGTATTCTATTCTATAATTTTTTACAAGATTTGAAAATACAAGTATTCTATTCTGTAATATTTTACAAGATTTGAAAATACAAGTATTCTATTCTGTAATTTTTTACAAGATTTGAAAATACAAGTATTCTGTGATATTTTACAAGATTTGAAAATACAAGTATTCTATTCTGTAATATTTTACAAGATTTGAAAATACAAGTATTCTATTCTATAATTTTTTACAAGATTTGAAAATACAAGTATTCTGTAATATTTTACAAGATTTGAAAATACAAGTATTCTATTCTGTAATATTTTACAAGATTTGAAAATACAAATATTCTATTCTATAATTTTTTACAAGATTTGAAAATACAAGTATTCTATTCTGTAATATTTTACAAGATTTTAAAATACAAGTATTCTGTAATATTTTACAAGATTTGAAAATACAAGTATTCTATTCTATAATATTTTACAAGATTTGAAAATACAAGTATTCTATTCTATAATATTTTACAAGATTTAAAAATACAACTACCGGTATCCTATTCTATGATATTTTACAAGA
>CH002331.1:695434-729145 GCA_000149265.1 Ciona savignyi
ACCATTTTATTAATAAGGTTATTCCATAAGCAAACTTTAGTTATTTGATCCCATTTAAACTTTTATTAAGTACTCAGTTGGAATTGACGACAAAATGCGTTGTGTTTGTCAAAAATGGAACCTCGTTGCGATCTTATTTGTGCCAAACGACAAGCACATACCATCCTATTAAAATTTGCTAAATAAAATTCTTTGATTCAATTTGTTTTGTTCAAGTGTGCCGCGAATTTTTTAGAATTTTCTTAGTGTGCCACGACCTGGAAAAGTTTGAGAACCACTGATCTAAATAGAAACACATGACGTCATTGCACAATGCATGACGTCATCAAAATTGTTACTCGCGTAAAACAAAAGAAAATTTATTACTGAACAACTTTTCTGTTGATCATATCATGCTTACATCAATAGTTTTTTGTACATAAGCTTCTAACCTAAGGCGACTTCGCCGAAAAATTACCTAAAAAACAGCCGGCAGTTAAAGGGTTAAAGTGGCCACAATACAGTTTGTCGGGCAAACTTTGCCCCCTAAATTTTACCACTGACTTATTTCATCTTAATATTCATCATGATGCAACGGCTCTAATCACCTTACTGCATCATTATTTCTTGTGCTTTTAGACCTTTAGTACATTTTTTCAACTCCATGGATAAAGGTAATTATTAGGGCTGCGAAAAATTAACGGTTAACCACGGTTAACCGTTTTTATGGTTAACCGGCACGTCAAATTTTAACCGTTTAACCGTTTTTTAACGTTACTTTACCGCCCACATTTAATTGGGCGTAATTGCGTTTTAATAATCTTTAAATATACATAACTCCATTCACACGTTGATTGTTTCATTATTACGTAATATAAGCAACCATTCACACGTCGATTGTTTAATTGTCAACGTAATATACGCACCATTCACACGTCGATTGTTTGATTGTCAACGTAATATAAGCAACCATTCAGACGCTGATTGTTTGATTTTTAACTCAATATTACGCATTACAATCAAAGTTAAACTATGTGTCTTTAAGGTGACGTTTAAAAACTATAAAGTAACGCATAAATAAGACCCGACAATGCCGGTAATCACGCGCGTTATTTCTTTGCTGCCCTTTACGGCTGCCGAACTTTTTTGCCAAAAACGGTGCCGATTTGATGGTAGTTTAAAGAAAATCGGTTAACGGTTAACCGATTATTTTTACTTCAGTTAACCGTTTTTTAAATTAACCGTTAATTCGCAGCCCTAGTGATTATGCCAACCTAGTAAAGTGACGTATACAATAATCTCACCTGATGTATTCTGCAGAAAGTCTCGAAAATAAAAAGTCTAGCGTTTTCTATGAAATCGTCCAAGCACGCAATGAGGAAGAAGTCGTTTGAGAGAACCACTTCGCATTCTCTCAGTTTCTCCTGCGCTTTGTCAAAGTCGAAATGAACATAGAGACACTCTAGAAACTCGGTAACAGGGTCACGGTACGTGTATGATTCTTGCTGGATAACTCGGACTAAATCTTTTAACACCTGAAAGGGGAAAATAGAAATAAATAAAGCTAATCGAAATATAACTAGTAAAATGTAATAAAATTTGGTTTATGGTTATAAAATTAAGACCATGTAATAAAATTAAGTTTATAATTAGAAGCAATACAAAAGTTTTTAAAACTTTTTATTGATTTTAAATAGTAGAGGGACCATGCAAGGTCAACACTTAAAGGAAGAAAAGAGGGAAGGAGGAAAACTCACTAAAATTACGAAAAATTTTAACCTGCCCTAAACACTAAACTCAACCCCAGAACTAACCTTAACTTCAACCTCATGTTTAAAACTAACTCTAATGTCATAATCTTAATTTTATTGTGCAGTTTCCCTCCTTCCCGCTCCTTTTAGTTTTTTTTCCGGCATGCACCTCTAAAACTCACGTTAATATAATGCAGAGAATAAAAAAAGATAAAGCTATAAATGTGAATCTACCTGTCTCCTTCGTTTATTGGTAATAACAGCAGTTGTAAGATAACGTAGCACCCACGGACACATGGTTTGAATGGTGTTCAAGTTGGGGGGTTGGTACAGAAACAAATCTATGATCTCATCGCGGCCTTCTGGCGTGGTTAAAGAATACGAAGAGAGACCAGTGGATCAACCACGTTCTCTGTTGCAGAAGCTGGAATTGGAATTGAAGAAAATTTAAGTAAACAATGTTGGACAGAAATTAATTCAAAAACCACTCTTGTGTATACAGAAAATAATTTGGAAAGATTTTTTTTTTGTATTTAAAGATTATATCTTTAGTTAGCTGAAAGTAATCTAATTATATCTGATTTTTCTATATTTCCACCATTTCAATATTTTTGACAAAGGAATAATTTTTTGGCATTAAGATGTTTCTCACAAAAGTTCCTCTTGCAAGATAGGCTATTACATTAAAAATTATAAATATTAACTGAAAAGATTTAGGCGCGGTTATGACGGCCTCGGTTTTATGACCAAAATGGCCTGGTACCAAGGTGGTCATATTAAGCGGCGCCTACTGTACCTCATTACATAAAATACTCATTGAAAATTGGTATGGAAAATCACCTGCAACGGACTCGCGACGGTGTTGGTATCGATGCTCTCCTGGAGTCTGTGCAGGTCCTCCCACGCGGTGTCCCAATCCTGCATCAAGATCTCGCTCGCCAACTTCCCCCCAAACGAATCCATCGCTCTCTTGTCGTCAGACTGCACCAACACTCGGTGGAAGTAGAGATACTCAGCGGCACCAGAGTAGTTGCCGCATTCATACTGGAACTTGGCGTAATCGTACAACGTATCGAGATCTTCCAACTTGAAGTTGTGGTGTTTCTCCAGATACTCGAATAATTGTTTTCCTTCCCGTGTCGTTTCAATCTACAGGTTTTAAATATATATGTCAACAAAGTTTGAGTTCCTAATGAAATTAACTTTGCCAGCAGTTGAGTTTATGGACATTGTGTGGAGAAAAGTTATGGGATAGAATAAGATTCACAACGGTTTCTCTTGTAAAGCCCCTTGTTAATTTGGTACAAGATCAGATTATGGGATAAACGGGTGGTTTTAAATACCCAGTGTGGGCAGTGTGTAGGCAGTGTGGGCACAATTGAAACCCTAACTCTTACCCTAACTCTGACACACTGCCTATACTGGGTTTAGACAAACTGGGATAAAATGTCATATCGGTAAAAATAAAGCGTTTTTTATTAGTAAATCACTCGGATCGAATATTGTTACTAAGTTTTCACAAAATGTCCATTTTACAACACAGTCCACCATGTTTACCTGTTTCCTAACTTCATCCTGTTCAAAAGTATGGACAATTGGTTCAGTTTTTATGGTGTACGATTTTAACAAGCTGACAACATTGTTTCTTTTGTCACGCAGATGTGCATGGAATTTCCTCGAAAATCAAATCAAATATGAATTAGAAGAAAATTGTAATATAAAGATCCAATTTTTTACATCAATCTGAAAGTCCTAGCTTATGCAAGCAGAAGTTAACAAAAATGTTCTTGAATATTTATAAACAATTAAAAACTTCACTGTCATTGTTGAACCAACAAAATCTTGTTTAAAACTGCCATGCATATTGGCAGGAGAAAGTTTTGTTTTCTACGTACCTCCCCAGGGTACAAAGTTTTATGGACATCCATTGCAAAGTCGACCATATTAGTGTTGCTTAGTAATTCCAGTTTCCCTTTATGAAGATCCCGTTCGTCAAATATGTCACGCTCGGAAAGAAACTCAAGTAACGGGAAAACTAAATGGCGGTCGAGATAACATCCAACTTTGGATGTCAGATCATATTGTGCCATATTTGGTTTGTATGTCAAACAACCGCTGCTGCACAAATCTTGTATATATATATATTTTCCTATGCTTTTTCCTGAAGCATTCTAAAGAATACATGCATGTAACTTATAGAAAAATATATAGTATTAGGATACTCATGGTTTTATAATGTTGCAAATGAAATTGACCTGTATCTCTAAATACTACAGGACCGCTTGAATCGCTTGGGTCGCTTACTATACTTCGTAATTACAAAAGCCAGGATATTTATGTTAGGGTTGGGGTTAAAGTTAGTTTTGGGGTTAAGATTATTGTTTGGAAAAGGGTTAAAATTACTTTCCATAGCAATCCAAGCGGTCCTGCAGTATTTAGAGGCACCCGAAATTGACTTTCAGTTCTTTTTGTGTAAGCCAAGCATAACCTAGAATATAACCTATTATGATACCATCTACAGTATAGCACATATGGGCAAAACTAGGAGGGAAAAGCGGAAAAAAGGGAAGAAAGGAAATTGCCACCTGAGGTTTGGCGCCCGCGTCCGATATATATCTATTTAATTATATCCATTTTTTTAAATGACATGTTCCAACGACTGTTTGTTTTGTCGTTTTTTCTGAGTCGTGATTTGATTAGTTTGCCGTTTTTTTAATACTGGGGTTAAAAATGAATAAACTAAACAAAAACTTCAAACTAATTTTAACTCAAACATTAATCTCACCCCTCGAACTAACCCTAACTCCAACACCATGTTTAAAACTGACTTTAATGTCATAATCTTCATTTTAGTGTGCAGTTTCCCTCCTTCCCGCTTTCCTTTTAGTTTTCCCCGCACATTGTGACTTCACAATATAATGTTTATACTATAATACAAAAATATGAACAAACGAAAATGAAATAAAAAGCAGGTTTAGAACCCTCTTATAATCAAATAACTATTGGGTAGTAATAAGCAACAATATTTCTGCTAACCACCATATGATATGACTGGGTTAGGGATTAGGATTAGTGCCGTATTTCCGTATTCTCATTTCTTTAATACTGCCGAGAATATGGTAATTTGAAGACACTAAAACATTTTATTTTAAATTATAATTTAACTACATAATATTGAAACTATTATACGTTAAACATTTCGTTAACACAGCAATATCATCCCAATCCAGTATTGTCTCTTAGATGACGACACACGTTGTTCGGTCATATGTGAGTGCTTTAACGCATGTAGCGGAGGTATGTTTTTGGAACCGTATGACCTAAAACCATAGAGGTCCTATATTATACTATTTACTTGGTTTTGTATACTTTAGTTTTAGTTTATGGTATATATGTATTTTCGTGTACGGTCGTGTGACTGAATTGTAAACGCGGCCAATATATACACAGGCTTACATACAAAAAATGGTCTTAAAAATGAGCACAACCTGGGTTTGGAACTGAGCCTAGCAACAATTTTTTTTTTCGATGGCAATATAGTGTGGCAGATTAGTTAGAATAAGATTGGATATTTAGAAAGAATTCCCCTGGAAGGTTAAAAACCAAAACGGTATTTTTTATGAAAAAAATAGCTTTTTGTGGCATAGCGCTTAAACTGCTGCTCCAATTTAAATAAGATTTGGTAGAATGTAAGTGCATTAGGCACTGATTTAACACTTGATAGAAATAAAAAAATTACCTAGGGAAATACCCTAAAAATAAGATTTTGTTCTCAAATCATGATTGTGACAGGCATATCATGTCGCCCCGCCATCTACCAAAAGGAATAATGGAATCGAAATAAAAATTTAACATTTGTTTGGCCACATGGTCTAGATATGCAAAAAAACAAAATTTTGGGTGATAAATCTAAGGGAATTCCCCGGAGGCGTTAATAACCTAAACGGTATTTTTTTAAACTAGTTTTTTGGCATAGCGCTTAAACGGCTGCTCCAATCTGATTCAGATTTGGTGGAATGTTAGTTCATTACCTACTAGTTTAACAATTAGAAAAAATAAAAAAATGTATAGGGAAATACCCTAAAAAATAAGATTTTGTTCTTAAATCATGATTGTGACAGGCATGGCATGACGCCTCGACATATACCAGAAGGAATAATAAAATAGTAATAAAGCTTTGCCATTTGTTAGACAACATGGTCTCGATACGCAGGAGCAAAATTGTGGGTGATAAATCTTGGGGAATTCCCCGCAGACGTTAAAATCCAAAACGGTTATTTTTTCTTAAAAATTAGCTTATGGGACATATAGCGTTTAACCGGCTGCTCTAATTTTGATCAGATTTGGTGGAATGCTGTATCGTTAGCCACCCTATGTCACTTAAAAGAAAGAAAACATTTACTTAGGAAAAACGAAGATATGTTCCTGACTCATGATTGTGACAAGCATGCCACATTGCACTGACACATATGTAAAAACAGAAACTTATTAAAACAGAAACTTACTAAATCGAACTATTTTAGGAATTTAGCTTCATTTCAATACTGCACTTAAAAAAAGCTTTAATTTAAAACATTTGTGATGAAATCTTTGTAAATCTATCACGATTGTTCTTTTTTTACCTACACATGGAGAAGAAGTTTGGTTTGATAACTATGGGACCCATGAGTTTATGCTTGCAAAAACAAAAAACTACATACACAGTGTATAAAATACAAAATGTGGTTAGGGACCCTGTAGCATGAATATATGGCATGCAACATGTGTTTTACAAATAGTGGTGGTTAAACACGTGGTTGACACTCTCTAGTTATAAATATGTTAGGGGATTTAAAAAATGCCTTAAATAGTGTGGACTGTGTTGTGTGATACTTAAAATGTACGGTATTTGACATCCCTGAGAAAAAGTAGTCAAAACAAATTGAAACTTCCCGAACTGTTAAATCACATTATCTAGATAAGAAACAGATATATTGGGTGATAAGCCCAGGGGAATTTTTAATCCGATTTTTCGGAATTTACTGAATATTTATTAGGAATATACTAAAAAACTAAATCCGATTTTTAGGAATTTATTTTATTCCAAGCATCGCGCTTTTTAACAGAAAGTTTTAGTTTAAATCAGATTGAGTGGAACGTCAATGTGTTGATCTATAAGGTTGACCATCACTAAGCGTTATATGAAATCTTTCTTAATATCTAACCATCTAACTTGAATTTTGTAGTTATTTGCCATAATTGCGCAATATAATTAATGTTAAGAAACTACTGTAGTTGCGGTTACTTTTGATTATTAACTTTTATTTATATTTATTTAATAAAACACACTTAACGGACATTGCTTGAACCCAGCGGATTTATGGGTTCTACCAAATTGAAGGAACGTGTAAATCATACATAACACACTGCAATAGCTTCGGTAACCTGAAGATGGGCTCGAGGTAATCTGACGATTGCCCGTGTGTTAATCCCCATTGGTTTTCCCATTTACTGGAATAAACATGAATATCCTATCTTATCCTATCACTTACCAAAGAAAGCAGTTGGCGTTTAGTTTATTATAGTTTCATTCCGATAGCGCAAAGATAAAAGTACAATAAATACACCATATAAGCCTAACCGGTTATACATAGCTAAATAACGTGGAATGGGCTATATCTTCGTACCCGCCGTTGGTACACAGTGTCTAAATGACATGACATGAGTATCCATAACATAGCAAGCTATCTAAATAGCTGTGTGTTTTGGTTATGGGTAGGATCTTTAATGTGTCCGACCACATAGCTTAGTAGATTAGTGCGTCGCCTTACAAACAAAGGGTTTAAGATCGAAACTGGTCGCAGTAGGCTGTGTCCTTTAACAAGCACTAACGAACAATAGCTGTTGTTTGTACGTGGTTTAAAACACAATCTGCCGATGTCGTCTAGCTATCTGCGTCACAATACCCTTAATGACGTCCTATAAATTTCAATAAACACTACAGATACAAATATGGTTGCATTATTTAATAGCATTTAATAGACATATAAATAAAATAGGCGTAAATGTCAAACACTAAAGTGTATTGGAATGGAATCCTTGTCGAGTTGCTGCAGCAATATTCCAGCCCTGATTAAATACCCTGTGAGTTTAAAACTATAAACACAAAATATGATTTTAAATCAAAAATGAAAAAAAAGCGCTAGATTTGTGATTATATTCCGCAAAGATAAACAGAAATAGGAAAAACGAATAAAAAAAATATGTCGAATCTTTAAATACTAACAATTTAATATTGAGAAGTTTAAGTAAGCAACTAGGAAAAAAATAGCAAAGTCTCTTTTCAAATTAGGTTTTTTTTATGTGTGTATATTAAGACATGGCGTAAACAGCATTACATCACTAACATTAGTCATATTACCTCGTCTAGTTACCGAAGCGATAGTGAAGTAAGGGTTTCCTTCCTTCTCGTCAGTTATGCCATTCGATAACAAAATAAAAATATAAATCTAGGCGTTCACAAGCTATTAAACGAGGTTCTTTATATCCTCGGCTGCACATGTACAGATATTGTGTGTGCCGACTGCACTATCAGGCGGCCAATTGTAAAGCCCGAACATTGTGCTCATTGGATTAGAATTAACTGCCAATCCAAGCGCGGTGTAGCCATGAGCGGATTGTGGATAATGAGGGAACCAAGTGTACGCGCTTAGATGAAGGCTTGGTGAGAATACTTTGGTCTGTAGAAATTAAAAACAACATTCACTTAAGTGAGATTATAATTTATGTGCTTGTGCATTAATCTAGTGGGCTTAATCATTCTCCGCAAGCGCTGTGCCAACTGATATAAAAAATGGTGGCATTCGTCAATCAATGCGTACAAAAGAGCTAATCAGCACCACAGCAAATGTATATTTACTACCAACACGAAACTCTGTAGTTTGTTGGGATTTCTACCAAGGTGTTTGAAATTTTTAGTTTAGTTTATTCATTTTTTGCCCGAGTTTTTTAAAAATGGCAAACGAATATAATCACGATACAGGAACGGGAAAAGACGGCAAAACGAACAGTCGTTAGAACACGTCATTAAAAAAAGGATATAAATTAATGAATATAGCGGACGCGGCCGCCAAACCTAGGTAAATGAACAATATTTAGCAGTCGAAATTTAATTAAGACTAAACGATTTAGAGCCCTGAAGAAGAGTGTGCGGTAAAGCGCGACCAGTACAGTGGGGGAGCCGGCTTTAGGAGAAGGTGTGGCCCGAAAGCGTGGTGCAGAGTGGAAAAAGAAAACAAAACTAAAATGAAATTCCACTAATATCATTTTGGGGGTGATTCCGTGTGTAAGAGACATTTTGTATCTTAGATGATATGCAATTCGTAAAAGAATATTGATCCGTTCTGTATGGTATATATGAGAAGTTTATACAAACCTGCGGATTGTAGCTCATGGCAAGCTGAACGTGTGTGTACTGCCCTGGTGGTGATACGTAATTGCTGCTGACGTATTTGTAAACAACGTCATACATTTTTTTGTCCACAATGGCGACAAGGGAGGCACCACGTGATCTGCACCGCTGAGCAGCTTGGACTTGGGACAAGCTTTCTGACTTGCTTGGATTCGGCATCCAAATGTACTGCCCGTTATATAGAATACCGTTTCCTGTCAAGCAAAAAATTTAACATTTCCAAGGAAGTAAATAAAGTTTAACCGACGTTATCCTGATCATCAGATGTGATATTGTAGTGAGTTGTGTATATAATTAATTTTATAAAAAAATACTGTTTTGTTTAATTATAGTCATACCAGGTATGCATAGCCTATGATTCCACTAGGTTCAGGCAAGGTCCTCTATATGCCCTGCCGAAAGACACCACTGACAAGATCGAAAATATTTTCTGTTTCATAACCTTTGACAATAGATTGCAGATTCGAAACTGGTCGCTAGCTAGTCCGTTGTGTCCTTGGGCAAGGTACTTCACAGACATTGCCTGAACCCAGCGGATTTATGAAATCTACTAAATTGAAGGAACGTGTGAATTATATACAACACATTGCAATAGCTCCGGTAACTCGACGATGGGCGCGAGGTGATCTGACGATTTTCCGTGTGTTAACCCCCTTGGTTTTCCCATTCACGGGAATAAACATGAATATCTTATCCTATCCTTCTAGCCTCTTATCTGCGAAACGACCGCCACATTGTCATGGCCTTAACAGAACTTCACAGGTTTAATAAACCGGCTACGGACACGCGGTAAGCTGTATATGCTGACACCAAGCCCTCAGACCCAAAGTGGGTACTGTGGTTAGGCAAATCTAAGTAGTGGTAATTGATTAGTAGTTTTATAAAACTAAGACCTAACCTGAGTAAAGCACCCACTGCAAATTGAGATCTGCTTGCCACCCTGTAGGCTGGTCTGTTCGCTCCATTTCAATGGTGAAGCCGTCGATAAAAATATCGACTACTGTAACGTTGAACTTGTGTGGTAAAGTTGGATCTTGGGTCCTTACTGTTGCATTGACCAAAAATGGTACAGCACCCAAGCACAACCTGTAGAAAATAAATTCCGTTCTCTTCGGAGAAGCCGATGTAAGATACAGATCTAGGCTTCCTTGCTGAGAAGTTGGTATTTCTGAAAATTGGGAGATTAAAACAAATATATATAACCTTCTTTAATACCTTACCTGCTGATGATGCAATTCGGTATAGCCCTACACACGCAACGACCAACAGACCTATTAGCTTCATTATTAATTGAAATTTTTATCTTGATTATTTATTGGAACTTTTATCAAAAGTTAACTATATCTATTCGGACATCGATTGGTAATCTGTCTACTTAAACCACTTCTCTTTGGGTAAAACATCTAAATAAGGCTTAACTTTTCTCGGCCGGATGTCTTTGCGGCCATTCATTTAGATTCGACACCATCCGCAAGTAACCGAATATAAACAAGGAAGTAAAATAGAAGTGACTGCACCTTTGCACTAATATGAGGACATCCGTGTTGATGGTCGACGATAATTTCCGCAACATAATCGACGATACTTTCCTATATGAGGTCACTGATCCATCATTTAAACCACAAGTCACTAAGCGTAAACAACAATACAAACAGAGAAAAATGCTAACAAAATATTCAACTCGATTAAAACATTTTTTGTCTTTTACATTGGATTTGTGTGGTCGGGAATTATTGTTATTGGAAACACTACTTATTTACCACATTATAGCAAATACCTACACAAATTTAACCGCAAATACTTATACAAATTTAAATATTCTTATCTTCCCTGTAAGCGTATGGTTAAGTTTATGAAAATTTTTGGGAAAATGATCAAATCTGTCCATTGGATGCTTGAAGATTAGTTCAAATTTATTCAAAATTATCTGTCAATTTATAATGCTTTTGAAAACCAGCTGTTTAATAGGTGACAATAGTGTACGCTCCATACACTGCTTTAAAAATTGAATGAGGTAGTGTGAAATACATTGACTAAAATAATTTTTATTAGGAAATGTCTCCTAAGCCAGATCATTTAGCGGACTTTGCCTGAACCTAGTGGGTAAATGGTTTACAGCAAATAAAAAGTACGTCTCAATCACACACAACTCTCTGCAATAGCTCCGGTAACCCGATATTGGGCACAATGTGCAAATTTTACCATAGGAAACTTTCGGCGTAACACCGATGTCGATTATTAAAAAAAAAAATTCAACAAAAAACGATATGCTCATCAATTGGTTATAGGGTAGGATAGGATATTTATGTTTATCCCCGTAAATGGGAAAACCAAGGGGGTTAACACACAAGTAATCGTCAGATCACCTTGCATCGTCAAGCTATCGGAGCTATTTCAGTGTGTTGTGTGTGATAGAAACGTTTCTTTAATTTGGTAGAACCCACTAATCCGCTGGGTTCAGGCAATCTCCGTTAAGTGCCTTGCCCAAGGACACAACTGACTCGCTAGCGACAAGTTTTGAACCCACAACCATTCGGTTGAAAGGCGTCGCACTAAACCAGCAGACTAACTGGTCAGACCGTAAACATAGACATAAACACAGCTTATTATGGGTCCCATTTGAAAAAATGGGACACATATTGTTTTTGTCCGTTTTTTTTTTCTTTTTTTTTTTTTTTCTTTTTTTTTCGTCAAACGCTTGACAGGTATGGCTTGTGGCTCCGACATCTACTAGAAGGGATAATGGAATCGCAATGAAACTTAGTCATTTGTTAGACCACATGGTCTAGATGAGCAGAAACCAAAATTTTGGGTAATATACCTAGGGGAATTCCCCTGGGAGGTGAAAAACCAAAACGGTATTTTTTTCAAAAATTTTAGCTTTTTTGGGCATAGCGCATGAACGACTGCTCCAATTTTGATCATATTTGGTAAAATAGTAGTGTGTTAGCCTCTGCGTTACCAATTAGAAGAAACAAAATATTTACCTAGGAAAATACCCTAAAAATGAAGATATGTTTCTAAAGCAAGATTGTGACAGGCATGGATTGTGGCTCCGACATCTAACAGAAGGGATAATGGAATCCCAATGAAACTTCGTCATTTGTTAGACCACATGGTCTAAATATGCACAAACTAAAATTTTGGGTAATAAATACAGGGGAATTCCCTTGATACGGTAAAAACTTAAACGGTATTTTTTTCTAATTTTTTTAGCTTTTTCGGGCATAGCGCTTGAACGGCTGCTCCAATTTTAATCAAATTGTTGAAATGTAAGTAATTAGTCACTTATTTAACACCTAAAGAAAATAAAAAAAATCCCTTGGGAAATACCCAAAAAAATAGGATTTTGATCCTAAATCAGGATTGTGACAAGCATGCTGTTTCACCCCGACATTTACCAAAAGAAGTAATGGAATCGCGAATAAAATTTGACATTTGTTAGACAACATGGTCTAGATATGCAGAAATCAAAATTGTGGGTGATGAATTTAGGGAAATTCCCCTGAGACCTTAACAACCAAAGCGGTATTTTTTCTGAAAAAATAGCTTTTTACGGGATAGCGCTTGAACAGATTCTTCAATTTTAATCAGATTTGGTTGAATGTAAGTGCAATAGTGACTGATTTAACACTTAAAACAAATAAAAAAGATTACCTAATGAAATACCCTAAAAACTAAGATTTTTTCCTCAAATCATGATAGCAACATGCATGGCATGGCGCCCCGACATCTACCAGAAAAATTAATGGAATGGCAATAAGAAATTTGACATTTGTAAGAAAACATGGTCTAGATATGCAGAAACTATAATATTGGGTAATGAATTGTTATGGATTGGTTGGAGTAAGAGTTTTCAGTTTTAAAGTTGTTGTTTTCCTTTTATTGTTCACTACGTCTTAATTTTTCAAGCTTTTCCACTTGTTTTCATTTGCACTATTATCTTTACTTTGCACTTTTAATTGCTACTTAGCACTTTATCTATGACCAAGATGGTTTTAAGTTGCACCTCTTTAGGCGTTCTAGCCACCCGCACACACGGTTATCAATTGTCGGCACTAATTGTTTTTCAAGCTTTTACCGTTGTCCGGCCTAAACTATTTTGTCATGGCAGTTCTCGTTGTACCTTCCAACAAGTGCACAGTATTTTTCTTCTCCAAGCTTTGAGTATCGTGTTTGAGTATATTGAGTATTGTACGGCGTATTGAGTATTGGACGGAGTATTGTATGGTGTATTTAGTGGTATCGAGTATCACTATCAGTTAACGTTGTCGCAGTTTTTATTATTCTTTTATCTTTTACGTTTTATTAAATCGCCCTATCGTAATGGCGTATTATTTATAGTAGACTAAGGCAGACAGGTCTCACGATTGGCCGTTAGAACAGGGTTCTGGGACCACACTTATTCTAGGCGCAAAAGCCGTAACAAATTGGCGATCCTGCCAGGACCCTGTAATCGCTTAGTCTGTCTTAGTTTACCTTACAGTGAGAACTCGTTTTTATAGTTTTTAAAATTGACGTTCGTTATGTCTTTTAATTTATTTATGTCCCCGCCCGTATTTTCGCCCAAACAAGATCTTGTCGATTTTATAAGGGTGTTCAACTCTTATTGTGAGAGTGTGAAAGCAAACGATGAGGTTAAGCGTCACCTATTCCTTACCTCAATACCCGAAGAATTAAAATGGAAAATACAAGCAAAGGATGCTTGTATTTATGAACTACCATTTAAGACTTTGATCGAACGTGCTCTAAGCTTAAATGGTGGAAACACACAACGTGAATCTTTGCGAGCGGAGCTAATAAGGCGTTGTCAAATGCCACATGAAAGTAACGAACAGTTTGTATTCGCCGTAAAACACCTAGGGGGTCGTGCGTACTCTCTAGATGAGGAAGCACATCTCCGTAATGAAGTGACGTATATGGTGTTAATGAACGGCATACGCGACCGTGAGTTAGCAAAAACAATCCCGAGTAAAATAGATTTTTCCCGTGATTTCTGGGAAGCTGCTCAGCTAATGTTGCAAGCTACAACATCGCATTCACTAGAGGTAGCTCCTATTTCACCTCCATTTAGCTCCACATCGAAATCGGAAGGATCGATAGAAAGTGTCGCACACCAAAACGAAATAGTACAAGGGATACGGGCAATGAAAACGAGCATCGAAGGCCTACAACGCACATTCGTAGAATTCGGCGAGCGCGGGGCAAGGCAGCAATACCAGCCGATATTAAGTCGACCAAGAGAATATGGCTCAAACTTTGTCGAACGTGAGTGTTTTAGTTGTGGTGAACGTGGACACATTAGGCAATTCTGCCCTAATGTCCAGCGACAAGTCGACAGGATAAACGGGAAAGTACGTGTCTCTGCCAAGAGTAAAACTTTTACTGAACGTGCAATAACCCACAGGCCACAATGCGAGCGAAGGGGCACTGGAGTGGAGAATAATCAAAACACCGTAAGCAGAATTGAAGTCCCAGTCAAGCTTAAAAAAGTAGGTTGTACTAAACCGATTAAATTACATCGGTTTGCTAATATTCTCGTGAATGATGTTACAATCAGCGCTTTGGTTGATACTGGCTCGACAATCACGCTGATACGAAAAGACGTGCTGGACAAAATACAGCCGGGTACACGGCTTTTGGAATTGTCTCCAAATATCCGGTTTGTTGGCGCCAACGATAAACCGGTGGGAGTATTGGGAACTACATATACTATGCTCACTGTCGGTGGATTAAATGTTTCCATGAAAGTATACGTGTCCATAGATATCGCACACAAATTTATTTTGGGTTTAGATTTCCTGCAGAAAAACCAGTGTCGTTTATGTTACAGAACGAACGTTATGATGGCTGGCGACGCAAGCATCCCAATATTGAACAAATCTTTTATTCCTGAATGTCAGGAAATATACGTTGTGGAAAGTGTACAAGTCCCAGCTTTTACCGAATTGATAGTGAACTGCGCAATGGAGAACCACCCAGGTGACGACAATGTACCTGATTTTCCGGTGTTGGTTGAGCGATTAGATGGATTTGGTGCCAAGTATGGTTTATTACCGGGTAACGGGCTTACGGCAGTAAAAGCAGGCCGAGTACCCATAAAGGTTGCAAATTTTACGGACGAGACCATTTGTATACCGAGTGGTGTGCGACTTGCCGCAATGACACCGGTGTCTGCATTTGGAAACGTGCCTAACTTCTTGCCAGAAACTTGTGTAGCCTGGAGTGAACCGAAAATCCAGCATTCGAATCCGACACAGTCATCTTCGACCCAAAATATTTGCTCTATCTCTAACCAAGACAAGTGTGTTTTAGCGCAGAGTAAAACGAAAGATGTACGAGATAGTGTGAAGCTGGGTGGAACATTGACATCGCCACAAAAAGAACGAGTGTCTCAACTTTTGCAGAAGCACGAGCGGGCATTCTCCACGTCGTCATTTGACCTTGGTCAAACTCACTTGATGAAACATACTATCGATACCGGGAACGCCGAACCCATACGCCAATATCCGCGTCGTACGGCTTACAACACCAAACAGGAGATCGAAAAGATCATATCAGAGATGAAAGAACAGGACTTGATCCGGTCATCTACGTCACCATGGTCCAGTCCAATTGTTTTGGTTCGAAAAAAAACAGGTGAGCCGAGATTTTGTATTGATTATAGGCGGCTTAACGAGGTGTCAAAAAAGAATAGCTATCCCATACCCAGAATTGACGACAGTTTGGATGAGATGTCTGGGTCAGTATTCTTTTCAACACTTGATTTAAAATCGGGTTATTGGCAAATCCCTATGGATAAAGAATCTAGAGAGAAAACCGCCTTCGCAAGTCATGCCGGCCTGTTTGAATTTAATGTCATGCCAATGGGGCTTTCGAATTCTGCTGCTACATTTCAAAACCTAATGCGCATTGTGCTCAATGGGGTAGAATGGAACGGGGTACTAGCATATTTGGATGATATAATTGTCTATGGACGAAATTTTGAAGAGCATCTTCAACGTTTAGATGACGTATTTTGCCGCATAGAGAAAGCGGGGCTAACACTTAAACCGTCAAAGTGTAACCTCTTTGGAGAAAAGGTGGCGTTTTTGGGACATATCATCTCAAAAGATGGTGTATGTTGTGACCCGGCAAAGGTTGCTGCCGTAAGAGAATGGCCAACACCCAAAAACACAAAACAAGTACGACAATTTGTCGGACTTACCTCCTATTACCGGAAATTTGTCAAGGACTATGCACGAATTGCTTCGCCATTGCATAAATTAACCGGAGAAAAAACAAAAATTTCACTGGTCCGACGATTGTCAACAAGCATTCGTTGCTTTAAAAAACTCACTGATATCTGCTCCGGTTTTGCAGTACCCGAACTTTAAAGAACCTTTCGTTCTAGATACCGATGCTTCCGACTTCGCCATCGGTTGCGTAATTGGACAGGTGGTAGACGGCAAAGAACATGTGGTGGCTTATGGCAGCAGAACTCTAACAAAAGCCGAAAGGCACTATTCTACGACGAGAAAAGAGTTGCTTGCAGTCATATTTGCTACTAAACTATTTAAATGTTACCTCACAGGAAGCCCCTTTACATTGAGAACTGACCACGCATCACTTCGCTGGCTGTGGAAATCCCGGGAGTTATATGGACAATGTGCGCGATGGGTTGAACATTTAGCCCAATTTGATTTTGAGCTTGTCCATCGACCAGGATCAAAGCATGGTAATGCCGATGCATTAAGCAGACTTGAGGAAGATGACTTCCCTTACCGAGTGAGAGATATAAGCCCATATAAATCTGAAAAAGAGGTATGTAATATTAGTTTGCTACCAATTGTCGGAATATCAGTAAACGAAGTCCGAGACGCACAGCGTAACGATGACGACTTGGCGCATGTTTTCTCGTGGTTAGAGCGGGGTGTACGGCCAAAATTTCGGAAAGTGAAACGGCTCTCTCTGGAAACTCGACACTACTGGGCACAATTCCAAAGCTTAAGGTTAAAAAATGGACTTCTGTATTTGTCCGGCGAAACGGTCACCATTCCTGGTCCCCTGATTGACAAACTTGTCTTGCCGAGGTCTCTTAGAGGTGAATTGATCTTTTCGTTACACGACGACGCTCACGGAGGAGGTCACTTAGGCATGACCAAAACTGTGGCTAAAGTGGCTGAACGCTTCTATTGGTCTCGCTGGCGAGAAAGAAGTAGAAAGTTATTGTCGTCGATGCGTAAAGTGCAATCTGAATAAGAAACCAACAAAAACAATCCGAGCACCGTTGGTACCTTCACAGGAGACCGTCGCATTACAAAGAATTGAAATAGATGTCCTAGGACCATTGCCCATGACGACGTCTGGCTATCAGTTTATATTAGTGGCATGCGACATATTTACAAAATATGTCCGGGCTTGGCCCATGCGCAGACAAACTGCAAAAGAAACTGCAAGCCTTCTATATCACCGATGGTTCACCGTACACGGCGTGCCAGAGACTGTCCATTCGGACAGGGGTAGCAACTTTGAAAGCGAATTGTTCACCGAATTGGTCCGTTTGATGGGGAGTAAGAAAAGTAGAAGCACTGCTTATCATCCAGCCGGAAATGGCGGTGTCGAGCGAAATAATCGAACAATTATATCGATGCTACGAAATTATATACAAAAGGACGAAACGAGTTGGGACGAGGCATTATCTGCAATCGTTGCAGCATATAATGCAAGTAAACATGAAAGTACGGGTGTAGCACCACATCTTTTACTTACAGGGAGAACACTTCGCTTGCCGACCGACCTCTTGTGCTCCGACACTACGAGCGACAAGTTCAAAGGTCATTTGAGCCACTTAAACGGTCTGCAGGAACAGCTAAAGTTGGTGGAAGAAGTAGCGCGGGAGACCTTACAGGCACAACGGTTGAGCATGGAACGAAAATACAACGAAAAACAAAACGGTAACCATTTTGATAAAGGCGATACAGTTGTTCTTACAAATCCTGCTGTTCCAGTGGGGTAAGTGTAAAAAACTTCAATTTCCCTATAAAGGACCCTTTCAAGTCATCGAACGACAGGGCCCAGTTAATTATATCATACAGGACAATGCTGGAAAAATTCAAACCGTACATTTTAACCGCCTAAAAGCGACAAGTGGGAGAATTTAAACAACCGGGATGATGCACGACCCGAGACTGACCACACTGATGATAACAGCGTGTTCATAAGTCCGATGGGAATACAAAAACCAATGGTTGGCCATTGGATGGCCCCAGAGCAGGTCATGGAGCCTGTGTCGGAAGAGGCGAACACGAGATGCGACCGAGGAGAGCGAACGGACAACGAAGAGCAAATGAGCACACACCCACACCAATCACACACAATTGACAATGGACTGACACTACAACAAAGGCCAGATCGGCCAAAGCGAACACGGCGGAAGCCACGGTATTTCCACGATGAAATTTGTAACCTCCAGGAGGAGGTTGAATATAGTTGGGGGGGTGTTATGGATTGGTTGGAGTAAGAGTTTTCAGTTTTAAAGTTGTTGTTTTCCTTTTATTGTTCACTACGTCTTAATTTTTCAAGCTTTTCCACTTGTTTTCATTTGCACTATTATCTTTACTTTGCACTTTTAATTGCTACTTAGCACTTTATCTATGACCAAGATGGTTTTAAGTTGCACCTCTTTAGGCGTTCTAGCCACCCGCACACACGGTTATCAATTGTCGGCACTAATTGTTTTTCAAGCTTTTACCGTTGTCCGGCCTAAACTATTTTGTCATGGCAGTTCTCGTTGTACCTTCCAACAAGTGCACAGTATTTTTCTTCTCCAAGCTTTGAGTATCGTGTTTGAGTATATTGAGTATTGTACAGCGTATTGAGTATTGGACGGAGTATTGTATGGTGTATTTAGTGGTATCGAGTATCACTATCAGTTAACGTTGTCGCAGTTTTTATTATTCTTTTATCTTTTACGTTTTATTAAATCGCCCTATCGTAATGGCGTATTATTTATAGTAGACTAAGGCAGACAGGTCTCACGATTGGCCGTTAGAACAGGGTTCTGGGACCACACTTATTCTAGGCGCAAAAGCCGTAACAGAATCCAGGGGAATTCCCCTTATACGTTAAAAACCAAAACGTTTTTTTCTAATAAATTATCTTTTTGGGGTATAGCGCTTCAACGGCTGCTCTAATTTTGATCAGATTTGGTGAAATGTTAGACCATTAAACACTCTGAGTCAATTAATTAAAACAAAGAAAACATTTACTTAGGGTAATTCCTTTAAAAACGAAAATATGTTCTTGAATTGTGATTGTGACAGGCATGCCATATCGCACTGACATATCCAACTAGGAGTCGACAAAACTAAATAAAACTTTAAGAATTGTTACATAACATGACCCACATATGTAAAACAGAAACTTATCTACTAAACCCAGGGGAATTCCCTGAAACCATGAAATCGGGCTATTTTGGAAATTTAGCTTTATTTTACCACCACGCTTGAAAACAAGCTTTAATTTAAAACATTTGTGGTGAAATGTTCGTAAATTTCAGACGTTTATTCTTTTCTCATCTACACATGGAAAAGAAGTTTGGTCGGATAACTATGGGACCCATGCGTTTATGCTTGCAGAAACAAAGTACATACTCAGTGTATAAAATACAAATTGTGGTTAGGGACCCTGTAGCATGAATATATGACATACGACATGTGTTTTACAAATAGTGATGGTTAAACACGTGGTTGACACTCTCTAGTTGCTAAATGGAATTCCTATATTCTTCATCGCGAGCCAAATACGAATATGGGTTCCATCGACATGTTTGGTTCTGATGTAATTATAATAATGTCATACACGTCCTTGTTCACTAAAAAGAACTATGGAACACAGATGTTCAGGTGATGATTAATAGGAGTTTGTATTTTGAAAAAATGGGACACATATTGTTTTTGTCCGTTTTTTTTTCGTTTTTTTCGTTTTGTTTTTCGTCAAACGCTTGACAGACATGGCTTGTGGCCCCGACATCTACCAGAAGGGATAAGGGAATCGCAATGAAACTTTGCCATTTGTTAGGTCACATGGTCTAGATGAGCAGAAACCAAAATTTTGGGTAATATAATTAGGGGAATTCCCCTGGGAGGTAAAAATCCAAAACGGTATTTTTTTCAAAAATTTTAGCTTTTTTGGGCATAGCGCATGAACGGCTGCTCCAATTTTGATCAGATTTGGTAAAATAGCAACGTGTTAGCCACTGCGTTACCAATTAGAAGAAACAAAATATTAACCTAGGGAAATACCCTAAATATGAAGATATGTTTCTAAATCAAGATTGTGACAGGCATGGATTGTGGCTTCGACATCTATCAGAAAGGATAACGGAATCGCAATGAAACTACGTCATTTGTTAGACCACATGGTCTAGATGAGCAGAAACCAAAATTTTGGGTAATATACCTAGGGGAATTCCCCTGGGTGGTGAACAACCAAAACGGTATTTTTTTCAAAATTTTCAGCTTTTTTGGACATAGCGCCTGAACGGCTGCTCCAATTTTAATCAGATTTGGTGGAATGTAAGTAATTAGTCACTTATTCAACACCTAAAGAAAATAAAAAAAATATTTATGAAAATACCCCCAAAAATAGGTTTTTGTTCTCAAATCAGGATTGTGACAAGCATGCCATTTCACCTTGACATTTACCAAAAGGAGTAATGGAATCGCAAATAAAATTTTACATTTGTTAGACAACATGGTCTAGATGAGCAGAAATCAAAATTGTGGGTAATAAATTTAGGGAAATTCCCCTCGAGACCTTAAAAACCAAAACGGTATTTTTTTCTTAGAAAACAGCTATTTACGGGATAGCGCTTAAACAGATTCTTCAATTTTAATCAGATTTGGTGGAATGTAAGTGCATTAGTCACTGATTTAACACTTAAAACAAATAAAATAGATTACCTAATGAAATAGCCTAAAAAATAAGATTTTTTCCTCAAATCATGATAGCAACATATGCATGGCATGGCGCCCGACATCTACCAAAAAGAGTAATGGAATCGCAATAAAAATTTGACATTTGTAAGAGAACATGGTCTAAATATGCAGAAACTATACTTTTGGGTAATGAATCCAGGGGAATTCCCCTAAGACGTTAAAAACCAAAACGTTTTTCTAATATATTATATTTTTGGGGCATAGCGCTTGAACTAATTTTGATCAGATTTGGTGAAATGTTAGACCATTAAACACTCTTAGTCAATTTATCACAAGAAAGAAAACATTTACTCAGGGTAATTCCCTTAAAAACGAAAATACGATCTTGAATTATGAGTGTGACAGACATGCCATATCGCATTGACATATCCAACAAGGAGTCGACAAATCGGAATAAAACTTTAAGAATTGTTACATCACATAACCCACATATGTAAAACAGAAAATTATCTACTAAACCCAGGGGAATTCCCAAAAACCATGAAATCGGGGTCTTTTGAAAATTTAGCTCTATTTTACCACCACGCTTGAAAAGAAGCTTTAATTTAAAACATTTGTGGTGAAATGTCCGTAAATTTGAGACGTTTATTCTTTTGTCAACTACACATGGAAAAGAAGTTTGGTCTGATTACTATGTGACCCATGCGTTTATGCTTGCAGAAACAAAGTACATACTCAGTGTATAAAATACAAATTGTGGTTAGGGACACTGTAGCATGAATATATGGTAGCCTATACGACATGTGTTTTACAAATGCGGTGGTTAAACACGTGGTTAACACTCTCTAGTTAAATATCCTTTTTAGTTAGACTTTACACGGTAGACGGATAGCGGTTTTAGTTTTATTTTTCATATTTGACTCTGATAAGCGCAACGGTACAATTACAATAATAGATCAGCATAACCGGCTACGTAGTTTATAAATGGGGACGGGCTGTAGGGTACGTTAAAGGGGAACTGAAGTCAATTTTAAGAATATCTTAATTAATGGAAAAAATTACGCTGATTTCAAAAATTAAATCAGTTTCTTCCAATATTGTTTTGTTAAAGAGTTATGAGCAAAAATGCATTTCATTTTATGTTAGGGGATTTCCCGTATTACGTCATTGACGTTGTTGAGATTTCGTGCCTATATGCATTGTATACAATCATGTGCCAGTTTAGAGGTGAATTAGTAACAGAAGCGCCTGCAGGAGCGTTGTATTTTCGTTTTTTTATGGAGACTTAGCATAACACTTGTCATATAGCCTTACTGAACCAATGTACATGGTGACAGCTTACTTTAAGCGCGGTCATTAAGGCCTGCACGGTCCTGGACCTAAGCTGAATGCTGAGGTATACAGGTCTCGTATTTAAATGACTTTAGAATAATAAGTCTTAGCAATTTATATCATAAATCATAAAAGTGAAGACAGAACAAGAAAACTATAACAGAATGCATTAAAGGGGAACTGAAGTCAATTTTAAGAATATCTTAATTAATGGAAAAAACTACGCTGATTTCAAAAATTAAATCAGTTTCTTCCAATATTTTTTTGTTAAAGAGTTATGAGCAAAAATGCATTTCATTTTATGTTAGGGGATTTCCCGTATTACGTCATTGACGTTGTTGAGATTTCGTGCCTATATGCATTGTATACAATCATGTGCCAGTTTAGAGGTGAATTAGTAACAGAAGCGCCTGCAGGAGCGTTGTATTTTCGTTTTTTTATGGAGACTTAGCATAACACTTGTCATATAGCCTTACTGAACCAATGTACATGGTGACAGCTTACTTTAAGCGCGGTCATTAAGGCCTGCACGGTCCTGGACCTAAGCTGAATGCTGAGGTATACAGGTCTCGTATTTAAATGACTTTAGAATAATAAGTCTTAGCAATTTATATCATAAATCATAAAAGTGAAGACAGAACAAGAAAACTATAACAGAATGCATTAAACTGTAACTGCCAGCAATTTATATAAATAAACCAGCCATCAAATCAAAGATTAGACTATGCGGTGGGAACAGCCTATTTCTTTTCATGGTTTACATTGGCTGTTTGTATAATGTTTTGCTGTTGCGTATGTGGTGCATTTAATGTCTGCTGCTATTGAAACTGAGCATTAGCCTACTGGTTGAGAATACCACTTATTGCATAAACCAGTTAATCCACAGTTGAGTAGCCAATGTGTAGTATGACAATAAGTACACAGCAAGCACTCAGATAAGTAAGTGAAGAATATATATAATAGATCTGTACTTAACTACCCAAATTAAGTTAATAAGAATATACCACTTTTCCCAATTTAGTTCTTTTTATTAGATATTGTAAAATGCCTAAAGTTAAGCCACTGAGAAGGAAGGAAGAGTGATTGGAGCATATTGTTTTGCTCCGGGATGTACAAATTCCTATTACAGCACACGAAATTCCAATCCATCTGTGCTCTTCCATCGATTTCCTCACAACGACAAAAAACAGATGAAGCAATGGATACAACAATGCAAGCGTTCTAAACTACCTGGAAAAAGAACCGCAGTGTGTAGTGCACATATTTGTGACAAGGATTATCATAGTAAAATTGTATTTGACTCCACATGGAGTGGCCAAGATGATGAAAACAAACCACTTGGTGAAAAATACAGTTCCAACAGTTTTTAATTTTTCTGATTATGATTTTAAACATAGTGATCAACCCAGTACATCAAGTGCAACTTCAAGAACTTCTTTATCCAAGTAGATAATTGAAAAATAAGGGCTTTTAGTAGTGCAAGTCCAGTGTGGTGTTATTTTGTGTACAAATGCATGTACATTCATGCAGCATAAACATTCTTGCGGTGTGTCCATAAGAATACAGTTTTTGCAACGGCACCAAGTCATGTCAATAGGTAATGTTTCTAAATAAACATTTTCTTCTATAGGGCTTGCATCTTCAAAGATACTTTCAGACGTTTTCCTTGGTTTAAACGCATATGACTGAATTTGTGTTATTTTATTGTGTACAATAAAATTTCTTTCATCCATGCCAGAATGCTGAAAACTGTCATCCATTTTAGTGTTACAACATTAACTTAAATTTACTCTAGAAATGAAGAAAACAAAAGAAATTAGTTACAACTTCTATGCATATGACATGTATACCAAATCCCTCACACTTCTCAGTTTGTAGCCTAGGGGTTGATAATAACATTGCTAGTCTATATTGCAGATTATAGCTATATATTGAAAAGCAACAATCATGAAAGAAATAGGCTGTTCCCACCGCTTAGTCTGATCTTTGATTGATGGCTGGTTTATTTAGAACTATAAATTGCTGGCAGTTACAGTTTACTGCCTCCTGTTCTAGTTTTCTTGTTCTGTCTTCACTTCTATGATTTATGATATAAATTGCTAGGACTTATTATTCTAAAGTCATTTAAATACGAGACCTGTATACCTCAGCATTCAGCTTAGGTCCAGGATCGTGCAGGCCTGAATGAGCGCGCTTTAGGTAAGCTGTCACGCGCGTACATTGGTTCAGTTAGGCTATATGACAAGTGTTATGCTAAGTCTCCATAAAAAAACAAAAATACAACGCTCCTGCAGGCGCTTCTGTTACTAATTCACCTCTAAACTGGCACATGATTGGAGGAAGGCTTGTAACCACTTCGACTAGTCACGTCAGTCGTCAGGCGTCAGTGACGCCTTTAGTGTAATGTTGAAGCAAGACGTCAGCAACCGAAGCGTCATGCTGGCGAACCCGTCAGCAACCAAGCGTCAGGCTGGCGAACCCGTCAGCAACCGAAGCGTCAGGCTGGCGAACCCGTCAGCAACCGAAGCGTCAGGCTGGCGAACCCGTCAGCAACCAAGCGTCAGGCTGGCGAACCCGTCAGCAACCGAAGCGTCAGCATAGCGAACCCGTCAGCAACCGAAGCGTCAGGCTTAGCTGAGTAGGAAGCAACCAACATGTTAGCGAATGTCGGTAATTTACTAATTTGTATTTTGTACCGTGGATTGTTGGTGAAAGTAGTGTAGAAGATGAAAAGAGAGTACCAAGCTCAATAAAGTATTCTTAATTATCATTAAAATTATCTGTTTCATAATAATGTTAGATTATTCCCAACAATACTGGGATAAGTGCCAACCCATCATTCTTATTTATTAGATTAAGTATTTAATACATATCATATCTTATAACACAAGGAGTGTGAATAGCGTGGCAAGGCAGCAGAGATGTGTTGTATTGTCAACTGCATGTAATCGCTTTTACTTTATCACCTGACCTGCTGCCCAGTCTAATTTCAGTTAACACAACTAGTGTACTTATATATATACATTCGACTTGCAATATGTAGAATCGAATTATTTATTTTATTACCTAGTGCTTCGTTGTAGGTATGATGTTCTATCTATACTTTTACATATCGATTTAAAACAAGGTATATTTAGGTCCAGCATATCAAACAAATTTGATTTTGTGGCAAGAGTGACATGGTGATGCTGGTGCCACAAATGACAGCAGGTCCATGTATGCTGTAAGGAATTATTTCTTTAAGGTTTGTGGAACACACATATATATGTCATAATATGTGTGTGTGATTTCCGCTAAAAGCAATTTAGTATTACATTTTCTTTTCACTAGGAGGCAGCAAAGTCATCAACAAACAACAGCCAAAACTGAACAGACAGACCACTTGCCCCTCACCCATAAGCAACACAGTTTTCTGTATGATTTATTGTGGCGAAATTTGCATTGTGCACACTTCCATTTAATAAACATATTTTAATAAAATACTTGACATGTACGTTACCTATTTGGCAAAAGGGTGAGCAACCAGGTGTTGGGCAGAATTAAAAATTAAGTCCAACATTTAAATAAAAGTTAGGCACTGGTGCACATGACATTACTTTAATGCACAAACTGCATCAATAGTCTTCATCATCTTTTCATTTTCTTGTGCAATCAGTGCTCTATCCTTCCCCTGACAGAAGTTTGCACATTTTCTCCCATTTCTCCCCCTCTTCTTTAGCTGGAAACCAAAAAATATATGTGATTAAAGCAACACAAAAAATGTTTAATTAAAGCAAGAGCATTTTTCTATGTTGTGTACCTTCTAGCTGTCTCCTTTTTGTTCGACCCTATTGACCTGCATCAACAAAAACTTTATAAAAAAGATATAAACTCTGACTGCCCAAACAAATCATTAACTGACACTCCAGCCAACTACTGAGGCTCATTTACTGTTCCCTCATTCTCATCACAAGCTTTTGCCTCTGTACCTAAATTTATAAATACTTAGCTGCCTTCTCAAGAAGATTGCTTATTGAATGTTAGGTTATGATTATAAACATATTCAAAACACTAGATAATATACGGGTAGTATAACTATTTACTTTAGTAAATAAATATAATAGGAGTGAATAAAACTTACCAATGGATTTTAAAATATCATTGGCCTGTTTGGTCATTTCTGATGGGCCAGCCCTCATCTTCATTCACCGGTGGAAATGGGGGTTCACTGCTAAAAAATTGTTCAGTGGCTGCAGTTAAAGGTTCAGAATCCATGGAGATATATTCAACACCTCCACTCGCACATGCCTAGAAAATTAAATTTGTGCAAACTGTTAATCTTTTACAGTACTATTAAAGAAGTAACAATATTTAATGGTAAGAAATGCAGGCACTAATAAAAGGCACTTTTTCAATATTCTAAAAAACATGGCACAACTTCCAGCACTTTTTCCAACATCCTAACTTTTTCCAACATCCAAACAGTTTTTACAGTCTCGGAAAAAGAACCTGAAAATGTGTCGCATCGGGGTAGTCGTACAATACCCTTACCAAATAGCTGTAATCCATAAGTACATGTTGCTGTATTTTAAATTGCTGGACTAAAACAGTACCCTGGTACCATATTTTATAAAACTAACCTACCTTCTTGATGCAAATATCCAGTTCATTGCATCAAAAAATGGCCAAGCTAGAGCTTTTTGGGATGCTGCACCAGATTTGTTTAATCCGCCACAGAATTCATGATACATTTCCTTGAGTTTCTTCCATTTGTTTTTGATTTGCGAACAGGAAGTTTAAAGTTCATAATGTACATTCTTAGTGTTGTCTTCTCGGTATTGTATGGAACCGCTCACTTACACACACAAAAATACAATTATTTTGGATTCGAATCTCTCAGGATCGTGAATTTAACTACAACAAACTAATGAGGTAAACATTAATAAAAACTATTCAAGAATAGGATTCGAAAATACTGTTGTAGAAATGTTACAGAATAGTGTAACTTTCCGGGCTCAATCTATTACTATTTCAAATCTCTGTCACTCTTAACTAGCACTGACGCTTTGGTTGCTGACGGGTTCGCCAGCCTGACGCTTCGGTTGCTGACGAGTTCGCCAGCCTGACGCTTGGTTGCTGACGAGTTCGCCAGCCTGACGCTTGGTTGCTGACGGGTTCGCCAGCCTGACGCTTCGGTTGCTGACGCCTCGCTTCAACATTACACTAAAGGCGTCACCGACGCCTGACGACTGACGTGACTAGTCAAAGTGGCTCGCACCGTTGTTGCATGATTGTGTACAATGCATATAGGCACGAAATCTCAACAACGTCAATGACGTAATACGGGAAATCCCCTAACATAAAATGAAATGCATTTTTGCTCATAACTCTTTAACAAAAAAATATTGGAAGAAACTGATTTAATTTTTGAAATCAGCGTAGTTTTTTCCATTTATTAAGATATTCTTAAAATTGACTTCAGTTCCCCTTTAAACTGTAACTGCCAGCAATTTATATAAATAAACCAGCCATCAATCAAAGATTAGACTATGCGGTGGGAACAGCCTATTTCTTTCATGGTTTACATTGGCTGTTTGTATAATGTTTTGCTGTTGCGTATGTGGTGCATTTAATGTCTGCTGCTATTGAAACTGAGCATTAGCCTACTGGTTGAGAATACCACTTATTGCATAAACCAGTTAATCCACAGTTGAGTAGCCAATGTGTAGTATGACAATAAGTACACAGCAAGCACTCAGATAAGTAAGTGAAGAATATATATAATAGATCTGTACTTAACTACCCAAATAAGTTAATAAGAATATACCACTTTTCCAATTTAGTTCTTTTTATTAGATATTGTAAAATGCCTAAAGTTAAGCCACTGAGAAGGAAGGAAGAGTGATTGGAGCATATTGTTTTGCTCCGGGATGTACAAATTCCTATTACAGCACACGAAATTCCAATCCACCTGTGCTCTTCCATCGATTTCCTCACAACGACAAAAAACAGATTAAGCAATGGATACAACAATGCAAGCGTTCTAAACTACCTGGAAAAAGAACCGCAGGTGTGTAGTGCACATATTTGTGACAAGGATTATCATAGTAAAATTGTATTTGACTCCAATGGAGTGGCCAAGATGATGAAAACAAACCACTTGGTGAAAAATACAGTTCCAACAGTTTTTAATTTTTCTGATTATGATTTTAAACATAGTGATCAACCCAGTACATCAAGTGCAACTTCAAGAACTTCTTTATCCAAGTAGATAATTGAAAAATAAGGGCTTTTAGTAGTGCAAGTCCAGTGTGGTGTTATTTTGTGTACAAATGCATGTACATTCATGCAGCATAAACATTCTTGCGGTGTGTCCATAAGAATACAGTTTTTGCAACGGCACCAAGTCATGTCAATAGGTAATGTTTCTAAATAAACATTTTCTTCTATAGGGCTTGCATCTTCAAAGATACTTTCAGACGTTTTCCTTGGTTTAAACGCATATGACTGAATTTGTGTTGTACAATAAAATTTCTTTCATCCATGCCAGAATGCTGAAAACTGTCATCCATTTTAGTGTTACAACATTAACTTAAATTTACTCTAGAAATGAAGAAAACAAAAGAAATTAGTTACAACTTCTATGCATATGTATACCAAATCCCTCACACTTCTCAGTTTGTAGCCTAGGGGTTGATAATAACATTGCTAGTCTATATTGCAGATTATAGCTATATATTGAAAAGCAACAATCATGAAAGAAATAGGCTGTTCCCACCTGCATAGTCTTGATCTTTGATTGATGGCTGGTTTATTTAGAACTATAAATTGCTGGCAGTTACAGTTTACTGCCTCCTGTTCTAGTTTTCTTGTTCTGTCTTCACTTCTATGATTTATGATATAAATTGCTAGGACTTATTATTCTAAAGTCATTTAAATACGAGACCTGTATACCTCAGCATTCAGCTTAGGTCCAGGATCGTGCAGGCCTGAATGAGCGCGCTTTAGGTAAGCTGTCACGCGCGTACATTAGGTTCAGTTAGGCTATATGACAAGTGTTATGCTAAGTCTCCATAAAAAAACAAAAATACAACGCTCCTGCAGGCGCTTCTGTTACTAATTCACCTCTAAACTGGCACATGATTGTGTACAATGCATATAGGCACGAAATCTCAACAACGTCATTGACGTAATACGGGAAATCCCCTAACATAAAATGAAATGCATTTTTGCTCATAACTCTTTAACAAAAAAATATTGGAAGAAACTGATTTGATTTTTGAAATCAGCGTAGTTTTTTCCATTTATTAAGATATTCTTAAAATTGACTTCAGTTCCCCTTTAAGCGTATACCCGCCCTGGAGGCCACAAGAGCCTCGGCTATACAGACTGTGGATTTGGAAACACAGTACTGTAAGCCTAGATCTCTAGGTCTGTGTGTCTGTCTATCTGACGAAATGAGGTCTTTTATATGCGATTTGGCAACAAGGAAAATATATATGCGATGCAGAATATCTAAAACACGCACAATAGATTATTTTTGCGCTCGATACAATGGAAATTAATTGCGCGCTAGATTTTCGACGTTTTCGCAGGTCACGTTGATCGCATTGTGAATTTAGACAGCCTTTGGTCTTTTTAGAGATTCCTTTGTTTCTTGGAATTTTCTTGGAACGAGTCGCCAGTAGCCAATTATGTCGATACGACAAAATTGTTTAAAATTGTAATAAATTGAAAGGGGTCGCGAGCTTAAAAGTTTGGGAAGCCCTGGTCTAAACCGTTTTGTTTCAATCATTGTGAGACAACTTGGTGAATTCCCTAAACTCGGTTCACCCAAAAAAAGAAACCATAGAGTCATAGAGAGAGATGACAAATAAAATGGGTTGTTTGAAAAACAAGATGTTTTAAAAAAATGTATTAATTTCGAAGTATTTTATATTTATTTTGGCAAACAATCTTACTTTTATACAATATTAACAGTATAAATCTTCTTTTCTGCAGTCCCATGCACTAAAAGTAGAAAAATTGATTATTTAAACAGTGATAAATAATTAGGTGTGGATAGGATACTGGCAATGGAAATATGCTTAAAAAGTAACTAAAAATATTAAAGCTGTGAGATGTCAGACTAACCATGGGTAAGCAGTGTACTGTTGTTTTAAGTTAAAATTTGCAATGGGTCTCAAATAATATAGTAACAATTTTGCCGGAACTACAAACACAAATCAGCTAGCTATAAATCGGCTAGCTTACTAGCCCTATAAACACAGTCTGCCTGTGAGTCCGCCAGTATGTGTGTTGATATTGTCTTGTACTTATTTTTTATTTTCCAACAGATAAATCTTTTCTGGTCGGCAGAGTTTACCAGGCAGAAGACATTTTCCTTTCTGAGGATGATTTAAACAACCCCCTGGGTGGGGGTGGGTTTGGGGTGGTTGTGCGCGCCTTCACCCCCCACCCTTGGGGTTGTTGCAGTCAAATGCCTGGACTTCACAGCTGGTGGAACGATGCCGGTAGAAGAGTTGATACAAAAGTAATATAGGCCTATACTATTTGATTTTACATCAGAAAATAAGAGTTAATTACTAACAAACCACTAGTATAGTTTTATGTATAAATAGTTAAATAAAAATTAGATCCAACAAATTAATAATTAAAATATTGGTATAAATTGGGATTATTTTTTCTCTGTGTGTGGGATAATAAAAGATATAATAACATGTTAATCGTAAGGTTACTTTTTGTGAAAACACAATATGGTTACAAAATGGTATTGTGGTGTGTTGTATATTTGTTACATTAGTGGGGTTGTATGTATTTATGAAAGCATTATTGGGCCCAAATAGATTTTAATTATATTATTGTAGTCAACTGGTTGTATAAAATTGTATTTTGTAGAATGCCTTATGAAGCAAAGAATATGCACATGTTAAACCATACCAACATTGTGCGCATGCATGGATTTACAACATGGCCAGGCTACTTTGGTATCATACAGGATTACATGCCAGTTGGTAACTTGGAGAGCTTATTAGAAAACACCAAACCATCACTTACCATGCGTTTGAGGATAGCACTTGATATCTCTAATGCTCTTTGTTACTTGCATGGTTTCGATACAGTCAACAAGATTGTACATGGGGATATAAAACCCAAAAATATTTTATTAGATGACGGCCTTCGGGCCAAATTAATTGATTTTGGAACAATCCAAATCATTGCGCACACCACTACACGAAAAACGTTATCGACTAAACTGGGTCGTCAAAACAGTTGCAATGCGTATTCTTTGCACTACTGTTGCCCAGAGTTTTTGAAGAATCCATTTAACAGTCGAAAATCTTCTCAAGATGTTTATAGCTTTGGAATGGTGGTGTATCACATACTTACCCGAAAGGTTCCATTTGGTGAATTTCACGATGAACATTATGTTAAAGAAGCAATTATAGGTAAACAGCGACCTTCACTTAATAAAGACGCTCTACAAAATTGCAAAAGTAGTGAAAAGAATTTGTATTACTGCTTGCAGGATGTTATGAAACAATGTTGGAGTCATGTTCCTAGTGAGAGGCCCAAAATATCTGTAGTAAGAGAACAACTTCAGAAAGCCCTTTTTGCTGATAACCACTGTAGAAACCTTGGACTGGAAATGGCTGAAGACGCTGTGTATTTGTTAAAACAGTTAAATGTTAAACTGGAACCATTAAAACAGATAAAAAAAGAAAAAACACTGAAAGACTTTACTACAAAATGTGCCAAAACCTTTGCGAATACGTCATTAATATCTTCTGATGTACAGCGTTCGTGTAGTTCAACGTTTTCTGATACTGATAATATGTCCCCGAAATTAGGTTATCAATGTGAAACCACAGTAAACACTGAAAGTTCAAGCCTTGACAAAGTTGGTGATCCGATTGTTTCAGATGTTCCGATACAAAGAGTACATTTTGTAAGTCCGAAAGTGGAAAAGGATGAAGATAGAACGGAGCAAGTGAAACCAATAATCCGTATAAATAGTGAACCAAAAAGCCCGGATAGCAGTGGCAGTAAATCTGAATATCTTTTCACAAGCAAAGATTCTTCCCAAATGACTTTGGAATCATATCCAACGTTTGCATCACCTGAACCTTGCAACACGGATTACAAACCAAGTACAGTTAGTAAGTTTAATTGTTTTTAGAAAGCTAGAATTCAACCTGATTAATAATTAAAAAACAGCCTCATTTTAATAAAAAAATGACTATTGCGTTATTTTCAAAACAACAAACTGGTATCAAATACTGATATGTAATGTCCCAGGTGATCTTGGTTATACTGACATGTGTACGGCTGAAAAATCTAGACTTGGATCTTTGACTGAGACGATGACAATAGATGATGATCTTCATAACGTATTTGGTGTGAGCCCAAATACGTTTTTACTAGGTTAGTGATGTTCTATTAATTTTGTATTCCCTCCAAAAAATTTTAATTGGCGTTTTCTTACATGGTAAAAAGTCAGGTACAGGAAGAATTTATTATTGTTTATTATGCCACCACTATCTGTAAGATGCATTGTGATTGTAGAAGCGTTATGTGTTCCTTTATGTGAAAACAATCAGACATCATGGTTACCTAATCACAATTATATGTCTTGTATATAGGGTTTCTGAGTTACTTATCCAAACTTGATATTCACATTCCATAAATACACAAAAAAAACATCTCTAAGGATTAAAATATTTTTTCAGTTTCACAGAGAGTCTAAAAATCTGAATATAAATTATGGTTTCCTTTTTAATTCAAAGGAGACACATTTTGATTTTACCCCGTTTTGTTTCTGCTTCACGATCCAGACAGGCACGTCATTTTGCCAAGTTTTAGGATAAAACTGGTTTTTCCATCAGTTTAAAAATTTTAGGTAGTCTGAACTTATGTTGATAGTTTTCAACGGCCGTTTTTTTACATAAAATCCTTGGAGAATTCCCGCAAGTTGAAAAATACAATCAGTCAACAGAAGTTTTTATTGAACATCCCTTAAAATATCTATTTCATCCGTAAATATAATACACTATACCACGTATATAAACAGCAAATTACCTAATAATAAACACAAATCGATAGTGACTTTCAATGCAAACAAAAACCAGAGTTGCTTATCCTGAGCGTGACACAAGAGTAAAGCCAATACTGCTTTTCTTAGAATTGGACAGGGATTCATAATTACATAAGCAAACTTTCAATACTGGTTCCTCATATAATAAATATAACATTGGGAAATTGGTAATTGGCGTATAAATTTGAAAATATATATTTCTAG